>CM053648.1:9063102-9485602 GCA_028654395.1 Scutellaria barbata
AGTTAAGTCATACAACGGCAACTACAAACGAAGTATCCTGCAAATCCTAGAAAGGATAAATGCAGTACGAGGAACGGAGATTCAAGCAAGAATAAAAGAGCCGTTCAAGAAAATGTCAAAGTAGCAGACACGGAACCAATAAGAAGATGTAACATGGACTGAGGAGCTGCAGAAAGCTGCGAGCCGCAACTGCCGCATTAAATGCTCCGAAAGAAAAAGTCAAGTCGCATTAAATGCGAACCATGCTTTGGCCAAGCTACTTTAAATTCAAAAGAGGGATGTCTCCTTCAACGGACATCTTCTCCTACAAGTATAAATAGAGGTTGAGGAGAACTGAAGCTGGTTACTGAAAACTGAAAACTGTTACTGTTACTAAAATATTCAAAGCTTACAAGATTCAAGCATTCAATCCTACGATCAGTTTCAGTCACTCAACCTACTGAAGTGAAGCAAGTTCAAGCTAAAGGATTCCTTACGGATTCAGAAGCTCACTTCGAAGCACAAGTTGAAGAAAAACCTTTTTATCCTTTTAACCTTGTTGCTGTGTCTTTAGGTTGTTTTAGTGGTGTCAAGCAATTGATAGGAGAGATCCTTGCTGTTTGTTTAGTTGTCTAGAGTTAGGCAGCTTCCCTGTGTGGGAGTGTGGAACCCTGTGTGGGTTAGCCTTTGAAGTTTGCAGTTGTTGTGTGTACGCTGGACTTCAGTAGGTGGTTTTTTTGTAAAGTTGATAGATTGTTAGGAGTGTCCTGTAAATCAATCTTGCTTAACAAAGTTCCTGCTCGAGGAGCAGTAGAGTGGACGTAGAAGGATTACACCACCTTCGAACCACTATAAGCCATAAGTGTTTATTTGCTTTATTTATCTGTGCGCTTATATTCTGCATTTCTCTTATTTCTGTGCATAAAACATTTTGAAAGAAGCATTCTTGAATAAAACAGCCTTATGTTTTAAAGTTATTTTCCGCTGCGTATAAAACTCCAGATTACAGCGTGCAGCACTGCATCGTAGCGCTGCAAGCAGTAACCATCTATCGTTGCAAGCTCAAGTAACTTGCAGTGCAGAATGGTTGTTTTAAAAAGATTCTGAAAATCGACCAAGGTTCATTCACCCCCCATCTGAACCTTGGACACCACTTGGGACCAATAAGTGGTATCAGAGCGAGTTAGGTTAAAAGCCAACTTATCTGGTCACCTACCCAGATCCATCTTTGTCTCACTGTTTTCTCTGCATAAAACTCATTTTTCAAGCATATCATGGATTCCTCCAATCACAAACTACCTATGTTTTCCATAGAGGAATATGACGATTGGAAGATAAGAATGCAGGCACACCTTTTAGCCATGAACGATGAGATGTGGACGGTCATAACTGAAGGACCAATAATCCCCATGAAAGTGAACCCAATGTATGGAAGAGACCATGCGGAAGGAGAGCAGCCACCACCGAACTTCCTGATCAAACCACGTCAAGAGTGGGAAAACGAAGATAGGAAGAGAGGCAACCTGGATAATATGGCAAAGAATGCTCTATTTATTACTTTGGATAAAGGCACATTTAGCAAAGTTAAAACTTGCTCTACATCCAAAGAAATATGGGAAAAATTGGAGCAAATCTGTGAAGGAACTGAGCTCACAAAAGACAACAAAATCTCCAACGCGACCCAATATTCGAGCTCTTCGAAATGAAGAATGAAGAGACTCTTGAGCAACTAGATTTGAGATTCACATTAATAGTGAATGAACTAGAAGCTCTGGGCAAACACTACACTCAGAAAGAGAAAAACATGAAGGTGTTAAGAGCCCTACATGTGGAGTGGGATAGTAAGACCACTGCCATGAGAGTATCTATGGACCTGAAGTCCATGAGCACATTCGACCTATTCTCCGACCTGAAAGCATTCGAGTATGACATCAATAGAAGGAGAAAGGAGTCAGAGGAGTTAAACTCCAAAGTTACAGCGCTGACCGCCAGAGGAACCAAGGATACAACAACCACTAGTTGCAGTAAACAGAATGAGGATACAGCAGAAGTTGCTGAAGAGGATATGGCGCTTCTCCTAAAGAAATTCAGGAGATTTATAAAAAGCAACAATAGCAGCAACACCAACCTCAACAAGAAGAATGACTTCAGAAGAAGTCATCCACCTCCTCAGGTATCCTCTTCTCCACAGTCAAATACAGGAAACATTGACTTGTGCTATAATTGCAGGAAACCAGGACACTATGCAAGGAATTGTCCTTATCCAACAGTGCACAAATATCCTGAAGGAGAAAGAGAGCAGAGGAGAGATAAAAGAAGAGAGGAAATGCACAAGCTTCGAGCTCTCATTGGAGAGATGGAGAAAGCCAAGGATGCAGTAGTTCCGAAGGAAGTACTGAAAGCTGCAGAATCCTCTGACAGCGACACTGAAACCTCATCCTCTGATGAAGAAACACTCATATGCCTGATGGCTAGAGATGGCGAGGACAACGAAGAAGATGAGGTAATTTACCAACCGTTGTCCATACCAGAAAGTGAGGAGCTGAACATGATCCACTCCTTGAAAAGGATCATGAGTGACTTTGAGTAGATCAACTCAATTCATGAGGAACTAAAGGTTGAAAATGAGAACCTAAGAATCGATAATGAGATCCTCAAGAGCAAGAACATTGACATTGCCAAGATGCTCGCTGCACGAGAGTCTGATAACTCAAAATGTAGCAAGCTGCAACAAGAGGTCTCTAGATTGAATCTGCTAGTCACTGAGCTAAAGTCTCAGAAGGAAAGCTTGCAGTCCACGATAAGTACTTTCTCTAAATCATCAAAGGACGCAAGAGATTACATAAATCAAAACAGAATACCTCTCAGAATACAACAAGTACATCCAAAGCTGTAAATTTTGTTCAAGGTGAAACTCCAATGGAGAAAGAGTTACTCTGTTACTCTGTAAAGATAGTGAACAAAACAGCAATGATGGATAAGGGGAAGAAACCCTAATGCTCAACTGCAGGAAGTAAGCCTGCATCTAAGAATTGGCTGCAGCAGAAGCCATCTGCTGTATGCAGCAAGAGGATGCAGCAACCAACAAAGTTGCAATATAGAAGAAAATTTCCCATCTACACTGAGACTTATATATCTAAACCTCAAAGAGGATATACTCTAGGGAAGTATGGTGGAAGACCCGCACTACAGAAGTGCTGGTATCACACACGTTCTCAATGCACACACTTTTTATAAATAGTGTTCCAAGACAACTGCATACAGCTCGAGAACCAACAAATCTTACAGTAAATCTGTTACTGTTAAGAAAGTTTGGGTTCCCAAACTAACTAACCTAAAAGGACCCGTACAGATATGGGTACCTAAATCTGTTTGAAATTGTTACAGGTTACAGTGCCAGTTTGCAGCAGTGATGTATGGTATATCGACAGCAGTTGCTCAAGGCACATGACAGGCAGTAAAGACACGCTAAGAGACTTCCAAGAATGCAAAGGACCCAAAGTCATATTTGGAGATGATTCCAAAGGAAGCACAAAAGGAAGTGGATGCCTAGTCAAAGGGAACATAAAGATCAAAGATGTATCCTATGTGAAAGGACTTGGATACAATCTTCTAAGCATCAGTTAATTCTGCGACAAATGATACACAGTGGAATTCAACCTCAACAAATGCTTAATCAAGGACAACACCACGAATGAAGTAAAACTTACAGGAACAAGGAGAAGAAATATCTACCTAGCAGATTGGAACTCCTCTACTCAATCAACATGCTTCATTGTGAAAGGTCCACCAGAACTGAGCTGGCTATGGCACAAGAGGTTAAGCCATCTGAACTTCAAAACTATCAACAAGCTAGCAAGAAAAGGCCTCGTGAGAGGTTTACCAGACGTAGCATACAAAAGGGAGAATGTCAGTGGAGCATATCAAAAAGGAAAGCAAGTTAAGAGCTCATTCAAAGATAAGATTCAGAAATCATCTCACAGAATTCTAGACCTTCTAACATGGACCTTTTTGGACCAGTAGATCCAGTAAGCTTGAGTGGGAAGAAGTACTCCCTAGTAGTAGTAGATGACTACTCCAGATACACATGGACGATCTTTCTTGCAAAGAAGTCAGAAACCCAAGAGAAGCTACCTGGTCTCATGAAGAAGATTCAGAATGAAAAGAGCTTAAGCATAGTGAAGATAAGATCAGATAGAGGAACTGAGTTCACGAATAAATTTATAGAGAAATTCTGTTCTGATAATGGTATTCGTCATGAATACTCTGCTGCAAGAACACCGCAACAAAACGGTGTTGTTGAAAGAAGGAATAGAACCCTCAAAGAAGCAGTAAGGACAATGATAGTAGAAGCAGAAGTACCCAAGAGATTTTGGGCTGAAGCTACCAACACTGCATGCTACACGCAGAACATATGTCTAATCATCAAGGATCTTGACAAAACGCCTTATGAAATATGGAATGGTCATACACCAAATATCTCTTATCTGCATATCTTTGGATGCAGGTGTTATATTCTCAACAATGGAAAAGAACATCTGAAAACTTTCTATGATAAATCAGACGAAGGAGTATTTCTAGGATACTCTGCTGTAAGTAGAGCTTTCAGAGTTTTTAATAAGAGAACTCTGATGGTAGAAGAATCGATACATGTGGTGTTTGATGAACCACATTGTGATACAAAGAAGTTGGAAGAACCACCTGAAGAGACCGCTCCAAAGAAAGAGAATGTTGTACCCTATATAGAAGGAGTTCTGCCTATAGGAGAAGATAAAGAAGAAGAAGCTGCAACTCTGGATGCAGCGGATATTCTTACAGCATCAGAACCTCCTGCATTATAGCAACAAAATGAGCAAACTACACCAACACATGTATTTGAGCCAGATAGGACATGGCTAAGGAATCATCCAAGAGATCTTATAATAGGAGATCCATCCATTGGTGTAAGAATAAGAAGATCCATCCCACATGAAGCAATGTTTGCATGTTTCATATCACAGTCAGAACCTAAAAATATTGAAGAGGCACTGCAAGATAGCAACTGGGTGCAGGCCATGCAAGAAGAGTTGAACGGATTTGAGAGAAATCAAGTATGGCAAATAGTTGCAAGACCAACTCATCAAGGAGTAATTAGAACAAAGTGGGTATTCAAGAACAAACTAGATGAGTCTGGAGTTGTTGTTAGAAACAAAGTAAGATTAGTTGCTAAAGGATACTGTCAGGAAGAAGGAATTGATTTTGATGAGACTTTTGCTCCAGTAGCAAGGCTGGAAGCAATAAGGATTTTTCTAGCCCATGCAGCACACATGAATTTCAATGTCTATCAAATGGATGTTAAAAGCGCATTCCTGAATGGTCTCCTTACAGAGGAAGGGAAGGCTCTCTTTATTCCCAACTCTCTACACCTGCTATGGTTGTAGTTAACCTTGGGGATGAGTCACATCAGCCTCAGGAGCCATATCAACACCGGGTCGAGCCAACTGAAGAAGAAGCTCGTCTACAAACAGAAGCTTCAGTGCTCGATCCCACATTTTCAGCAGCTAGAAATATGGCTGCGGAGTACTCTCTCTGGAGAGAGATGAGGCTGGCTAAGGGGGAAATCCTGTTTAAGTGGAAGGATTTCTTGACAGTCGAGCAAGCTGTCCTGGAGTGGGCCAAATCAGAAGATATTCTGGCACTCCTGCAACCTGACTTTGCAGCAAGAGTTCAAGAGCTCGAAAGATGTAGTGCTGCACAGGGAGCAAAGGACAAAGAAAAGGGTAAAGCTCTTACAGAATTCGATTCTGCAGAGCTGCCGATGAGAGCAGCAGTAGAAGATGCGCAGGTCTTCCTTACCCCGGCTGCGGAGGCTGTAAGAAGGGGCGATGACGTCGCGTTTGCTCGAGAGCAAATCGACACCTTGTGAGTGGAGCAAGCTGAAGAAGCTATGCTGCAATAGATGCTGCAACAACGTATGAAGGAAACCAGAATGCAGCACACTCCAAGGAGGATGCGGGGAGAAGGAAGTTCAAGTATGCATCAGATGAACTCCCCTGCATATGAGCAAGTAGTTGAGGGCCTCTCCAACATTGTCATGCTGGATCGCTTGGAGGAGGAGGAAGCTCAACTACTAGACTATGGCGATTCCCCAGTTCATGAAGTTGAAGATGTTGCTCATGCAGATTCTGAGGGGGAACCAACTGTCATAATCAGGGATGTCATCTCAGACATCTTTGAGATTACCGATGAAGCATCTACGGAGGAAGTTGCAAAGGCAGTACTCCCTGCACTGGCCGCGACAGCAGTGCAGCAAACGACCACCCTTCAAGAAGGAGCAGCTGAAGAGCCAAACAAGGTGGAAGCCGAGATTCTTGCAGCAGTGGAGCATATAGTGCTGAAAGTTGTAAATGCTGCAGGAAACCAAGCAGAGCTGCAAGAACCTATTCTTGCAGCAGAAGCTGTCGAAGTTACAGGACCGGCCGAGGAGACGGGGTCCGTAGAGAAGACCTCTGTGGAGGATGTTGTTCAGACAACACTCCCTGAGGGTGAGAAGACCTCAGGTGGGGAGGCTGTTCAGACAGTACCCACTGAGGATATTGAAGTTGAAGCTGAGGTAACCCCAGTGCAGCTAGAGACACCTCGAGAGGAGGTTGATGCTGCAGCTGCTGCATACTCTCAAGAACCTTCCAAGGTTACAGCAGCAGAGGTTACTATGGAAGTTGAGGTTTCTCATGCTGACTTCGTAAGGATGATAAAGGAACGCAACATAGCTGTTCATGGGCCAAAATCTGACGGAGCAGATCCTGTTCAAATCTCATCCGGTGAAGAGGAGGCAGATGAAGAAGAAGAAGACAAAGAAGAGCACCCATCCTTAAGCTCTCAAATCAGCAACCATGAGGATGAGGTTACTACTGAAGTTCCGAGGCAGGATGCAGCACCAGTATGTCAAGTTGTTATTCTATTTGCTGCATCCACTGCTGTCTCGACGAGAAGGAATTCGGGACTGACCCCTGATGAATCAATCAACCGAGTTGAAGCTGCTGTTAGACATCTGCAGCATGCTCTCCAAGAGCATGAGTCTACCATGCGCAACAGTCTCAGGGTTACTGCCCAATTTCATGCTGAAACCATGACAGGTTTCAAGAAGGACCTCGAAGTGCTGTCTGACATGATTAAGTCGAATCTCGCTGACTATGCAAACAGGCTGTACTTCGATCGGGTCAGGCTGGAGAAGGAGTTCAAGGTCGATGCTGCACTAACGCGCCAGGAGATCAGACAATGCAAGCAGCATGCTGAAAATGCTTCAACCAGACTCAACTCTCACTCCCAAGTCCTGGAAATACTTTTGGATCGCATATTTGATCAATTTTAGAGAACCAGAAGTGTGAAAAACCGTTTGGGGAACCTGGAGCTGATTGTGGGAGAACTGAGGGACATCATGGTCCGAGCTTTCCCTCAGCATGTCGATGCTCCAGAGCCCGCCCCCGAACCGACCCGTCGCCCTCGATCAAGGGTGGTCCCAGCTGCCCCTGCTCAGCCCTCGGCATTTGATGATGCCAAAAAGGGGGAAGGAGTAGAAGATAGACACAGGAGCAAAGAGGTTGCTGAAGATGAAGAAGAGGATGATGACCAGCAACCTCTCAGCAGGAGGAGAAGAAGGTCTGGATCATCCGCTGCTGCTGACATCCCTTCTCCGAAAAGATGATGATGGAGCTGGAGGTGCTGGTACAGCTGCTGGGAGAAGACCGGCTACAGGCGCTGCACACAGCAGAGCTGCAAGCAAGGATGCAGCGCCTCCTTCCTATCATTCGAAGAGAAGGGATGATAGCCAGCAGCAAGGCTCAAGGAAGAGGATGAGCGGGGATAAGTCTGAGAGTCATAGGCGCCAAATGAAAGAAGATGCAGATCCTAATGCCTGTATTTAAAGACTCGGTGTAATTGGTGAAAGAAGAATTATTCCAGATCACTTCTACCAATTTCCTCCTCAAGAAATTCCTCGCCTTGATACTGAAAATATCTCTGCTGAAGTGTCCGTCTTGATGGATCAAAGGCCAAAAGGAGAAAACATGGCTTGGAGATTTGATATCTTCAAGAAAATTAGACTGCCCTTTGACAGGAATCCATCATTTGAGGCGATCACCATTTTCAAACGATCAGAGTATCTCAAACACTTCAGAGAACTATGCAGAAAAGGCAAATTCAGCAGGTACCATACTTGCAAGACTGCATTGAAGAGATATGAACAGCTCGCTCGGGAAGGAAACCTTGAAATTCAACAATTATACATCAATCGAGTAAAGAAAGGGCTGATTGTACCATACTGCGAGGACTTCTGGCTCAGGTGGATTCAAATTCCTGTGATCATGCACAAGCTAGAAGAGTACTATCAAGAGTCCATCAGGAATTGGTGGAAAGGATCAAGAGGAAGGGAAGGCCTTGAAAGATTTGCTGGCAGAAGATTTGACGAACCGCCAAGAAAAAGGTCTCTGTTCTACTAAGCTTTATATATACCCCCTTATGATCCATGTTGTACTCTTGCTGTTGTAAAAATTTCTCTCTGTCAATGAAGAAATTTTTCTTTCTGATCTGACCAAGTTCAATTCTTATGAACTCATGCATGTTGTTTACGTTTTTCCTGTTATTTTATGATGAAAGGAATAGCATGATGCATCTCTGATGAATCCAGGATTAGATTTTAATTTATCAATCTGTTCAAGCATGTAATCCTG
Source organism: Scutellaria barbata (assembly GCA_028654395.1). Taxonomy (NCBI): domain Eukaryota; kingdom Viridiplantae; phylum Streptophyta; class Magnoliopsida; order Lamiales; family Lamiaceae; genus Scutellaria; species Scutellaria barbata. The sequence goes on from CM053648.1 coordinate 9,071,790, forward strand.
ATAATCCATATGAGTTAATGTAGAATAAAACTTCTTCATGAACAAAATAATGTAAAGGTTTTGTCATCATCAAAAAGGGTGAAATTGTTGGGATTTCAATGTTTAGATTTTGATGAGACAAACCAAATATGTAATAGAAAGTTTTAAGTACCCCATTTTTCACATTGTTTAAGTGAATGAATAGACTAGAATTGAGTCTTGTGTTAAGTGTTAAAATGGAGGATGAAAAAGGATAAAGCTGCATCTAAGCCTTAAAGGAAGTTATCGCTGCAAGAAGGCAGGATACAGTATCGCTGCAAGAAGACAGGATACAGCACAGCTGGTAGAAAGAAGATACAACAACAGTTCAACGAGTTAAATCTTCTATACAGCAAAGTAAGAAAGGACGGCGTACAACAACGCTGCAAGAAAATGATACAGGAGTACTGCTAGAAAGAAGTTACAGCAGCACTGCCAGAAGATACTGCAAACAGGTCTAAGTTACTGCAGCACTGAAAGAAAATATCAGCTGCACAAAGACCTAGGATACAGCGCAAAGCTTACAGTACAGTTAAGTTATACAGCGCTAACTACAAACGAAGTATCCTACAAATCCTAGGAAGGATAAATACAGTACGAGAAACGGAGATTCAAGCAAGAATAAAAGAGCCGTTCAAGAAAAAGTCAAAGTAGCAGACACGGAGCCAATAAGAAGATGCCACATGGACTGATGCGCTGCAGAAAGCTGCGAGCCACAACTGCCGCATTAAATGCTCTGAAAGAAAAAGTCAAGTCGCATTAAATGCGAACCATGCTTTGGCCAGGCTACTTTAAATTCAAAAGAGGGATGTCTCCTTCAACGGACATCTTCTCCTACAAGTATAAATAGAGGTTGAGGAGAACTGAAGCTGGTTACTGAAAACTGAAAACTTAAAACTATTACTGTTACTAAAATATTCAAAGCTTACAAGATTCAAGCATTCAATCCTACGATCAGTTTCAGTCACTCAACCTACTGAAGTGAAGCAAGTTCAAGCTAAAGGATTCCTTACGGATTCAGAAGCTCACTTCGAAGCACAAGTTGAAGAAAAACATTTTTATCCTTTTAACCTTGTTGCTGTGTGCTTAGGTTGTTTTAGTGGTATCAAGCAGTTGATAGGAGAGATCCTTGCTGTTTGTTTAGTTGTCTAGAGTTAGGCAGCTTCCCTGTGTGGGAGTGTGGAACCCTGTGTGGGTTAGCCTTTGAAGTTTGCAGTTGTTGTGTGTACGCTGGACTTCAGTAGGTGGTTTCTTTGTAAAGTTGATAGATTGTTAGGAGTGTCTTGTAAATCAATCTTGCTTAACAAAGTTCCTGCTCGAGGAGCAGTAGAGTGGACGTAGAAGGATTACACCACCTTCGAACCACTATAAGCCATAAGTGTTTATTTGCTTTATTTATCTGTGCGCTTATATTCTGCATTTCTCTTATCTCTATGCATAAAAAATTTTGAAAGAAGCATTCTTGAATAAAACAGCCTTGTGTTTTAAAGTTATTTTCCGCTGCGTATAAAATTCCAGGTTACAGCGTGCAGCACTGAATCGTAGCGCTGCAAGCAGTAACCATCTATCGCTGCAAGCTCAAGTAACTTGCAGTGCAGAATGGTTGTTTTAAAAGATTCTGAAAATCGACCAAGGTTCATTCACCCCCCCTCTGAACCTTGGACACCACTTGGGACCAACAAAACTCTCCCTCTCTCTCTCTAGCATGCTCCACATTTTCTCTACAAAGCTCTTCATCCAAATGCCCTTATTTCCACCTTTCACAAAGGTGGAAAATCAAGATTGAAGAAAGGAGAAGGAATCCCTCAAGATAAGAAGCTAAATAAAGTCCAAGGACTCTTTTGTGTGAAACCCTAAAGGTATTTGGCTTTTCCTCACCCATCTTCTTCCTTAGGATGATTAAGTCCTAATCTTGAGTTGCATGTATAATTTAAGTGAGTTTTCCTAAAAATGTGATAAAATGGTTGGATGTCTTATTCTAAGTAGTGGATCCTTCAAATATGTTATTTTTGGGTGTTGATTAGCAAATGCATGTTGGATTAAGCTTTGCATGTTTGATTTTTTTACCCAAATATATTGCATATATGATCCAAGGGTGATTTTCTGCTGATGTGAAGAAATTTATTCAAAGTCTTGTTTTATATGGTTGATCTTTAAAATATGTTACATTTGGGTATTGATTGTGCAATTGCATGTTGGTTTAGTCCTTGCATGTTTGATTATCTTGTCTAAGCTCATTGCATGTATGATAAATTGAGTCAATATGGTTTATTTGGGGTTGATAGAGTTATAAAAGTCAAATATACATTTTAATTATGAAAATAGGTGGGTTTAATTAAGTTGCACTACAAAAAAAATGCTAAACGACTACGGTTATTAACCGTTGTCGTAGATCTTTTTTTACCGTTGTGGAAGATGGTGTTGTCGTAGACCCCATCTTCCACAACGGTTATTAACCGTTAATGATAACGGTTATTAACCGTTGTCATATATGACAACCACAACGGTTAGTCCATCATACAATCCAAAAAATGGATTTGATTGAGAAATCAATGTCTTACTCTATAATTTTAAAAGAACAATAGCCTGATGAATGGTTCGGTCCGATTTGAGTGCCCATTTAGGTACCAAACAGACCCCATCATTGATTTGAGATATTGATAAGGTGAATACCAGTACATTCAATGCTGGGCATAATGAGCACAAGGCCCTTAAAAAATCTATTTTCGTCCTATGAACTTGAAGGTGTATGAAGTTTAATAATCGTTGTCGTATATGACAACCACAAGACACTAACCACAAAGTTGACATGTCATCGTCTACTAACCACAACGTTGACACGTTGTCATGACATATCATCATAGCTTTGACACGTCATAGCCAATCGTTGCGTCATCATGACACATCATCATAGTCCTGACACGTCATAGCCAATAATTGCGTATCATTTGGGATTCGAACTCGGGTGCTAAGGTGAAACTCAAACCACTAGACCACCAATGCTCTATATGTTTAAATTCTACATGTATTTCTTTTATTGACTAATTATATATATATAATTAATGACTAATTAATATGTTTAATAATATTTAATCTATTTCATTTTAAGACAATTATAAAATATACTAGTGCATATTTTTAATATATTTTACAAAAAATACTATTTTTTAAAATTATGAGTTTATTCGTATATATAAGATAATATTAATGCAAATAATATAAAATAACATCATAAAATAATTAAACTTTTCAACTTTAATTTAATTAAAATAATATATAATTTTCGTATTATTATATAAAAAAATTTGTATTGACTAATTAATATGTGTATGTTTTTTTTTTTTTGAAAAATAGTTTATGGTTCAATTAATATATTTAAGTTTTTTTTCATATTATTCTTTTAATTAATATTTTTTATATCTTTTTTTTATTTTATAAAATAATTTTTTCAAATAATTTATGTTTTTGGTATTAATTTTAAAACCAAACTCATTTATCTTTATTTTCTAAAATTATAATATATAATTTTTGTATTATTATGTAATACAATTTTTTGTAATTTTCAAATTATTATATATATATATTGTTATAAAATAATTTATGTTCAATTAGTTAATTTAAGTTTTTTTGATAATAATTTTTTTTCTTAAATTAAATAATTTTAAAAATCTAAATTTTTACAACGTTTACATAAAAACCATTGTTATTGTGCAAAAAAAATCCACACAACGACAATGGTACAAAAAACCGTTGTCCCGACCGTTGTCGTTGTGCGAAAAAATCCACACAATAACAATGGTATAAAAAACCGTTGTCCCAACCGTTGTCATTGTGCGAAAAGAAATACACAATGACAACGGTAGTAAAAACCGTTGTCCTAACTGTTGTCGTTGTGCGAAAAAAACGCACAACGACAACGGTAGTAAATATCCGTTGTGCCAACCGTTGTCGTTGTGCATTTTTTTCGCACAACAACAATGGTATTTCAACAAAGCGTTGTAAAAGACATCTTCCACAATAGAAAATGCTGAAAATCGTTGTAATGATGGTGGTGTTGTTGTGCAAAATTCTTGTAGTGTTGTGAAAATTTTTAGAAATGACAGTCCACTTTGTCGATTTTTATAAAATTTTATACTAGGAGTTTTTCAAACATGTTTTAGTATGTTATACTACACGAAGTCTTGAGTCTATGGTTAAAATTTGGTAATATTTAGAGTAGTTTATGAATTATTATGATTTTTCAAAGATAGTCCAATACGAGTTAGAATTATGCAGTTTCAGACCTTAGAAAATTAATTTTATAAATTCAGAAAATTATAATTTTTCAAAACAGTTTTGGTATGTTATACTACATGAAGTTTTAGGTCTATGGTTAAAATTTGGTAATTTTTAAGTAGTGTACGAATTATAATGATTTTTCAAAATAAGGCTAGTTTCGAATTTGAGATTCCACAATTTGGACCTTAGAAAATTAATTATATAAAATCGGTCCATTATAGTTTTTCAAAACTATTTTACTATGTTTAAGAACATGATGTTAGAAGTCTAAATTATTAATTTCAAAAGGTTTCAGTAAAATAGAATTTACGACGAATTTTATAACACAGACTGGTTTTAGAGCATTTTCGAACAGTTTTTAATTATACTAAATGATTTATTAAAAATTTTTTGATTCAAATTTATCCCTAATATTTTAACATGGATAACTAAGGGTTGTTATGTAAATGTATGCTTATTTTCATAAATTTTGGATGATCGTTTAAATTATGAAAAATATTGTGATATACATATGTTATATGTACGATAAGCATGATAGGTTAGTTAAGTATGATACAATTGAAATGCAACTGAAAGACTAAGAATTTATGAACGTGCCGAGTACAGTACAAGCGACCGGATACTTCAGGAGCTATCCCACATTTCGAATCAACGTTAAAAGTGGGTACCATTTATTTACAATTACATTGATTAGAATAACTCCTATGTTCAGTATAATGAAATGAAATAACACCTTCGGGTGAAGTACCAGGTTGACGAACCTTGGATGCCAGGTCTTCGGATTTTGGATGTTTATGCCAAGTCTTCGGACCTTGGAAGATTATGTTTCAGTGTATTGGTTAATCTCTTTAACGTAATAGTTCATAAACGTTATCCACTAACATTTCTCAAATCTTATATTACTATGTTTAAATGTTTTCAAGACCCTCTATGACGAAGCGGATGGGTAGCCAGTTGTACGGACCTCTCTCTAGAAGCATATATATTATATCTTTTTAATATATGTTAATTATGTATGAAGTTAGTATGCTTAATACCTCTTTTGACACTTCCGATGTTGGTTTAAGTGAACTTTTAAAACGTCTTAAAAATATCGAGGTTTTGATTTACAAATATGGGTAGAACACGAGTTAAGTTTCTAAAATGTTAAGCTTTTCATTTTAAAATAGAAAGAAAAAAAATACTCATGTTTAGTAAAGTCTTTCGTTGAGTTATTTACGAAAATCATTTAAAAAGCAAAACTATTATTTCCTTTACAAATATTTTAAGCAAATAAAGTCTTGGTGGTATCTCAATCATAGAAAGATGGGTTGGGGTGCTACAGATGTAGCCATGAGAACTAATGTAGCTGATCCATTTTCTATACCAAACTTCTTTATTAGTTCCTTTGTATACTTGACTTGACTGATTAAAGTTCCTGCATATAGTTGTTTTACTTGCAGTTCAAGAAAGAAGTTTAATTCTCCCATCATACTCATCCCAAACTTTGACTGCATTAGGTTGGAAAACTTTTCACAGAGATCTTTGTTGGTGGATCCAAAGATGATGTCATCCATATAGATTTATACAAGGAGAATACTTTCTCCATCTTGAATTCTGAACAGGGTGTTGTCTACCGTTCCTTTCTTGAATCCATTCTCCAATTGATAGATAGATAAGGTGTCATACTAAACTCTAGGTGCTTGCTTAAGTCCATACAGAGCTTTGTGCAGTCTGAATACTTTCTCTTCAGCTTGATCCTCAAAACTTGGAGGTTTTTCCACATATACTTCCTCTGATAGGAGACCATTGAGAAATGCACTCTTTACATCCATTTGATATACATTGAAGTTGATGTGAGCTGCATAGGCCAGAAAAATTCTTATAGCTTCTAACCTTGCTACAGGAGCAAAGGTCTCATCAAAACCAATTCCTTCTTCCTAGCAGTATCCTTTACCAACTAATCTTATTTTGTTTCTTACAACAAGTCTTGATTCATCCAGCTTGTTCTTGAATACCCAATTTGTTCCAATAACTCCTTGATGAGTTGGTCTTACAACTGTGTGTTATACTTGATTTCTTTCAAATCCATTCAGGAAGAATCCATTCAGCTATTCCTGCATGGCTTGAACCCAATTACTGTCTTGAAGGGCTTCTTCTATGTTCTTTGGTTCTGTTTGGAAAATAAAACAAGCAAACATTGCTTCATGAGGAATAGATCTTCTTGTTCTTACTCCTATAAATGGATCTCCAATGATGAGATCTCTAGGGTGATTTCTTAGTCAGGTTCTGTCAGACTCAAAGGTATGCAAGGTCTTGGTTGTTCCTCATCATGCTGTAAGATGGTAGGTTCTGTTGCTGTAAGATTGTCTGCTGTATCCAGAGGTGTAGACTCTTCATTTTTGTCTCCTGCTGGAAGTAGAACTCCTTCAGTGTAAGGAACATTATTTTCTTTCATGGAGGTTGTTCCTTCAACACGTTTATCGAACTTGCTTATGCATAATGTGGTTCATCAAACATCACATGAATTGACTCTTCAATCAACAAGATTCTTTTATTGAAGATTCTGAATGCCTTACTTACAGCTGAGTATCCAAGGAATACTCCTTTATCTGATTTTGCATCAAAGATTTTTAGATGCTCTTTTCCATTGTTGATGATATAACACCTACATCCAAATATATGCAAATAGGAAATGTTTGGTGTGTATCTATTCCATACTTTATATGGAGTCTTGTCAAGATCCTTGTTAATCAAACATCTGTTCTGAGTGTAGCATGTAGTGTTTGTAACTTCAGTCCAAAATCTTTTGGGTATCTCTGCCTCTGCTATCATTATTCTTGCTGCTTCCTTAAGAGTTCTATTCTTTCTTTCAGCAACACCATTCTGTTGAGGTGTTCTTGCAGCAGAGTATTCATGACGAACACCATTGTCAGAACAGAATTTCTTTATGAATTTATTGGTGAACTCAGTTCCTCTGTCAGATCTTATCTTCACAATGCTCAAGATTTTCTCATTTTGAATCTTCTTCATAAGGTCAGGTAGCTTGTTCTGAGTTTCTGATTTCTTAGCAAGAAAGATAGTCCAGGTGTATCTAGAGTAGTTATCTACTACCACAAGTGAGTACTTCTTCCCACTTATGCTTACTGGTTCTACTGGTCCAAATAGGTCCATGTGTAGAAGGTATAGAATCTTGTAAGATAACTTCTGTAACTTGTCTTTGAAGGAGTTTCTAACTTGTTTGTCATTCTGACAAGCTCCACAAATGTTCTCTTTCTTGAATGTCAAATCTGGCAGTCCTCTTACAAGTTCTTTTCTTGCTAGCTTGTTTATGGTTTTGAAGTTCAAATGACTAAGTATCTTGTGCCATAGCCAGCTTAGCTCTGGTGGATACTTTACAATGAAGCATGTAGGTTGAATAGAAGAGCTCCAATCTGCAAGGTATATGTTTCCTCTTTTTATTCCTTTAAGCTTGACTTCATTTGATTTGTTGTCCTTAATTAGGCACTTGTTGAGGTTGAACTCCACAGTGTATCCTTTGTCACAAAATTGACCGATGCTTAGTAAGTTATATCTGAGTCCTTTTACATAAGATTCATCTTTAATCTTGATATTTCCTTTGATAAGATTTCCACTTCCTTTTGTGCTTCCTTTAGAATCATCTCCAAATATGACCTTCAGTCCTTTGCATGGTAGGAAGTCTTTTAAGACCTCTTTGTTGTCAGTCATGTACCTTGAGCAGGCACTATCAATGTACCATACTTCACTGTTGCATCCTGGCACTAAAACCTACAACAAATTCAATCAGATTTAGGTACCCATATTTATACGGGTCCTTTTAGGTTAGTTTCTTTTGGAACCCAAACTTTTTTAACAGAAATGACTTTTTTGTAAGAATTGTTGGTTTTCTTTCTGTACGCAGTTTTGTTTGAGAACTGCTTGTTAAATGTGTGTATAGAAACCATATGTGTGTTACCAATACTTCTATAGTGTGGTCTTCCACCATACTTCCCTAGAGCATGTTCTCTTTGAGGTTTAGACATAAGAGTCTTAGTATTGGTGGGGTAAGAATTTTTATGCTGCAACTTTGTGGGTTGCTGTATCTTCTTGCTGTTTACAGTAGATTGTTTCTGCTGCAGTCAGCTCTTATATACAGGCTTACTTCCTATAGTTGAGTATAAAGATTTCTTTTCCTTGTCCGTTAGCATGGGTTTGTTCAAGGTCTCTTCAGAGTTACTTAGTAACTCATTCTCCATTGGAGTTTCAGCATGAACAAACAGCATAGCTTTGGATGAGCCTGCTGTATTATGAGAGGTATAGGTGTTGTATCCTAATCCAGTTTTCTCAAAAGGACTCCTAGCCATCATCAGACACTCTCTTGCGTCCTTAGCAGATTTGTTGATAATTCTAATTGTTGACTACAAGTTTTTCTTCTCATGCTCTAGCTTAGTTACTAGCAGATTGAGCTTTGAGACCTCTTTCTGAAGCTTGCTGCATCTTGAGTTATCATACTCATATGCTGATAGCATCTTTGCAAGATCAATGTTCTTGCTTCTTAGGTTCTCATTTTCAAACTTCAACTCCTCATGAGTTGAGTTTATCTGCTTAAAATCACTTATGGTCATTTTGAGAGAATTGATCATGTTCAGCTCCTATTTTTTAGGTATGGATATAGGTTGATAGGTTACCTCATCATCTCCACTGTCTTCGCAGTCCTTTGCAGTGCTTCTTCATCTGAGGATGAGTTTTCACTTTCAAGATTCAGCAGCTTTCAGCATTTTCTTGGTAACTGCTATATCTTTAGCTTTCTCCATTTCTCCAATGAGTGCTCTCAACTTTTATCTATCATTCTTCTCTTTTCTCTCCTCTAGTTTCTCTCTCCTTCAAGATACTTGTGGACTGTTGGGTGTGGATAGCTTCTTGTATAGTGTCCAGGCTTTCTGCAATTATAACACATGTTAGAATTATTTGTATTTGATTGGGGAGAAGGAGATACCTGAGATGGTGGATGACTTCTTCTGAAATCACTCCTATTGTTGTTCTTCATAAATCTTTTGAATTTCTTTAGGAGTCGAGCCATATCTTTTTCTGCATCCTAAGCAGATAGCTCTGACTGCTTACTGCAACTTGCAGTTGTTGTATTCTTTGTACTTCTTACAGTCAGGGCAGTGACCTTGAAGCTCGGCTCTTCTACCTCATTCTTTCTTATATTGATATCATACTCAAATGCTTTGAGGTCAGAGAAGAGGTCGAATGAGCTCATGGATTTCAGATCCATTGAAACTCTCATAGTGGTTGTCTTGCTATCTCATTCAGTTGGAAGGGCTCTTAGCACTTTCATGTTCTTCTCCTTTTGAATATAGTGCTTGCCCAGAGCTTCGAGTTTATTCACTATTGAAGTGAACCTTAAGTCCAGCTATTGTAGAATCTCTTCATTCTTTATTTCAAAGAGCTTAAATAGTTTAGTGGCATTGGAGATCTTGTTGTCTTTGGTGATTTCTGTACCCTCACATATTTGCTCCAACTTCTCCCAAATCTCCTTGGATGTCTTGCATGTCTTGACCTTACTAAAGGTTCTTTTATCCAAGGTTATGAATAGGGCATTTTTAGCTACATTGTCCAAATTGGCTCTCTTCTTATCTTCATTATTCCATTCATGTCTAGGCTTGGTCAGGAAGTTAGGTGGTGGAGATGCTCCTTCATCCATATCTCTTCCTAGCATGAGATTCACCTTCATAGGAATTATTAGTGCTTTAGTGATGACCGTCCACATTTCATTCATTACTGAAAGATGAGTTTGCATTCTTATCTTCTAGTCATCATATTCTTCTATGGAAAACATAGACAACTTATGATTTGAAAAATCTATGATATGTTAAAAATATAAGTTTTTCACAAAGATGCAGAGAAAATAGTGGGCAAAAGGTTGGATTTGGGTAGGTGACTAGATAAGTTGGTTCTTAACTCAATCTTACTTCGATACCATTTGTTGGTCCCAAGTGGTCTAGAAGGTTCAGAGGGGAGCGAATGAACCTTCGTTGATTTTGAAAATCTTTTCGAACTTACTATACTATAAGTTACTTGAACTTACAGCACAAGATAGTACTGCTTACAGCACTAGGATGCAGTGTTGTATGCTGTAACTTAGAATTCTTTACAGCAAAAAATTATAATTTGATAGAAGGCTTGTTTTCTAAAATATGTTTTCTTATTAAGATTCTTTTATGCTTATGATAGAATAAACACAAGATGCAACACAGATAATATAAAGCGATTAAAAACACTTATGGTTTATAGTGGTTCAAAGGTGGTGTAATCCTTTTACGTCCACTCAACTGCTACCCCGAGCAGGAACTTCGTTAAGCAAGATTGATTTACAAGGTACAACCTAACAATCTATCAACCTAACAAGTCAACACCTACTAGAACTCAGCGTACACACAGCTCACTGCAAGTTCTAAAGGCAAACCCACTTAGGATTTCTAAACCCCATACAGAAAAGTTGTCTATCTCCTAGACAACTAAATACAATCAACAAGGATAAATCCTATCAACTGATGACACTTAAAACAACCTAGCACACAACAAATAGGTTAAAGTATATATTGTTGTTTCTTTAACTGGTACAGTGAAGTGAGCTTCTAAATCCTTCTTTGGATCTTTCAAGTTGAGACTTGTTCATTTAACTTAGGTCAAGTGAGTGAAACTTGTAAGGATGCTTGAGAATATAGCTTGATAATGTTTTAAACTTCTTGAGCGCAATTGTTTCAGTTACCAGCTCTAGTGTAGCTCGACCTCTATTTATACTAGTAGAAAGATGTTCGTTGAAGGAGATATATCTCATTTGAATTTAAAGTTTTGATCAAAGGTATGGCTCACATTTAATGCGTCTGGACTTATCTTCTTAGTGCCTTCAATGCGGTGGTTGCGACTCACAACTTTCTATAACCTATCAGACCACGTGTCATCTCTGTATTCGCTTTGTAACTGGAAATTTAATTTTGTCTCAACTGGCTCTATTTAAACTTGCTTTGATCTTCATTCCTCATACTACATTTATACTACCTCAGATTGCAAGGTGTTGCTTCTATTTGTTGTGGTCGAGGTTTGTTGGAGTATGCAGCAAGTCTTATCTTCTGTTCTATATCCTCGATCTTCTTGCAGCAACTTCTAACTTATTATACTGCTGTAACTTATTCATGCAGTGTTGTTGTAACTTCTACTTACAGCATTGTTGCCTTTCTTTCTTACTACTGTATTACTGTAATTTATACTTACAGTTTCTTCATACTTTTATTTTCTTGATACAACACGGCTTTGTTGAGATCCTTCATCTTTCATAATCTAAACTTACAGACTCAATCCTAGTCTATATGATTTCACTTAAACATTGTGAAAAATGTGGTACTCTAACTTCCTATTACAATGTTGGTTTATCTCATCAAAATTTAAACACTGAAATCCCAACATTAGGATTAAGGTTAGGGTTAGGATTAAGATTAGAACCCTTGGAATAGGGTTTGAATTTCTTGTGCACAAATACATTTTTTGTCTTCTTGCTCAACTTAATAGCATGTTAGAGAGTAGTGGGTTCGAATATAGTTACAAAAGATTGAATCTATTCACTAAGTCCACTGATGAAGCTGGCCACAAAATATGATTTAGAAAATTCTTCTCTACTAAACACCAATAAACAAGTCTTGAGTTCCTCAAACTTATCCACATAATCCTCATATGAACTAACTTGTTTAAGTTTATTAAACTCAGCCACCACGGATGTTTTTTTTAATTCCTCAAACCTTACTGAAACTACTTTTAGAAATTGTGACCAAGTAATATCAATTTTATTTTTATTGAAATTTTGAAACCAAAGGGCAGTTTTTCCATTAAAGTGACAATTGTTACCTTCAGTTGATCTGACATATTCGGAATGAGGTTGAAGTAACCATTGCATTTGAGGATCCATGATCTCGATTATATTCCATCGAATTTAGGAAAATCAACCTTAGGAATAGGGCTATGAAATTCTGTTCCACCGGTGATTTGCTTAAGTTTTGGAGTTTCATAGAGTTGATTGAGGAGAATAACACCCGATGATTCTATACTCAAACTCCCCAAAATTGATTTGTTGCGGCCTTGACCTTTGTCTTTCTTTATGTTTAACATTTGTATCTGCATCGCTGTTAGAGTACGAGTAAGATGCTCCAATTTACCTATGACACCATCAAATTCATCATTGATTTTAGCTTCAATTGTTTCTCACTTCATAGTTTCCGTTTGCATTAATTGTTCTAATTTTTTCTGTGATTCTTGCAGGTATTTGAAGCATGTGTTTTTCACTATTGTCAGGAACTTGACTTTGAGATACCAAATGTTGTGATCTAATCTAAATAATATACTATAACACTATGTTTGGTGATTTTCTAGAATAATTGTATGATAATTGATGAAGATGATAAGAACATTAGAGAGGAATAAAGAGAAAGAATTTGGGTTAATTTTTTAGATGCCGTTTTCTCTGCCAGAATTGGTAATTGTAACCTGGGACCACTTGGGTCATTACAACAATTTTTTAGTAATTTAAGTATTGAAATGAAAATTATAAACTATGTTGAATAATGAAAATGACTTGGGCTAAGGTACTAGGCCCAACTAATTAATTAATCAACCTATATTCCTCCTTGCAACTTCCCAACTCCAAATGCTTCATAAGTCATTTTTAATATGATTTCAGCTCTTTTCTAACACAACCCGCTTCACCATTTGTCTTCTCAATGGTTTCATCATCAGCGCAGTCTTTACTCTCATCTCCCTCAACCTCCTTCATCGGAAAAGCACTCAACGGAGTTGCGATCATTACAAAATATTAATTTAATTTAAAAATGATGATGAATTTGAAAATAAATGTTAATGTTGATTTTTCAACATATTTAAGTTTTCCTTTTTTAACTAAATCAATTAATCTAAATATCTTAGTAGGAGATATTTTAGGAGATTTGTTATTCTTAACCTATTCTAGGAGATTTATTTTCACGTATTTTATTGTAAATTAAAGAGTGAGATTTAGCTAAACAACTTACTCCTATTTTATAGGAAAATTCTTTATTCTTTTTATCTCTTATAGAAATAAACGTCGGTTGACAAAATCTGTGAAAAAACATTTTTTTCATAAGGACGTGACTTCATGGAGCTCAAGATGGAGATCATGGATTTGAAGATGATGGAGAGAATGAAATCAAGTTCATGGAGGTGCAAGATCGTGGAGTTGAATGACATCTATAAATAGATGATTTCGTTTGAAGATTGATATAGAGAATTAAGAGAGATAAACAAGCTCCTCGAGCTTGGTATGGTCGATTAACTACCTTCTTAATTGAGTTTGGTTTTACTAGAGGTGAGGTCGATCGTACTCTCTTTATAAAAAATAAAAAACATGATTTCATTATAGCTTAAATCTATGTAGACGACATTGTTTTCAGATTTACTTCAAAAGTAGATCTTGATGAGTTTGTAATATCATCTACCTTCAAAATGAGCATGATTGGTGAGCTAACATACTTTCTAGGATTGCAGGTTAAACAATCGAGTGATGATATTTTCATCTCACAAAGCAAGTATGCAAGGAATCTAATTACACGATTTGGTTTGAAAGACTCTAAACCTATGAGAACACCTATGGGGACGTCTCAAAAACTATGTAGAGATAATGTTGCCGAAAATGTCAACAACACATTATATAGATCTATGATAGGTAGTCTCTTACACTTGACTGCAAGTCGACCTGACATTATGTATAGTGTAGGTGTTTGCGCAAGATACCAATCCGAACCCAAGTCATCATATCTCCAAGCCGTAAAGCGTATTATCAGGTACAATTGATCTAGAAATTTGGTATACTAAGGACATAAATTTGACTTTAGGTGGGTATACTGATTCAGACTGGACTGGGGATATTGATGATCGAAAGAGTACGAGTGGAGGCTGTTTTTATCTGGGAAATAACATTGTGTCTTGGCATAGTCAAAAACAGAATTGTATCTCTCTTTCCACTGTTGAATTCAAATATGTTGCAGTAGGTAGTGGATGCACTCAATTACTTTGGTTAAGACAAATGCTAAACGATTATAGATTTGGATCTGAATCTTTGAACTTATTTTATGATAATTCAAATGATATAGATATCTCTAAAAATCCTATTCAGCACTCACGAACTAAGGACATAGATATTAGGCATCATTTCATTCGAGATTTGGTAGACAAAAACATAATTCATCTTCAATATGTATCCACAGAAAATCAATATGCAGTTATTTTTATAAAAGCTTTAGATTTCAAGAGATTTTTTTCTTTGAAGAAGTCTGTGGGATTATGTGTTATATGATTGTATATAAAGTTTATGGATACGAATCATGTTGTTCACATTATGCATAACATCTATTTTTTTGTCTGGTTCTATAGACATCTTTGGATGTGATTATCTGGAAAATGTTAATACTTTGAGAGAATATTTGCTTGAACAAATCAAGGAACTGTTTTCGACTCTTAGTGAAGAGTGTATATTAATTATTTGTTCTATTACGAAGCACTTAGAGCATGGTGTTCGCAGTGACAATGCTTTTCAGGCAGCCTTGTAATTTATTTAAAAAGGTTTGTGTGACCTAACACTGAATACTCGGGGCACGACACTTGCTATGACGATACTTTCTTGTCAAACGTGTATGGAGATATCACAAACCACCATAAAATGTTGACCTCACAACTGAGTAACCAGAAGCATGTCGCTCAGTACGATGATGCTCTCTTTTCAAAAGGTTAGTTGGGATCAACATGTGCTATTTTATGAGTACACTATGTTCTTGAGCCTGTGTTCGATTTGTTTATAGTATTTGTTGTTACAAATGTTCCCAACATTAAGGAACACTTAATCCAGATATTTTTTCCTTATTGCATGTGTCAGTTGTTTCAGTTTAAAACATCCCTATTTTTATGAATAAAATCATATTGATTTCGTGGATACAAATTTAAATGATTTTATGTTGACTTTATTTTGAATTTTTTGAATGAAATTGACTCATTTCTTTTAGCTTGGTTTGTTATGGTTTACTAATATAATATGTTATGGTTTGATATATCCATAATTTTAAGGACTCAAAGATTCAAATTACTTCCATAAAAACTACACGTCTTCCAAGCACTTTTGTCACATCTCACTAGCTCTCATCAATTCTCCGCACTTCACCCTCTCTAAATTTCTTCTCTTCCAAAGGTTTGTGTTTTTGTTTGAATTTCCATGGATCCGAATCAATAAAAACTCGCTGACCATATTATCCAAATCCAAACCCTAATTCCAAATCTTAGTTCTTCTTTGCCAACCACCGACCAATCTGCCAATCCCCAAACTGCTATGTCCGCTTCTATCCGTAGACCATCTGACCCGTCTCCTGAACCGGCGATATCCATGTCCACCTATAGATCAAAAGAGGATGATCCCCCAAATGTTTTGCCTGTTGAGCCCACATGTCCACCCATATCTGAATCTCCTTAATTTCTCCAGCACCGATTAAAATGATGTATCCTCATGAGTTTTAGCCCATTAATCATATTAATATGGATGTTATCCTGATCTATCACTCGATATTGCAAATTTACATCAAGGAGATACTACGGGTTCGACCCGTAGGTTGAAGAGGGTTCTCTATCACTTATCTCCCTCAACCTCCAAGAAGCATAAAAACACTGACATAGGTGGGTCATCTGCTCCATCTCTTAATGTCCAGACTTCATCCACTGATCTTCTAGAGTCTAGGTTGGTCCGATATCTTGTGAATGAATCTGATGATGAATCATATCATCCCGTTGTTGAGTCAGTTTCTTTATCGAAACTAGATGAGTCAAATAAAGATTTTTTATTTGTGCTTAAGATGAGTATGAGTCCGATGAAGATATGAACAAAACTATTTTAGAAGTTTTGGAATCCCTCAAGAAACAACAAGATATTCGAGCTGATGTTTCTACCGAAGGGGCAACATCAGCCAGGATAGGACCACTTCTGAAAGAAACTACAACACTAAGAGGTACTAATTGTCCTGATTCAGAACACGATCTTATGTTCTCTCCCAAGCTCCGCCAAGAGTCCTAAATTCTTCTTTGGAATTTCTTCTTCATCTTGGACATCCTTGTGCAATCGTACTATTCTTGCCGAAAAGAAAATTCATATGGGCATATTTGCTTAATACCAGTTGATTTCATATCTGCATGAAAGAAACTTAATCCAATCTGTTTCATATGCTCAAGTATTTCCTCCAATGGTGATATATGAATTTTATGCAAACTTGCACAAGACCTTAACTGTTTCTTGTGATTGCAAGTATGAAAATATGTTTGTCAGGGGGAGGATATATTGTTTCAAATCTTTGGATGTTAATTTTGTGCTGGGTCTGGAGGACATCGATGAAGAAACAGTTGTGATGGATATGGATGTTGTTATATACGAAGTGATTGGGGGTTTACTTCATAAATGGTCGAAGAAGTTTCAAGCTTCCTCGCTCACACTTTATACGTAGTGTTGCACAAAATTTGTGTGCATAATTGGTTGCCCACAACCAATACCACCTCAGTTATTGAAGAGCAGGATATGCTTTTGTACCAGCTTGATAAGCATCTTCCAGTAAATCTTGGTCATGTTATTTTGTTCAATATGGTTCGTTTTACAGGCAAGTATGGTGAGAATGGTATACTTCTATATCCATCTTTGATCTACTTGATTCTCCAATGTCAAAGCTTTTAAAAATGAAAAACTGATGTGCTTAGTTATGAAGTTCCTCCTCTGACAATCGTAAAAGCACTTCTTACAGGCACGCGCGTTCTTGATCTTTCTTATCTATGAATGTTGCCCCTCCAGTTGGCAACATTTATCGTAACATTTCTGTTCAAACTTTGGAATAGCAGCTGCGAGTACTCAATATTCATATTGAGGGACTAATGCGAGTACGTGATACATTAGAGGAGATTATTTCTGCTAAAAAAAGGGGGAGAACCAGAATCTTCTTCTACTGCTGCTGCCAAGTCTGTTGAGTCGGATGATCACGAGGAAGGAAACTGATTTCATTTTATTGTATTTTTCAGGGGGAGATTTATGAATATTGATTTTGGATGACTATAATTTAGTTGGAGTATTTTGGATATTTGTTTGGATTTAATTTGTTCAATGATGTGGTTTCGTCTTATATCTAATTTGCTTTGATAAAACTTATCTTGTGAATGCAGATTTTAGGGGGAGTTAGTTGATTTAGTGTTTTGAGCAGAAAAAACAAAAAAAGGGTAGATTGTTAATGTTGATTTTTCAACATATTTAGTTTTTCCTTTTTCTAACTAAATCAATTAATCTAAATATCTTAGTAGGAGATATTTTTAGGAGGTTTGTTATTCCTAACCTATTCTAGGAGATTTGTTCTCACGTATTTTATTGCAGATTAAAGAGTGAGATTTAACTAAACAACTTACTCCTATTTTATAGGACAATTGTTTATTCTTTTTATCTCTTATAGAATGAAACGTGGGTTGACAAAATCTGTGAAGGAAGATTTTTTTCATAAGGACGTGACTTCATGGAGCTCAAGATGGAGATCATGAATTTGAAGATGGTGGATATAATGGAATCAAGTTCATGGACGTGCAAGATCATGGAGCTGAATGACATCTATAAATAGATGATTTCGTTTGAAGATTGATATAGAGAATTAAGAGAGAAAAGAAAGAGCGTACACATTTAGATTTATTAAGTTTAAACAGTTTCATAGTGTTGCTCTTGGTGTTGACCACATTTCTTGTAACAAGTCTATTTATTTTCTGTAGAGTCATAGAGTATGTCTATTCCAATGACTTTCTTGCGAATTTCTTCTAACAAATCTATCTATTTTTTGTAGAGTCAGAGTATGTCTACTCCAATGACTTTCTAGTGAGATAGATTAATTACGTGGTTAAGAGGTTTTCATGAGTGCATACATTCCTAGATTTCAAAACGTTATAACTTTAAAGGATTTCACACGAGCGTTCAACAACTTATTATATTACAATTTTAAAGATTTAAATGTACTTGTCAAACTACGATTTTATCACATAAAACTGATTTTCGTAAAACGTTTGTCTTTTAATAAAAACAGCAGAAAATAGATAGCTTCAAATACGTGTATAAAATCATTTAATACTGCAAGCAATCATCTTAATCACATGTAAATATATCACTTTCATTACGGTTCTCAACCGTTATGGATACGATTTTTAGTAGTCATGAATACAGTTCTCAGCCGCCATGAAAACATCTGCGGATTTCAATCGTCATGAAAATATTTCATTGATCATATATCATATATTACACATTGTGGACTCTCGAGTAGTCCCTAGCAACCATTGAATAAGTTTCTGAAAAATGCCTATCGGGGCCCCAAGCCGATCCTATTGGATAGTTACACCCCTTTATGTTGGGTTTCCGAAAAATACCCCCTTTGATGGGTTTTCGACAAGGAATACCCTACTTAGCGTGCAGGCGCATGCGCAGTTAAAATGTCATATAATAGTTCTAACATAACATATAGTACACATTGGTCACGTTCACGTTGGCCACATAATTCACGACAACACATAGGTAAAGAAATCCTTTGACATATATTGGCTTCTAAAGAAACCCCTTTGTGCGGATATTACCCCAACCTATCATCATATGAAACCAATCGCATTTGTGTCACTTGGAATCAATAGCTTTTAAAACCATATAACTTACTCAAATACTAATTATATTATAATGACATTCCATTTGAAATCGACACCACATAATCACATTATTCAAATCACGTATTCATAATGTTCCCTGTAAAATTATACGATTTAAATCGTAAATAATATTTTACCCCTAACCACATATCATAACATTAATCATATTATAACATTTCCGCACATAAAACTTTATTCATTTAAACACGTATACATAGCTTATGTCATACAGTATAATACTTCATATTTTAAATACTTCAAAAGAAATATAAATACGGACATAGCAATTTCCCCACCTTTCGAGATCGGTGCTTGTAAAGCTTCTATTCCTTATACGAGCTTAACTCGATTATTCTTTCATGTTTCCTACAACATATAGGTGTTCGTTTTAGGACTTAATCGAACCACTAATGAATTAAAGTAAATTCTTTAGGTTGAAACTCTATTTCACAGAAAAACATCTGAAACATATGTGTGGATAGTTTGATTTGAACTTTGGGTCACGGGTTAACGAGTCACGAGGTTAGGGTGTTATACCCTAAACTTGAGGTAAACAATTAGGTCGTACATTCTTTTATTATTATAACTTTTCTAATTTTAAACTGTAATATAATACACTTATTTAGGTCTAATTCATCATTTTATTTTAGCTTTGGGTTTCAATTATAATACTAGTAACTTTTAGGGATTCATTTTGTAAATCCAATAAATTCTAGGGTAAATCTGTCATTTTAGTAAGTTCTAGGGGTGTTTCTACCATTTCTTCAAATATTAGGAGTTATAAAGCATATCTTAAGAAGTTAAGGTGTCAATATGCAAATCCAGCAATTCTAGGGTGCAATGTGTAATATAAGCAATTTCTGGGGTGTGTTATGCAAATTCAGCAAGTTCTAGGGTTCAATTGTAATTGTCCAAAGTTTCGGGGATCTTTAAGCATATTCCATAAAATCAGGGGTGAGTTGTGCAAAATCCATAACTGTTAAGATCAAATCTCAATTTCCATAAAGTTAAGGGGGCAACCTGTAAACTAATAAGAGTTAGGGGACTAAACATTAATTTCAGCAAAATATAGGGTTTGCAACTTAGTCCTTGAATTTCATCAAATTTACAAAAACAAGCCCCCCTTAAAACTTAACCTAGCCACTGCCGCTTTCCCTGCCCCTGCCCACGGCGCCGGCCCACACACCTTGCCGACGCAACCGCGATGCCGGCCACCATCACGCCCAACATTGAAAACCTCAATTTTTTTCCCCACCTCAACCCAACAAACACACACATATATATATATACATACCTACACACATATATATACGCATATATACATACACGCAAACATACATATATATATATACACACATGTCGCCGCTTACCACGGCGACCACGATCGACTTGCCGGCGCGAACCTCGAGCCGGCTTCAAGACAACCCAAGGCAACGGTGGCGACGAGCAGCAAGAAAGAAAATAGAGAGAGAAGAGGGAAAAAGCTGCCTCTCTTCCGTGGCAATACGCTGTGGAGGTGGAGATCGTGTAAAAATCCGAGCCCGTATTTGTGACGGGCTCGACGAGTACTATAAGAAAACCCGTTTACCTTGTCGGAAAACATTGGCCGACGGCAATGGAGGTTGTCGATGATGGAGTCGGTGGTTGTGAGAGAAGTGAGAGAGATACACCTTTGTTATTCTTTTTCCCACTTTTGACTTATGTTTCTTCTAATTTATTATATATATATAATAAGATCAATTATATAGGTTACACTTATATATACATTGTTACACTTATATATACATTGTGTGCATGTGTATATATGCACTTATATAGAAATATTTTTTTTTTATTATTATAATTTTCTCTTTCATTTGTTATTAGTATAACAATAATAATTATTATTATTTAAGTCTTATTTCAACTGTAGAAAATTTTCGTTATATTTTATGTAATTGAATTTTTTTATTTCGAGGTGTTACAAATGAGGTGTTTTTTTTCATAAATATATCTACGAAATGAAATTTCGATAAAATATTGATTTTATATCGTTTTAGGTGAAAAGACTTCATTTTCACAGGATTTCGTCGACATATCGGTCGAAAAAATGTCGGTAGGAATTTATTTATTTATTTATTTTTGTCTATTGCTTTCCATTTTCACAATTTGTCTATTGCTCTCAATTTTCATGTATTAACTATGTACAAAATTTATTATATTATCATAGCAGACAACGTTTATGTAGTAGTTTATCTCTATATTTGTTGTAAATATATCATTTTATTTATAATTTTAAGTTTAATATATGCATTAATGTTAATTACAATAATCTGTAAACTATTAGATATATTTTCCAATTTTTTTACAAAGTTTTCATTTTTTTTTTAAAATTGTCTGATATTTCTATTGAAACCGATATATCTATCAATATTTTCGTAAAATCAAGATACTGATATTTCCACCGAAACCGATATTTTCGTCCTTGAAGACATGTACTACTATTTTAATGATGGATCTGAGTTGAAGTCTTAATTATCGAGTATATAATTTCAGTACTATAGCTGAAAATGTTTAAGCTGTTTTTTTAATGAAAATGAACACTAAACTGAGCTAATTAGAAGCATCAAGAAATCTGCAGCATCGTTCACACAACCTTATTTAAGACTGTAGGTGATAGTAAATATAGAAAACTGAATTGCTGTTAAAAAAAGACATAAATAGTAAAGGTATTAATTAGCTATATTTGGAAGCTGCGCTTCCACAAAGAGGAAAGCTCATCATTCTGCAGAGGCTTCACAAGATAGTCTGCTGCTCCTAATCTCAACCCCTTTATGCTCATCGATACCTGATCTCGTGCTGTTAGGACTAATCAATACAATACCACGTCAATAATTTTGAAAATTCCGACTGAAATTGAAATAATCTCATATTTTAATATAGTGAAATTGATGATATATACATACTGATGACAGGGATGTGTTGCAATGGCTTGTGGTGCAAGATGTGCCTCAACATAGTTGCATCGTTTGCCATCAAGAGATTGACTTCTGCGAGTATTAGATGTGCCTCTGGCCCTTTGATGTTCACTGTGTTTAACACCTCTGTGGCTGACCACACTGCAGCTACTGAAATAAAAGATGATGATGAACATCAATAATTAATGTAGAATTAATAAAAGTATAATTAATCACCTTGGTAAGAGCATTTGCAAAGAAGAGCAAGTATTTCCTGGCAACTTGCTGCATCAATGTCACATAGTAATATCCTAAGCTTGCTGGGTTCAACTTGGTTATATCCAACCATCTTTCCCTTGTCCATTCGATTCGATCTGAACGTAAAATCGCTCTCTCTGATCTTATATTGACAATATTTATGTGTTCATATCCAACAGAAAGGTTGGTATGCCGAATTTTGAGGGCATGCCTAACTGTTACTAACTCTACTTGCTAGCTTCACTTCCTTCTGTTATGCTCTTAAGGCTTCTTCATTACTTTGAATTATATGCAATCATATTTTTTGGCATCTATGATCCAAGAAACTAATTAACATATTTCAATTCGTGTTTTTGCATCACTAAGATCTTGATCTCTGTTGTGATCTTTTTATGTCATCAGCGTATACAATGTATGTACTGATGATATTAACTATGATGTATCCTATGATTAAATTGTTGATAGCAAAATTTGGCTACTTTGAAGGCTTCAAAATGGTTTATACATATTTTCACTATATAATATTATAAATACCAAGAGGTGAATAGGGCCTCAAAAACAACTGAGATATGGAAAAAGCAAGCCCGATTACGCCTATTCCTAATCCTAAATGGAACGGCGTAGGGACCCATATGTAAGCATAGTATCTATTTAGATACGCTCAAATGACCCCATGAAAATGTATACAACCCCACTCTGACCTGGTCCTATATGGAATGAACTTAGAATTATGGAATCGACTCGATCATCAGATTCTAAGTTCATAATATTTTCTAACATTGATTTGACAATAATAAGAACATTTCTTCCTATACAATCAAAAAACAAAAATATATATTTAAACAATTTTTATTTAATCTCCATTTGTATAAAGTGGTTTGAAATTTGAAATTTCAAAATAGAAAGATTTGAAATTTCGAATTTCAAATGAATGGATTTCAAATCCACTCTTAGGGTCCATTTGGATGGGTGGATTTGAGGAGGGATTTGAAATTCATGTAACAAATTTATCGATTCTGTTTGGATAAACATAAATTCGAAATTTATTCAATTCAAATTTTGAATTTCAAATCAATCTATCAAAACACAATCTTAGAGTTTTTAAAATGTGGATTTTTCCAACCCATTTAAGCGTACATCAACCATAGCCTTCAAATTATGCTAACTAAATTATTTTGGGAAAAATCATGAAGAAAAAAAATAGCGATTATGCAGCTAATTTTAGAATTCAAAATAGAAAGAATTTTGTGCAGAAAAATGATTTCGATGAGTGGAATGATGAGCAATGCCAAGGAGAAAATTACAAGTCCCATTAACCAATGATTAAGTAATAATGTTTCTACATATAAAGTATGATCATGTTTATTATAGATAGTTTATTGTGTTTGTATATGGATTGACAATTAAAAGAAGTGTACTTTGTCGGTTGTTAAAAAAATGATCTTTTTCCGCTCAACTTGCATTATATTCTGTTTAGTATGCCAAACTAGCTTTTAAGTAATAGTTGTTAGGATGTATATATTATAAGCCTAATTTTTGTATGAAGATCTATTTTTGATACGAGAATTTTTTATGGTTAAATGTTTCTATTTTATATTTGTTATATATGTTATTACAATTGTCTAATTAATTTATATTGTAGATAACAGTGTGTGGTGTCACACAAAAGATCATGTTATCAGTTTTTTATAGATTATAAATGGTAGCTCACAACGAAGATGATTTTGGATAAATTATCGAAATTGTTGTAGTGTAATTTGGTATTAGTTTATCTTAATTATAAAATAACATTAATACATTTTGTATGTATTGAGTAGAACCAATTAAGGTTGTTCGATTTATACTGACTATATAATAGAACAAGACCTCTATTATTATGGATGTACGTCCTCTTAATCCCTATATAATAATGGGCAAGTATACTTAATTTTTGTTTCTTTAATTTACCAATGAATGATATTTATTTATCAAATCAATAAGTTCAGTAAATTAAAATACAATATTATTTATATGATGTGCTGTTGATTATAAAAGAAATCTGTATCCTAATTATTTAGGATAATTGTAATACCCACTTTATCTATCTATTTATTTATTTATCTAAATTATTTAAGTTAATTGTATTAATGGTGTGTTCACACCTCACGTCCAAACACCCTTAAGAATTTGACACCTATCTTAGTCTATAAACCTAGCCTAGGTAATTTTGTTGATCTTGGTTTTGAATTGGGGAGGGGAAGTAAACATCAAAGCAAGAAATAATTTTCTTTTACATTTCCATCTCATATCTCTCTTTTCCTCCGCCACAGACCGCCACCACCATCACCTCCCAGCCGCCGCCGGCGAAGGAATTTCTAGGAAATCCTTCCGTTTAAGGTATAATTTAGGCCGAGCCCGTCATGAATCCGGGCCCGAAACTCCAATCGGCCTTGTTTCTCTCTTTATTTCTTTGTCTCTCGCTCTCTCTGTCTCGCTCTCTCTCTCTCCGTCCGTCGCTGCCTGTTGCTGTCGCCCTGTGTAGCTGGCACTCGGTTGCGCCGGCGGAGTGTGTGGTGGTGTGTGGGGCCGGCGCTCGCAGCGCCGGCGTGTTCAATTGAGAGCCGCCGCTGCAATGGAGTGTGTGTATATATATATATGTATGGTTTTGTATGTATTTTGGTTGTGGTGTGTGTTGTTGGTGTGGGGGAGTTGAGGGTGGTGTCGCCGGCGATGGGAGGTCGCCGGCAGCGGACGCGGCGGGCGACAGTGGTGGCAGGCGTGGGGGGCAGGGGCTGGGGAGTTTTTCTTTTGGGGGAAGGGTATATTTTGTAAATTTATTGAAAATGAGGGTTAAATTGCAAGTAGCAACTTTGAGCAAATTAGAATTAAACCCTTAGAAATTATATGAAACTTCAATTTACTCCCTTAAGAATTTTGAAGCATGTTTTAAGGCCCTAAATTATGTGTAATGATAAATGAACCTTTGAAAATTATTGAAATTACATAGCTTTCTTTGATATTTGATAATATGATGCATTTCTCCTTATACTTATGGAATTTATGAGAATGATATTTTTGGATTTAGAATATATATATTGGAATTATAAATGTTATCATATAATTACTAGAATTTAACATATGAAAACCGGACTTTAATTAAATAATAAAGATAAATTATTTTGAATAGTTTATATTATTTTAGACTCCTTATATCACCAATTAGGGTATGAAACCCTAGATTTCTTATCGAAATAATTAAGGAAACCTAGTTTTAAGACGGATTTTGGACTTGAGTATTATTACATTAATTATTATAATTTAACTAAAGAGTTAATTGGAATTTTAAGTTAGACCCTATATTTAGCAAGATTGCTTTTGAGACTAAAAATATAGACCCTAGAGATATTATAAAAATTAAAGTATGTACAATTTAATAGTTATCTTAAATTTAGGTCTTAAAACCCTAGATTCAAGTCTCGTTAACCCCATAACTCTTGAGAAGTTATAAATATAGACCTAAACATAATTATAGACATTATGTTTGATCTTCATAATTTAATAAATAAACCAAATGCCTAATTATAAATATCAAATTAAATATCAATTTAAATCCTCCTAAATAATAATTAACTAAACATGTTATGCAATTAAATAAATATATTTCCTAAATTAACTTATAATTTCAGTTAATTGAATTCAGGTTTATAATTTAAATTATATAGTTAAGTAAAATACGTCATAATCATAAATATATTCAAATTTCTTAATATCTAAGTTAAACAGTAAAGTACATAATTAGATTTTCTAAGACTATTTTAAAGGTCTTCAAGAATTATTTGAAGCCAAAAGTTTTATAATTTACTTGTTTAGAATTATTATCAAATCTTCAAGATCTAGCCTAAATCATAAATTTATAATTAATTTTCCTGAATCTAAGATAAGTCTTCTAAGATCTAATTAAAGTCTAATTAAGTTTTATAATATTTTAATAAACACATTTTCATTATAATTTCATTTAAATCATGTTAGATGGTCTGTTAACAGAAAAAAATGCCTAAAATAAGAATATATTTTAATTAATAATAGTTCGATTAAATTCTAAAGCGAGCACTTACGCTTTGTAGGAAATTACGAAGGGAGGAAAGAATTAAGCTCGGATAAAAGTAGACGTTTTGCAAGCATCTTCCGTAAAAGGTGGGGGGTAAAATCCTTTTCTATTTTAGAAATCGTACAATTTTATGAAAATAATGTGACTACGTGATTTAAATTCCGTCATTATGTGATGTTGTTTTTAATTGAAATGTTATCACTACATAAACCTTATTCGAATAAATTATATGATTTTGAGAGCTATTGATTTCAAGTATCTCAAATGAAAAAGGTTTCAAGTGATGATAAGTCGGGATAATACCCGCTAACAAGGGGTTTCTTTAGAAACCAACATATGTCAAAAGTTTTTCTGTACCTATGTGTTATGTGAATTATGTGGCCAACGTGAACGTGACCAATGTGTATTGTGTGTTTATGTGAAACCATTATGTGATATCTTAAGTGTGCATGCGCCTTCACGCCAAGTAGGGTATTCCTTGTTGAAAACCCACCAAAAGGGGATATTCTTTGGAATTCCCAACACAAAGGGGTGTAACAGCCCAAATCGGGTCGGCTTGGGGCCCTGATAGGTATTCTTCGGAAACCTATCTACAGTTGCCATTGGGGCTTTTCGGGAGTCTACAACGTGTATTATATGTATATTATTTAAGAATATTATGTGTACCCCTCTTATTTTACAAGTCAACCCCATTGAGTGTCTTTGTACGCTCACCCCTTCTATGTTAAAATGTTTCCAGTTTAAAGAATTTAAGGCGACGCGCGCAATCGGTAGATGCTGGTAGCCGATAGTTAAAGGTCGAAGAAGGCTTTAATTTAAATGTTATATTTTCCTGAATTTCGAAAATGTATGTTTTACAACGGTTTCTCTTAAATTTATTTATATTTATTTTCTTAAAGGAGTGAATTTATATGTAAGTAACGTCTCGGTCGAAGTTTACATTTAAAAAGAAACGGGGCGTTACAATAATAATGTCTCCTTAAGGAGCTCATAAGGATTATCATGTAAACCATACAGGTTAATTTATTCCGGCATGATAATAAAGTTGAGTGGTACTACTTTTGAAATTAGATGTTAATTAATTGAGTTGTCAGTAATTCATTTAATTAACAGACATTCGGTATCTTAAACACGAGGAGATAAACATGCACATAATAAATAGGAGCCTATATTTAATATCGATTTGAGACGGTAGTTCAATAATAACTCCTTAGTGGATCGAGTTATTATTGATGTGCTCAAGAAGTGTGTTCAGGCCAAATTGGGACTCCTAAGCTCATCAGGAGACCTAATCCTAATCCTCCTCTAGATCCCTGTTGTAGCCTATAAATAAGCCTTAAGTCAGCCGCTTCGAAACACATGAAAATCTTAAATTCGATTTACTAAAAGCAGCTGGAATTCTTGAAAGCTCGTTGCCCACACAACGTTCGAAAAAAGGCGAGGAATATAGCAGAAGATTGAAAGGTCGAGGCTTCATCGATTGCTTTGTCTACAGTTTTAACCTTAGAACTAATTTCGCTGCAAAAGGTATGACTCTTTTTCTGCTGCGTGTGATCATATTTTGCATGGATCTCGAATCGGAATTGCATAGGATTAGTAGTTAAACCCCACTATTTTAAGTTCCCCATTCTGCCCCTCCCTCTATAATTTGTATTTTTCCCTTACAAAATAAATTATTAGAGGATTTTTATTTTTATTTTGCCCAATGCACAAATATTATTTTATGATTGTACACATTTGCTAAGATATAGTGTACAGAATGCATAGATGCATCAAAGAAGTATGTAAACTACTGCGCCAATAAAATTATACATAGTTTTCTTTTGAATAGAAAATTAAATATAGTTGAGTTTATTCCACATTGTCCATGTATTGGGCTAATAGTGTATAATAGTGTGTCAACATCGATCATTTGTGTACATTATAGATTAGAGATTTAAATCATATTGTGTCATTTAATACATTATATTGTCGTGTTTGGAGCTATCAAAATGGGTTAGATTTATTAATCCGCTTGATCTCACCGAAATAGTGGATTGAGATTTTGGAACCTACCACATATAAAGGTCCATTTCGTTTTATCTCGCTAATTGATGGGTTATGGTGGATTGTGGAACGATCCGTCTTAGTATTCTTTGACAACGCTAGACATAATAAAGATATTAACACGTACTTAGTAGATGATGTGTGTGTCTATATATATATATATATATATATATATATATATATATATATATAGCCGGGGCACCTCCTTTTCTAAGCTAACTTTTAGAGATGAAATCCATGAAAGGTGAAAAAAATGCATTTTGGATCTTAAATAGGGGTGGAAATCGGTTAGGTTATGCTAGACTTCTTGTTGGTTGGCTTAAGCTTAAGTGTAAATATTATGCCTAAATCTAGTTTATTGTATATGAAAGACATTTTTTTTTTGTCAACTCAAAGTCTCACCTGTATTATAGATAAGTCTGACCTAAAACTATGAAAAACCTATTAAAAGCCTACAAACTTATCTACTATGAATTTTTTTTTAAATTCCATTTGAACTCTGAGAGTTATGTCGATAAACATGAAAACAATATAAAAAATATAAAACATAAATTATACTACATATGTATACAGTTATACAACATAAATATTATAAATAGGTTGACCTACCAAGCAACTTTTTAAAGTTTGAATTTATCCTATGTTCATAAATAAGCTTGATAAGAAATTATAATCTAGATCATTTATTAAAATGACTGGATCAAACTAAATCAATAACAAATTGAATCATAAATCCATATCAAGTAGCATGAACTATTTCCACATCAAATTCTAAATTAAGAAGGGCAAGCAACAATTTCGTCCAACACTCTCACTTTTAGTCGACGTTGTAGAGTTAAAAACTTACATATGTAGTCATAAAGTTGAAAGGAAAAATGTTCAAATAACCCACTAATGTTTATTCTTAGGTTCATAAATCTCACTAAAGTATTTTTAGGTATAAAAACCGTATTAATGTTTATTATCAGGTTCACAAATCCCGTGAAGTATTTTAAGGTACAAAAACACCACTAATATTTACTTCTAAGCACATGTAACCCACTTAAAATTTATTTATAAAATAATATATCAATAATATTGTACAATTAAAATATATATTTACACATTGTAATTTTTATTTCTTATTTGGACCTCATATTTCTTACATATTTTAGAATAAAAAACTATTCATGAAAACATTAATATAATAGCTTATTATATATATGTGAATATATATTATTAATAATTATTATTATTATTTATACTTTTTTACTTTTGAAGATTAAAACTATTAAATAATTAGATTTATTTAAAATAATAATTTCTCACTATGATATTAAAGATATTATTTTTTAATTTTAATACAACTTAAACCTCTATATCATATGAAATGTTATGTGAAATAAAATATCATAGTTAAAAAAATATTTCAAATCAACCTAGTTGTTTATTTAGTCTTCAAAAGTAAAAAAAGTGTAAATAATAATAATAATAATTAATGGTAATAATAGGAATAATATATTTACATATATATATATATATATAATAAGGTATTATATTAATGTTTTCATGAAACGTCTTTTATTCTAAAATATGTAATAAATATGAGGTTTAAATAAGAAATAAAAATTAAATGTGTAAATATATATTTTAATTTTACAACATTATTAGTATATTATTTTATAAATAAATTTTAAATGGATTATATATGTTTAGAGATAAACATTAATGATATTTTTGTATCTTCAAATATTTTAATGAAATTTATGAACTTAAAAATAAATATTAATGATATTTTTATATTTAAAATTTAAAAATAATTTAATGAGATATATAAATTTGAGAGTAAATATCAATGGTTTATTTAAAACTTTTCCAAGTAAAAAAGTCACTTTATTCTTCTAGTCTTAATTTCAAAAATGTCTAACCATTATGAGCACGAGACCGTTAAACTCTTGTATCATATGGGACCCGTTGGTATTGACTTCCACACCTTATGGTACCAATGTGAATTCATGATAAAATTATAAATTGTTCACTTGCATTTAAATTACCAAAACACAAACTAAAAATAATAAAATAAATCCAAAAAACTCAAATGAAATTTAAAAAATGTTTCCTAAAATCTGATTTCACAAAAAATTAATTTGAAAATCATCTAAAAATAAAGTTACTCTCCATTTCCAAATATTAGTTGTTTAAAGTTGTTGCATAGAGATTAAGAAAACATTTAATATGTATAATTATGTGAAAAATAGCTATATTTTTTAATATTTAATAAACATAATTAATGTATAATATTAAATAAAAGTCTAGTATTTTTGATCTGAGATGACCAAGTAAATTCAATACATACTTAATGTCAGCCAGTTTTAAAAAAAAAGCTGACATGTTTAACAAACTAAGTAAATTCAATACATATTTAATGTCTGTCAGTTTTTAAAAAAATGCTGACATGTTTAACTAACTCAGATGTGGTTTAAAAACTTATCGATATCAAAAAAAAAAAATATACTACATATAAAAGGTTATGTTATACTGACAAATAGTGAAATTTTTAATTAAATGACGATACAAATAAAAAATGTGATTTTTTTGAAAATTAAGCCATATTTTTATTATTTTATGCAGTGCCACACAAAGTTGGGTCACCAATTTGCAAGTGCTGGCCTCATTATTTAGATAATAGAATGCACTTAAACATAGTATTTAAAATCATTGATAAAGTTGATCATCAATATAATAAAAATAAACGTGCAAAATTACTTTCAAGACCCAACAACTTCACTGAGATATTTCCACAAAATCTTGTCTAATGTATTTATAGAAGTGATTAGGCATTCTTATATTAATCCAACATGCGCCATTTATATGATTGTATTCTACAGATGTTAGTTTTTGTTTCACCCTTCATTCTACATATCCCCACGTGGGTGAGTATTATGTATATAAATGACAAAATAACGATAATAAAAATTTGAAAACTTGTATGATCCAGCTTCAAAACCTTGCTCATTACAATCAGGATCGTATTTATCAAGATTTTGGCTTGAGATGAATTTTTAAAATAGACTCTTAATCTTACTTGACAAGTTCGATGTAAAATATAAAAATATGAACACAATTATTTTCATACATCAAGTGCATGGGTCATGACTCATACAATCCGGCTCATATGATCTAGAAAGTGCTGAAAACACACGTCCGCATGTGCCCAGGGTTTGCGCTCAAATCCTAACTCTCACGCCCAATTTTAGTTATTTTCGTCTAATCTTTTAGTTTAGCGAATCTAACTTTTTAGTTATATTTGTATAACTTTTATGTTTTGTTCGCATAACCTTTTGTATTATGTATATCGAATAAGTTTAAGTAATATCACTTAAAGGTTATAAAATCGATACATAAAGGTTATACTCGTATAGCATAAATGTTATACGTGTATAATATAAAAGTTACATAACTTTTCATTATGTTACCTGTATTGATAAAAATCTAAGTAATTTTGCTTGAAGATTATGGTATATGTACATAAATGTTATACTTGTATAACATAAATGTAACGCCCAGATAAAAACGAAGCATAATTGATAAGTAAATAAGTAAAATCTTAATTAAAATATCTTATGTGTTTTAATTCTTGAGTGTTTAATTTAATTACGTGCGTTTCAGATATTGTTTAACGATCGGCTTTAGAGGGATAAAATTTATAAACATGGAACATAAAATATTTTTAAACCATTAGATGCGTAATGGAAAAATGAGAAGATAGAAACGAACTAGAGGTCAATCGGACACCCGTAGCTCAGACGGCGAAAAAAATGGCAAAATACGAAGTTTCGGAAAAACGAGAAACGAAATCTTATCATGAATAGTAACTTTCAAAATTTTCTATAAATAGGCCCTCATTCGATTTTATTTTCACCATTTTTTCGAACGAGCCGAAAAGCGTCGAATACACGTAAGTCTTTCTCTCCTCTCTCTTTCCTTTTAATTTTATATTCCGTCATCGCCGTCGCCACCGTCGCCGGAGCCGCCGCTGCCGGAGTTCGCCAGAAAAAGTCAAACTCGTTCGTTTTGGCTGATTTTCGTACATAACGTAGCCCTCGACGATAGGAGTCTAGGGCAACTTCCGGAATTCAATTCCGATTCTCCGTTCGCCGGAAAATGGTGAAAAACCGCCGCTGCCGTCGCCGGAAAAAGTCAAACCTGTCCGTTTTGGCTAATTTTCGTATATAACGTAGCCCTCGACGACACGAGTTTAGGGCAACTTCCGGAATTCAATTCCAATTCTCCGTTCGCCGGAAAACGGCGAAATACCATCTCCAAAACCCCAACCCTTGTTTCTTGCCACCTTTTCTCTCTCCCGTTTTTCTCTCTCTCGCTCTTTTTCTCGCCGTTGCAGGTGCCGGAGGGGCTACCGGAGTTGTGGGCTAGCCAATGGAGGGGTGGCGCTGCCATGGGTGGCGGCGCCGGTGCCGGAAAATGGCCTATAAAGGAGGGCTGTTGCAAGGAGTTTGCGAAATGTGTGTGACGAAGGGTTTTTGAGGCTGTTTTTCAGGAACTATTCATGCCGGAATCCGACGAGGGATGGCCGGATCTGGTAGCCGGCGGTACGGGCTAGCCGGAAGACTAAGGGTCAATGGCATAGGGTGGCGCCGCCGCGGCCGGTGGCGCTGGGAAGGTGGCTGCTCGAGCAGGCCGACGACGGGAGCAACCTGCCCCGCTGCCTAGAAAACTAGGCAGCCGACGGGAGACGCCGTCGGGAAATTTTTTCGTCGCGGGGAACGCATGCGACATCGTATTTTTGATTTGTTTTCGATCCGAATCTCGTTTTCTTTTCATCGTACTTTATCATCGAGACATTGCCAACAAAATATCGTTGACCGGGGGTCGTGGGTCCCGGTCAAAGTCAACCCTTTGACCAAATTACCAAAATGCCCCTAAATCTTAAAACGCTCCATTCGAGCTCGTTTCAACTCCGATTAAGCTCATTCTTGTTTTGTTGTGATCCAAAATTCATTCTCTTTCACCTCAGCTGTACAAACTGATCTTTCCCTCTTGTTTCTTCAACCTCAATCGTTAAGCCTTCCGTTCCGATCCGTCTCATCTCGATAGATAGTATCCGATTCTATATCGTTTAAATCGTTAATTTTATTTAATAAAGATCTAAGAAATACTGTGAATTATGTAGGATATCCGTTGATTTGAAGCCTTGAGATACGTGATCTTTAAGAGGTGCTGCTCATGTGGTAATCACCGAACAATGTGGGGGTAATTTCTTTAAATTAAGATATTATAAAGTTTATGCAATCTTTTAAGATTATTATTAAATGTGGGAAAAATTGTTATGCCAGTATTGATACCTCTTTCAAAATATTTAATTTACGAAGTATTTAAATTACGAACTATTATACTATATGAAATGTGTTGGGTATACGTGCTGAATGCATGAGATGTTATATGTGAAAATGAAAGTGATATGATGGATATGATTAATGAATATTTCAAAGCACATGATGGATTGTGAATGTTACTATGAATGTAAAAGTGAAGAATGGTGTGAAGTTAATGTATGTATATGAGCAATAAAATATGATTTCGAATTGCAACTAAGTGTTATGTTAAAATAATGTGCTTCCATGTGTATGTTGGATATGTGAATGTGTGATGTGAATATGTGTGCATGTGCATGTACGACGGCTAAGAACCGTATCTATGGTGGCTAAGAACCACATCTATGGCGGCTAAGAACTGCATCTATGGTGGCTAAGAACCACATCTATGGCGGCTAAGAACCGTATCTATGGTGGCTAAGAACCACATCTATGGCGGCTAATAACCGTATCTATGGCAGCTAAGAACTACATCTATGGCGGCTAAGAACCGTATCTATGGTGGCTAAGAACCACATCTATGGCGGCTAAGAACCGTAAAATGTTTTTATGGCGGCTAAGAACCGTAAAATGCTTTCATGGCGGCTAAGCACCGTAAATTATGTGAAAAGTGATGTTTGAATGTGAAGGATAATTGATTTGAGATGAATGCTTACATTTTCAAAATGATTTTAAGCCCAGTGTTTGAAGTGATCTATTTTCTACGGTTTTTAATAAAAAATAAACATTTTACGAAAATCTGTTTTATATGATAAAATCGTGTTTTGGCATGTGTGTAAAATCTTCCAAAATTATTTCATGTCATCCCGAGTTCCCCACTCCACTGAGTGTACTATTGTCACTCACCCCATTTTTAAAATGTTTTCAGTTTAAGGAGTTTTAAGGCATGGCGCGCGAGCGGTGGATGCTGGTAGCCGATGATCAAAGGTTACAGAAGTTTTTATTTGTAAATGTGATATTTTATGAATTATGAAAACGTATATTTTATAATAAATCTTGAATTTTAAATTATTCTTGATTTTTATTTATCTTTATTCTTTTGAAAGAGTGAAAATTTTTATAAGTGAGTAACGTCTCGGTTATGATTTATTTACCAAAAAGAAACGGGACGTTACAATAAAAGTTTCAACTATATTACATGAATTTTTATGCTGAAAAGTTTTAGTTATTCACTTAAAGGTTATGATATTTGTACATAAATGTTATATTCATATAATATAAAGGTTATGACATAAAAAATAAAATAAAAAACGGAAGCGCGAATCCGGCCAGATCTAGCCCGACCCGCAAGCACCCAGTTGTATAGATCATAATCCTTACACTTGGTGCACACAAACACTATCCAAATTTGAAACATTTACACTATATATTATCGTTAAAAAAAATTAAAATAATTATTTAAGTGCACCTTGACTTTAGAAGTAATTTGTAATTCCTATATCCGTGATTTTCTTTTCATTTCTAACATGTGGACTCATGCATGGGAGAAATTAATACAATAATACGAAAAATATAAATAAAACTGAAACTTAAATTAAAAAAACTATGAAATATTTTATCCAAAAAAAAAGGAAAAATAGTAATAAAAAACATATGTAAATGACTAAAAAATATATTAAGTTGGGTTAAGGTTGATTAGGTTTTTGAATCATTATTACCTCTGACAAATTTCAAATTAATAATAAACGACATTCAAAAAAAACTATATACAATAAATGGAAATTTAAATAATAATTAACAATAAAAATTAAATTAATAATAAACACATTATAACTAATAATAAACAACATTAGTTAACACTATATATCACAAAAAGAAATTTCAAAATAAAAACATTATTTAAGAATTATATATAGTATTAAAAAAAAAACTAAGATAGAAATTTCAAAATAATTACATTATTTAAGAATTATATATAATATTAAAAAAAAATCTAAATCAATTAATGGAGGCACTCAAGCTCCACTGATATAACCGTACTTAAAACACCTTTACTTAACCAACAAAAAATATATATATATATAGTAAAAAATAAAAGCCCACCAAATATTCCTATTTTTTCTGGGTCTGAGTAGATTGATTCATTAGCCTTATAAAAGGTTTGACCCTGATCGCTATTTGTACATTTATGAAAATGAGATATATATCATTTGAGTTATAAAATCGTGAATTAAAATTCTGTATTTCATCTTTAAATATTACATATAGATCTATAAAAATACTAACTTAACAGCATATATAGAATTTGATTTTGAGGTTGCCAATGTTTCCGAGCAGCTCGGCATGTTGCTGCAAACATGTAAATTAAAAGAAACAAAATCCATGTCATCTTTTGCATCTCTTGTTGCTCACCGACGACGAAAAATCTCTCAATAAAAATTACAAATTTCTTCCAAATTTCAAGAATCTTGAAGAAATCTATCAACAATCATTTTCTTTAAATTTTTAAGAAAAACCACGACCACACCCACGATCAGAACACTTCCAAGACACTAAAATCGCTGTCACTTTTATAGGAAATTAAAGCAAAGATAAATGATAGATATGCGTGAATATCCCATTAATGATACCATGAGGAAATGATGGCACCATGTCAAAATCTATCACAGAACAATGTGCAATTACCAATGCTTGGCCTCCTTTAGACTACAACCACATACTTTATCACCTTTTTTTTTTCCTTTTTGTGTTAAACATATTTTAAGACATGTTACATGTGAAAGTACTAACAAAATATGTCTGAATTCTATCACATGCTGAGATATAGCATTGGTTCCTCATTGCTTTCGTGTTGTCCCATCTTTGAGTATGTTTATGTACCATCCAAGTTGTTGGTAATTAAATTTAAATTTTGGTTGCCGTCAATTTCTGAATAACTCTAATTGTTACGTTAAAAACAATTGTTGATATTGAAGATAAATCTTTTAATATTCCATATACTATATAACAATGTTTCAATTAAATGGATTTCCTCCACTATACCCTCAGAGTCATTTTATATCTTATTTTCTCATTCAGAGACCTTCCCCTTAGGGTATGTTTGTTTTGAGATTCACCCACCGGATTTGAGATTTTAAAATCCCAAATCCGTGTTTGTTTAGAAGATTTCATCAAGAATTATCAAATCCATCTAAAACCTATTCTATCGAAAAAAAAAACACTATAATTAACCATATACCTATAACCTATTACACATCAACTAACAATATAATATTACACACCCCTACTTTTTTCAGCATTGATTTGACATTTACAGTAATAATCCTACCTATAAAATCTCATAACAAACACAAATTTTAACTATTCACCTTTATTACCAAATCCCAAGATTTCAAAATCCGGATTTCTTCAATCCTACATAATTCCAAAACAAACATACCCTTAAGTTTTTGTAACTTTCTTCTCGACCTCTCATTTTTTTATAGGCTCCATTTGGATAGAGGAATTTGAGGAAAGATTTAAAATTCCTAACAATAAATCCATCGATAGTGTTTAGATAGATGTGAATTTGAAATCCATCAATTTTATTTTGAACAAAATTTTAAGTAAATATTGATGGTCATTTTAATTCTTTCCAACTTGAGTGGATTTGAAATTTATTCTGAATTTCAAATCACATTATAGTTTTAGTTTGATTGTTTATTTGTTTCGCTATAAACATGGAATCTCCATAGTTAAAAAATTACTCTTCTTCATTGGCAACAATGGAATTTCTGGAATAGGAGATTGAAACTTATAATTATGTTTTTTGTTGACATAATTATGCGTCTATAAAATAATTTATTTAGTGTTACTTGGTTGAAGGATCACACAAACTCTAATACTGCATGAGTTTTTGTTCTCCCACACTTTTAAGGGATTTGATTGTAGTTTCCATTCTCAGTTTTTCTTTGCATATATATAGTAGCTTTTTATTTGAACCTTACGGTCTTATAAACAACATTTTTAGTAGTATTATAGTATTGATCATCTCTATCAAATATTAAAATCTTCAACCCACTTCGATTTGTCACGCGTGAAACAGCCATATATAATTGACCATGATTAAACACTGGTTTCTTCAATAATAAGCCAACATGTGACAAAGATTGCCCCTAAGATTTATTTATTGTGATCGCATAGGACACAATCAAAGGAAATTGCCTTATCTGAAACTTAAAAGGGCAATCTTGATCAGACGGTGTCAGTGACATCCTTGGAATCAAAACCTTATTTCTCGCATTATTTCCACCAAGTATTTTCGCTTCAAGCACATGTTTTTTAAGTTTAGTTATAACCATTCGTGTACCATTACACAATCCTAGCGAGTGGTCTATGTTTCTCAAAAGCATTACAGGAGTACCAACCTTCAACACCAGTTCATGATTCGGAACACCAGAACATCTAATTCCATTAAGAAATTCTATCGTGTGTACATCAGCCAAGATACCACCACTTCGTTCAGACCTGCATGTACTATCTAAGCTCAAGTACTTTTTTCCATCACCTAAACTCAATGAAGTCATATAATCATTTACACTATCAACCACATCAAGCGTTGGTGCTAATACAGCACGATCCTTCAAATAACTCGACACATCAGTGCAATCCAAGTTCAATGGATACGTACTATGTACAATAGCTGAAATTGGATCGATCGAGCACCTCAATAAAATATCATCAGGAATCTTTATCTCTAAGTAGTCATCATGACGCACTCCAATTGTACCATTTCCAATACCTACAATCCAATCTGAAAATTCCCTCAATTCTTTTAATTCAATATCTGAACATGATGAATTCTCAAGTCTTATATTTTTTGTCAGACGAAGCACCCTACAATGCTGCCAAATCTTTGATGAATTTATTATCGCACGAACAATGTCTTGTCCAGTGTCTTTTGTTATAACTGGCAATATCTAGCGAAAGTCTCCCCCAAACACAATGGTCTTACCTCCAAAAGGTCTGTTTTTATTCATTGGATCCTTTAGCTGCATGATATCCCTCAAATTTCTATCAAGTGCTTCAAAACAATGTCTGTACATTATCGGTTATTCATCCTATATGATAAGCTTTGCTTTAATAAGAAGATTTGCTAGTTGACCTCCCAATTTTATATTATAGGTTGAGAACTCATCAAGACTAATTGGGATAGCAAATCTTGAGTGTGCAGTCCTTCCACCAGGTAATAACAGCGATGCAATTCCACTCGAAGCTATATTAAGAAAAATTTCACCTTTGAATCTTATAGCTGCAGATAAAGTCTTCCAAACATATGTTTTCCCAATTCCACCATAGCCATAAAAAAAAAACTCCCCCATTCGATATACAAACATCATCCATAATGATATTATAAACACTTTTTTGTTCACTCGTCAACTTCGAGAATAATGTATTGTGCTCATCCACCAAAGCAGCACGATCATAATGGAGCTCTTCATACACCAATTTGTTTTGTAAGTATGAAATAGTGTTCATGTCTGGAATTGGCATTGTATCAAAATCTCTCAAACTTTTGCCAAATTTTTGCAATATCTTCTCAATCTCAATCAATGAAAGATTTTTGATCTCTTCTTCAGTCAAGGTCAAGCCTAAACATTAGCATAAAAAATGAATTAATTGCAAAATACGTCCTGTAACTTATACCTAGTTCCATCCGTAGGCCTTTGTCTTTGTACTTTATCAATTTTAGTCCTTTAAATTCTTAATTGCTCAATTTTGGTCCTATTTAGCTCGAAATTTGAATTTTTTGCCGAAAATTGCACGCGCACGTCACGTGAGTACTTCAAATTGGGGGTTTTTCATATTTCTGATCATTTAACTTACGTGGCGCTAAGATAATATCCACCTCAGCACCACATCATCTCATTTACACATCATCTATACTAATCCTAGTAAAAAAATCAGATTAAACCCACTTTACTGTCTTTACCCTCTCTTTGTCTCTCTCTCTCTCTTCATTTGCTTCTGATTTCTCCACACTTCTCCTCCGCAGACAGAATTTTTTTGGGAAGAAATGTAGCAGCTCCATTGGAATTCAAGTCAATTAAAGTACTCTTAAAGTATTCTATCTTTATCTTTTCCTATGTCTCTCAATCTATTAAGATTTTAGAACTAGGGTTCGATTTTTAGGGATATCTTGATATGAGGTGAAATTTGTTGTCCTCTTTTTAAAGTATTGTTGCTCTATGTTCTACAATTGAGGGACATCTTGACGTTTATTTACATTAATGTTATTGTTTATGGGTGGCCAAATTTTATGTACTTTTTATGTTTGGATTGGAGCTTGTAATTGTTCATGGATTAATGAGGCATATTTTGATAATTATTTACATTATTGTGAAATTTTCTGCACTTTTTTTGCTTGGGTTGGTTCAATCTTGTAATTGTTGATGGGTTGTATTTATTTTCATGTATTGTTGTTAGATGTTCTAAACTAAGTGTGGGTTTGAATTATGAGGTAATACTTTGTGTGAATGTTGATAATTACAAGTTCAAAGATGTCACATAAATCAAGTGTGAGCCTCCGTCAACCTAGTAAACTGAAATACGAAGATAAATGTTGCGTGCGTTGTCAATCGAAGCTACAAATTAAAGTAGTTACTTCAAGTTCTCGAAATTATCAAAAGTTGTATTATTATTGTGATCGACATGCATTTGATTCTTGGTGTCATCTGATATATTATCAAGAGCATCATGGAGAAGAGGAAGCTAGTGGTGATAGCCATGACATCAACAAAGATTTGAAAATGATGAAGAGTTTGAAAAAGATTAACAATTCAGTGCATGAATTGTCACTTCTCATCAAATCCATTACGATTCTTTCAATCATAATTATGATTCTTTCAATCATAACTATGAGTTTGATTAAATGATAGTTTGTGTAGTTTGTGAACTAGTATGTAATTTTGAACTAGTAGTATGCAATTTTGCTTTGAATTTGTATCGATAAATCAGTTTCAATGATGTGGCATGCACTAGTGAACTAATATGTAATTTCTCTTTGAATTGTAATTGATAAATTAGTTTTGAGGATTTAGCATGTATGACTATATGTGGACACAAATATAATGATTTTTGTTCTAGTAGTGTGCGTGTTGGTGGCTCTTGGCTAAGATCTGATATTATTCATGGAAAATCAAACCTTAAAAATCAAACATAGCACAATCATACTATAACTTTAAAAATCAAACTTACCACAATCATACTATAACTTTAAAAATCAAATCACACAAAACAAACAAAAGTCTGTAGCTTCAAATATCAAACTTGCCTCAATCATACAAAATGAAAGTCGTAGCTTCAAAAATCAAACCATACAAAGTGGCATTGATCATGTGAATTTCAAAAATGCATAAAGCAATCACAGAACCTGCCACATAATCTAACTTCAAAAATACATAAACCAATTTGTCCAAAACTTCTAAAGTAAAAACTACATTGACTTTCATTCAAAGTTTTACTTGACTTGTTTTTTTTTTCCTTGGATTTGGTATGGCTAGATTGTGACAAATCCATATATTTCTGTCCCTCAGAAATAATTATCTTCCTTGACCCAATTTTCTCCCTCGATAGTGTTGTGAACTGTGACATCGAACTTCCACTAAAGAATAGGGGAGGCACCCTTATTTGTGGTCCCGAAAACATCGATGTTGACGGTGGTGCGATGTTTGTTGGGGAGCTCTTTAGATAATTGAAGTTGTTGGTATGGAGTAGGTCTACGCATAATTGGAACTATTGGCAACCCCATTCCAGTGACTTGAGTTGAATTATCTACTTGACTTAGTAGAGCTTCTAAATCGTCTTCTTCATCCACTAAACCAAATTGGGAAGTAGGTGGCTGTATGGATTTTCCAAGATTGTTAACCTGCATGTGCCCATAATGAATGTTAAACCTAAGAGGCATTATTGAAAAATCATAAGCATGAAATATCATAAACACTTATTTTGTTTCCTTTGTTTTTTGACTAACCTTCAGTTTTTGAGCTCCAACAGCATTGACAGATTCTTGGGTAACATTTACTTGGGCCTCTTCAGTGCATGTTGATTCCTAATTATTTGGTTTAGTGCATGTTGCTCTATTATGCCCAGGTGTTCCACATTTTCTGCATTTGAGGGTTGTTTGTTGCCTCTTCATTTTCAGAACACCTTTTTGTCTTTTGCCATTGTTTTTACCTCGTAGCTGATCAGGTTTCTGCCTTCTTGCTTCAGTAGGTCTTCCAGCATTCCTTCCAAAATTGGATGGCAGCAGAAGAATGTACAAAGTTGCTGTCCATTCAGGATGCCCAGAAATTGGCATTATTGCCGTCTCATACACACACTTATAGGTCTCCACACTATAACAATATCAACAAAATCTTCAGGTTCTCTTTTTTGATGTACTATGGCAACAATGGCATGTTTGCAAGGAATTCCACTTAACCCCCAATGTCTACATGAACAGCTTTTGATCTCCAAATCCACAGCATATTGAGAGCCATCACCACATTCAATTTGATAATGTCTATTGTTTGCTTTAATAGAGACGCAATCACCAATACATTCTGTTAGGATTTCAATGTTTAGATTTTGATGAGACAAATCATATATGTAATAGGAAGTTTTGAGTACCCCATTTTTCACGATGTTTAAGTGAATATATAGACTAGGTTGAGTCTAGGTTTAAGTGCTGAGAAATGGAGGATTGACAAGGATAAAGCTGCATCTAAGTCGTTCAGAAAAGATATTGCTGCAAGAAGGCAGGATACAACATCGCTGTAAAAAGGCAGGATACAACATTGCTGTAACAAGACAAAACGCATCTACAGTGAAGTAAGAAGGAATGACATACAGGAGTGCTGCAAGAAAAAAATGCAGCAGCTCTGCTCAAAGATACTACAACCAGGTTGCTGCAGCACTGCACGAA
Source organism: Scutellaria barbata (assembly GCA_028654395.1). Lineage (NCBI taxonomy): Eukaryota > Viridiplantae > Streptophyta > Magnoliopsida > Lamiales > Lamiaceae > Scutellaria > Scutellaria barbata. The sequence goes on from CM053648.1 coordinate 9,114,417, forward strand.
AGAATCAGCTGCATAAAGACCTAGGATACAGCGCAAAGCTTACAGTCCAGTCAAGTCAATCAGCACAATTTACAACAAAGAGTATCCTACAATCCTAGGAAGGATAAATGCAGTACGAGGAACGAAGATTCAAGCAAGAATAAATAGAGCCGTTCCAAAGAAGATCAAAGTTGCAGACACGGAGCCAATACGAAGATGCCATGTGGACTGACGTGCTGCAGAAAGCTGCGAGCCGCAACTGCCACATTAAATGCTCCGAAAGAGAAAGTCAAGTTGCATTAAATGCGAACCATACCTTTGGTCAGACTACTTCAAATTCAAAAAGAGAGATGTCTTCTTCAACGGACATCTTCTCCTACAAGTATAAATAGAGGATGAGAAGAACTGAAGATGGTGATTGTAACTGAAACATTTGTGTAAAATTCCTAAAACTTTCAAGAACCAAGTATTCAAGTCTCTATCAGTTTCAGTCACTCAACCTCAAGAAGTGAAGCAAGTTCAAGGTGAAAGATTCCTTAAGGATTCAGAAGCTCATTTCGAAGCACCAGTTGAAGAAACAAACAATATACTTTTAACCTTGTTGCTGTGTGCGTAGGTTGTTTTAGTGGTGTCAAATAGTTGATAGGAGAAATCCTTGCTATTTGTATAGTTGTCTAGGTTAGGCAACTTCCCTGTGTGAGAGTGTAGAACCCTGTGTGGGTTAGCCTTTGAAGTTTGCAGTTGATGTGTGGACGCTGGACTTCAGTAGGTGGTTACTCTGTGAAGTTGATAGATTGTTAGGGGTGTCCTGTAATTCAATCTTGCTTAACAAAGTTCCTGCTCGAGGAGCAGTAGAGTGGACGTAGAAGGATTACACCATCTTCGAACCACTATAAGCCATAAGTGTTTATTGCTTTTTATCTGTGCTTTAATCTTCTATTTCTTGTTTATCTCATAAACATAAAACATTTTCTGATAGAAGCATATTTGAGAAAATCAGCCTTGAGTTATAAAAGTTAATTTTCCACTACGTATAAAACTCTAAGTTATAGCGTGCAGCACCGTATCCTAGTGCTGTAAGCAGTAACAATCTGACGCTGCAAGTTCAAGTAACTTGCAGAGCAGAAAAGTTTTTCATTGATTTACAAAATCGACCAAGGTTCATTCACCCCCCTCTGAACCTCGGACACCACTTGGGATCAACAAGTGGTATCAGAGCAAGTTGGGTTAAAAGCCAACTTATCTGGTCACCTACCCAGATCCACGTTTGTCTCGCTATTTTCTCTGCATCTAAACTCATTCTTATAGCATATCATGGATTCCTCAAATCACAAGTTACCTATGTTTTCCATAGAAGAATATGACGATTGGAAGATAAGAATGCAGACACATCTATCAGCCATGAATGACGAAATATGGACGGTCATCACCGAAGGACCAATAATCCCCACAAAAGTAAATCCTATGCTGGGTAGAGAGTTAGAAGAAGGAGCACCTCCACCACCAAACTTCCTAGTCAAACCAAGACTTGAATGGAACAATGAAGATAGGAAGAGAGCTAACTTTGATAATGTGGCAAAAAATGCTCTATTCATCACTTTGGATAAAGGCACCTTCAGCAAGGTCAAAACTTACAGAATATCTAAAGAAATATGGGAAAAGCTGGAGCAAATATGTGAAGGGACTGAGCTCACCAAAGACAACAAAATCTCCAATGCTACCCAGCTATTTGAGCTCTTCGAAATGAAGAATGAAGAGACTCTTGAGCAACTAGACTTGAGGTTCACATCCATAGTGAACGAACTAGAAGCTCTGGGCAAACACTACACTCAAAAGGAGAAAAACATGAAGGTGTTGAGAGCCCTACCCGCAGAATGGGATAGCAAAACCACTGCAATGAGAGTATCCATGGACTTGAAGTCTATGAGCACATTCGACCTATTCTCCAACCTCAAAGCATTCGAATATGACATCAACAGATGGAGAAAGGAGTCCGAAGAGTCGAGCTCCAAAGTTACAGCACTGACTGCCAGAGGAACCAATGATACAGCAACCGCCAATTGCAGTAAACAGTTTGAAGATACATCAGAAGTTGCTGAAGAGGATATGGCTCTACTTCTGAAGAAATTTAGAAGGTTCATGAAGAGCAACAACAGCAGCGGCAACATCAACCTCAGTAAGAGGAATGACTTCAGAAAAAGTCATCCACCTCCTCAGGTATCCTCTTCTCCACAATCAAATACAAGCAATGTTAACTTGTGTTATAACTGCAGGAAACCAGGGCACTATGTAAGAAACTGTCAATACCCAACAGTGCACAAGTATCCTGAAGGAGAAAGAGAGCAGATGAGAGATAAAAGAAGAGAGGAAAGACACAAACTTCGAGCTCTCATAGGAGAGATGGAAAAAGCCAAAGATACAGTAGTTCCGAAGAAAGTACTGAAAGCTGCAGAATCCTCTGACAGCGACACTGAAACCTCATCCTCTGATGAAGAAGCGCTGATATGCCTGATGGCTAAAGATTACGAGGACAGCGAAGAAGATGAGGTAATCTATCAACCGTTGTCCATACCAGAAAGTGAGGAGCTGAACATGATCCACTCCTTAAAAAGGATCATGAGTGACTTCAAGCAGATCAACTCAATTCATGAGGAACTGAAGGTTGAAAATGAGAACCTAAGAATCGACAATGAGATCTTTAAGAGTAAGAATATTGACATTGTCAAAATGCTCGCTGCACGAGAGTCTGATAACTCAAAGTGTAGTAAGCTGCAACAAAAGGTCTGTAGATTAAATCTGCTGATCACTAAGCTAAAATCTGAGAAGGAAAGCTTGCAGTCCACGATAAGCACTTTCAGCAAATCATCAAAGGACGCAAGAGATTGCATAAATCAAAACAGAAACCCTTTTGAAAAATCGGGTATAGGTTACAGCAATCACACCTCTCAGAATACAACAAGCACATCTAAAGCTGTAAAGTTTGTTCAAGCTGAAACCCCAATGGAGAAGGAGTTACTAAGTGACTCTGTGAAGATCTTGAACAAAACAATAATGATGGATAAGGGGAAGAAACTCCAAAGCTCAACTGCAGGAAGTAAGCCTGCATCTAAGAACTGGCTGCAGCAGAAGTCATCTGCTATATGCAGCAAGATGATGCAGCACAGAAGAATCTTTCCCACCAATACTAAGACTTACATGTCTAAACCTCAAAGAGGATATACTCAAGAGAAGTATGGTGGAAGACCACACTACAAAGGTGTTGGTATCACACATGTTGTTAATGCACACACTTATAACAAGCAGTTTGCTAGGACAACTGCATATACTCAGAGAACCAACAAATCTTACAGCAATATAGTGACTGTTAAGAAAGTTTGGGTTCCCAAAGCAACTAACCCCAAAGGACCCGTACAGATATGGGTACCTAAATCTGTCTGAATTTGTTACAGGTTTCAGTGCCAGGTTGCAGCAGTGATATATGGTATATTAACAGTGGCTGCTCAAGACACATGACATGCAGTAAAGATTCTCTGAAAGACTTCCAAGAATGCAAAGGACCAAAGGTCATCTTTGGAGATGATTCCAAAGGAAGCACAAAATGAAGTGGATGCCTAGTCAAAGGAAACATAAAAATCAAGGATGTATCATATGTAAAAGGACTCAGATACAACCTTCTGAGCATCAGTCAATTCTGTGACAAAGGATACACAGTGGAATTCAACCTCAACAAATGTTTAATCAAAGACAGCACCTCAAATGAAGTCAAGCTTACAGGAATAATGAGAGGAAACATCTATCTAGCTGATTGGAACTCTTCTACTCAACCTACATACTTCACTGTGAAGAGTCCACCAGAGTTAAGCTGGCTGTGGCACAAGAGGTTAAGCCATCTGAACTTCAAGACTATCAATAAGCTAGCAAGAAAAGGCCATGTAAAAGGATTGCCAGACGTAGCATACAAGAAGAAAAATATCTGTGGAGCTTGTCATAAAGAAAAACAAGTTAAGAGCTCATTCAAAGACAAGTCTCAAAAGTCATCTCACAAGATCTTAGATCTTCTACACATGGACTTTTTTGGACCAGTAAGCTTGAGTGGGAAGAAGTACTCTCTTGTAGTTGTAAATGACTACTCTAGATACACATGGACGATCTTCCTTACAAAGAAATCAGAAACTCAAGACAAGCTACCTGATCTCATGAAGAAAATCTAGAATGAAAAGAGCTTGAGTATTATGAAGATTAGATCAGACAGAGGAACTGAGTTCACAAACAAATTCATTGAGAAATTATGTTCTGATAATGGTATTCGACATGAATACTCCGCTGCAAGAACACCTCAGCAGAACGGTGTAGCTGAAAGGAGTAATAGAACCCTCAAGGAAGCAGCAAGAACAATGATAGTAGAAGTACCTAAGAGATTTTGGGCTGAAGCAATGAATACTGCTTGCCACACACAGAACAGATGTCTAATCATCAAGGATTTAGACAAAACTCCTTATGAAATCTGGAATGGATATACTCTAAATATCTCTTATCTGCATATCTTTGGATGCAGGTGTTATGTCCTCAACAATGGAAAGGAGCATCTGAAAACGTTTGATGCTAAATCAGACGAAGGAGTATTTCTAGGTTACTCTGCTGTAAGCAGAGCCTTCAGGGTATTCAACAAAAGAATCTTGGTGGTTGAAGAATCTATTCATGTGGTGTTTGATGAACCACACTGTGACACCAGGAAATTGAAAGAGCCACCTGAAGAGATAGCTCCAAGGAAAGAAAATGTTGTACCATACATAGAAGGAGTTCTGCCTACAGAAGAAGACAAAGAAGAGGAAGTTGCAACTTTAGATGCAGCAGATATTCTTACATCAGCAGAACCTCCTGCATTACAGCAACAAGAAGAACAACCCAGACAAGAACATGTCTTTGAGCCTGACAGGACATGGCTAAGGAATCATCCAAGGGATCTTATAATAGGAGATCCATCCATTGGTGTAAGAACCAGAAGATCCATCCCTTATGAAATAATGTTTGCATGCTTCATATCCCAGACAGAGCCTAAAAATGTTGAAGAGGCACTGCAAGATAGCAACTGGATACCGGCCATGCAAGAAGAACTAAATGGTTTTGAAAAAAATCAAGTGTGGAAGACAGTTGCAAGACCAACTCATCAAGGAGTAATTGGAACAAAATGGGTTTTCAAGAATAAGTTAGACGAATCTGGACTTATTGTGAGAAACAAAGCAAGATTAGTTGCTAAAAGATATTGCCAGGAAGAATGAATTGATTTTGATGAGACATTCGCTCCAGTAGCAAGGCTGGAAGCAATACGAATTTTTCTGGCATATGCAGCTCACATGAATTTGAATGTCTATCAGATGGATGTTAAGAGTGCATTCCTGAATGGTCTTCTCATAGAGGAAGTATACGTTGAACAACCTCCAGGCTTCGAAGATCAAGCAGAAGAGAAGGTGTTTCGGTTACACAAAGCCCTGTATGGACTTAAGCAAGCTCTGAGAGCTTGGTATGACACCTTATCTCTCTATCTGCTAGAGAATGGTTTCCAGAAAGGAACAATCGACAAAACGCTGTTTAGAATACAGGATGGAGAAAGTGTACTGCTAGTACAGATATATGTGGACGACATCATCTTCGGTTCCACCAACAAAGAGCTATGTGAAAAGTTCTCCAACCTGATGTAGTCAAAATTCGAGATGAGTATAATGGGAGAATTAAGTTTCTTTCTCGGGCTGCAAGTAAAACAGCTACCTACAGGAACCTTCATCAGTCAAATCAAGTACACGAAGGAGCTTATCAAGAAGTTTGGCATGGAGAATGGAGCAGCAACGGCCGTTCCTATGTCCACATCTATAAGTCTTGACAAAGATGAAGATAGTAAAAACATTGATATCACAAAGTACAGACGCTTAATTGAATCCTTACTGTACCTTACAGCAAGCAGGCCAGACATCATGTTTGCAGTAGGAGTCTGTGCAAGATTTCAAACAGCACCAAAAGAATCACATCTTTCAGCGGTTAAAAGGATTATCAAATATCTGAAAGGAACTCAAGAAGTAGGTCTATGGTATCCCAAGGAAGGAGGATTCAAGCTTAAAGGCTACTCTGATTCAGATTATGCAGACTGCAAGATTGATCGGAAAAGTACCAGTGGGACTTGTTAGTTTCTGGAAAATAGACTCGTTTCATGGTTTTGCAGGAAACAAACCTCAATTGTAACCTCTACAGCAGAAGCAGAGTATGTTGCAACAGGAAGTTGTTGTGCGCAAATCCTCTGGATACAGCAGTAACTTAGGGATTATGGAATTCAAGAAAAAGAGACCCCAATTCTCTATGATAATACAAGTGCTATTGCAATTACCCATAACCCTGTTTTTCACTCAAGAACAAAGCACATTGATATACGTCATCACTTTATAAGAGACCACGTAGAAAAGAAGGATATTGTGCTTGAGAAAGTTCACACGGATCTCCAGCTTGCATATATATTCACCAAGCCCTTAAGTGAATCAAGATTTTCTATGCTTAGAAACGAGTTGGGAATTCTTAAGTTATGAAAAGAAAAGAAAATGTAAAGATCAAGGGGGAACATCTGCATGCTTGCGAGAAGCAGTAAGTATAGTGCTGTAAGCTACGCCTTCTTACAGTGCTGGGTTCAAACAGCGCTGCTTTATATTCTTACAGTACAGTTGAAATCGGGAGTTCAAGCACACAAGGTTACAACATTTATTTTCAAAAGAGTATTGATTACTTTGCAACCTCGTACTAAGGATGCTGCAACCTTAAAAAGTCATTTATTTAGGCGGCAAAGGGCATATCTTTCAGCATTAAATGCAAAGTCTGTGCGTGTCAGAAGTGGAAGGGTTGCGCTAAGTAGCTCACGCACCTTGTATAATTAAAGCGACGATTTGACATCTCCGTTTTTTCGTGGACCGTAAGATCAATTCTCTTTGATTTTTTCTTAACCGTCGATCTTCTCCACGTCTCTTGATTTCCGCCATAACTGCATAACCGCGTTCTTTGAAATCATTTTATTCACCATCTTCCAAGGAGAGAAATTTCTTTCGTGAAAAATTCTCTAAGTCCAAAACTTTGAAATTTTCTCAACCTTTCTCTCAAGAAATCAATGGCTGCCAGACAAACCATCGTTTTGGAAGGAAGACTGATCAACCAGGAGCACGTTCTTACTTCGGGGTTGTATGAAAACGCCCTCATCAGAAGAATCTTCGATGCCCTTGAGCGGACCGAAGTCCTAGGGCTGTTGACGACTATTTACGTTGGCTTCTCTGTAGAGGCAGTACAGAGATTCTATTCCTACGCCCGGCAGGTGGAGAACACGAACTGCATCCTATTCAGGATGGATGCAGATGGGGAAGAACGGTCCCTAACCGTTAGAACAAGAAGAAGCAACCCCCATGAAGCAATGTTTGCTTGCTTTATATCACAAACAGAACCAAGATGCTCTAGCAGACACCAACTGCATTCAAGCAATACAGGAAGAACTTAATGGATTTGAAAGAAACCAAGTGTGGCATCTAGTTCCTAGACCTACTCACCAAGGAGTGATCGACACTAAGTGGGTATTTAAAAACAAGCTCGATGAAGAAGGACAAGTAGTCAGAAACAAGGCAAGATTAGTGGCAAAAGGTTACTGCCAGGAGGAAGGAATAGATTTTGAGGAAACTTTTGCACCAGTAGGTAGACTAGAGGCAATCAGGATCTTCCTAGCCTACGCCGCACACAACAATCTCACAGTTTACCAGATGGATGTTAAAAGTGCATTTCTCAATGGACTGCTCACTGAAGAAGTCTATGTGGAGCAACCTCCAGGATTCGAAGAAAATCTAGAAACCATGGTCTTCAAATTGAAGAAAGCTCTCTATGGACTTAAGCAGGCACCTAGAGCCTGGTATGATACTCTCTCAAAGTATCTACTCGACAATCGATTCAAGAAAGGCAAGGTGGATAAGACACTCTTCAGAATCCAAGATGGAGATAGCATACTGCTCGTTCAGATCTATGTCGATGATATTATCTTCGGTTCAACAAATAAGGAGTTGTGCCAAAAATTCTCAAGCCTCATGCAATCCAAATTTGAAATGAGCATGATGGGAGAACTAAGTTTCTTCATCAGTCTTCAAGTCAAACAACTAGGCAACGGAACCTTCATCAATCAAGTAAAATACACCAAGGAATTGATAAAGAGATTTGGACTGGAAATGCAAGCACAGTGAACATACCGATGATAACCTCAGGAAGCCTAGACAAGGATAGTGAGGGTAAAGCAGTAGACATCACAAAATACAGAAGACACATTGGGTCACTACTCTACCTAACAGCCAGCAGGCCAGATATCATGTTTTCAGTAGGAATGTGTGCAAGATATCAAGCAGCCCCAAAGGAATCACACATAACAGCAGCCAAACGAATTATCAGATACCTCAAAGGAACCCAGGAAGCTAGTCTATGGTACCCAAAAGAAGGTGGAATCAAACTTATTGGTTATACTGACTCTGATTTTGCAGGTTGCAAAATCGACAGGAAAAGCATAAGTGGTACCTGCCAGCTACTAGGAAACAAACAGGTATCATGGTTTTGCAGAAAGCAAACCTCCATAGCAACCTCAACAGCTGAGGCAGAATATGTCGCTGCAGGAAGCTGCTGTGCACAAATTCTATGGATTCAACAGCAACTGAAGGATTACGGAATTGAAGAAAAAGAAACACATATCCTATATGACAATACAAGCGCAATAGCTATCACGCACAATCCAATTCTTCATTCAAGAACCAAACACATTGATATCAGACACCACTTCATCAGAGATCATGTTGAAAAGAAAAATATATCTTTGGAAAAAGTGCATACTGATCTACAGCTAGCTGACATATTCACAAAGCCCTTCTGTGAATCAAGATTTTCTTTTCTAAGAAACGAGCTGGGAATAATTAATCTGTGATAATTTTCTATATAATTCTACCATTTCTGCTTAAATGGCTATAATACTCAGGGGGAACTATAGGCAGGGCAAGAGTAAAACAGCAACCTAAAGGTTACTGCTCAAAGTCCCTGTATAGTTACTGGATACAATGATACTGCTCTCTAAGCTACCTACAGGAACCAGTAACCGAAGCACGTGAAAAGAGGAACAGTTACCCCGCGTCTAGCAGCCATTTTTGCAGGAAATCCCTCGATATCCACAAAATATCACATCAAGTACTTGAGCACACGTACGCCGCGCCAAAAATCACAACCGTTGGATCAAGGGTCTTTTCAAATTCAAGACCAATTTGGACCGTTAGATTAACTCTCACCAAAATTCAAATATAAGGGAGTCGCTTCTCATTCTTCTCTTACATTTACACATTTCCATATTCTGCAACCCTAATCTCTCATTCTCTCTCTCTCTCGAAGTTCTTCATTTTCAAATTACTCTATCTCTCCTTGAAATGGCACCAAAACAATCCCAAGTTGTTGATGGAAGGTTGGTGGACCGTGAAGTCCTTCTTAGGATGGTGGAAGATGAGGGAAACAAGAAGGAACTGATGAAGGACATTCTTCACTGTCTTCGCCTCTCTGGACTCCTAAGGCTCTACTCCTATCACAAAACCCCCTATGCAGAGGAGCAAGTGGAGAAATTCTACCGAAGGGCGAAGGTTTCTGAGGATCGATTAGAGATCGTCTCGAAGGTTGGTGGAGTGACCGTGATCGTGGACACCGGTTTACTGGAGGAAGTGTTCTCTCTCCCCACCGAGGGCATGGATGCCAGTGACCTCTCCACTTACGGAGAAGATGAACTGGAGGAGTTCTGGACAACCTTCACCGGCAAGAAGGATACGGCGGGGATGTCCCAGAGTTGCAGCAAGAAGGTCTTCCTTTTGGAGTTCGAAATGCTGCATGACATCTGCTGCCATATCATTGAGAACCACTCTGGTTCCTTTGATAAGTGTACCAACTTTCGGTACAGAATGATGATGGCCATTGTGAAGAAGGAGAAGGTGGACTGGGCCAGCTACCTGCTTTCTAGGCTGGTGGAAGAGGTGGAGAAGAAGATTGGAAAGCCCACCTACGGGCTGATTGTGAATACCCTCCTAGGTCATCTAAAGGTGGACCTGTCCTAGGGGAAACCTATTCAGAAAGGGAAATTCATAGGTGCGGGCAGGGTGTTTGCCAAGAAGACCACTACTTGGTCATCCCCAGTAACCAGGGAAGTCTCTGAGGGTTCCAAGGGTGCTCCAAGGATAAGGAAGGCATTCCGCCAGACCAGCAACGCCTCATCTCCGTCGGAAAGCAGCTTGAGGATGGAGGAACCTGAAGAGCCCTCACCAGCTCCTGAAGTGCTAAAGAAGATTAAGCACAAGAAGGATGTACAGAGGAGACTGGTCATTTCTGATGATGAACCAGAAGGCAACACCACTCAGGTTGTTAAGAAGCCTGCAGTGGAAGTGGAGATTGATTCTCCACTAAGGGATGAACAGGCAGGGGATGCTGCTGTTCATGATGAGGGTGCTGAGGAAGAAAATGAAGATGAGGAGGATGTGTTGGAGTATGTGATAAGCATACCGAAGCTGCAGGAAGAGTTCGGTAAGATGATGGAAAGATTCACTACCTGGTGGCAGTACAGGCACTACCCAGAGAGGAGCTCATCCAGTGGGCTGACTGGGAAAAGGAGGAAGAATGGGCGTTGAATTAGGCTGCCATGGATGATCTGAAAGAAGTCCTTCAGAAGAAATTTTTGAAGGATATCAAGAAAATGAAGTGGCCTGAATTCCTTAAGAACGCTGAAGCAGCCGCTGAATGCGAGGCCAGGAAGCAGAAGGAAGCTGCTCGACAACTACCTGACCCTAAGAACCTGAAGGGAAAAGCAGCCGTTGTCCAGCCAGACTTCTACAGGGAGGAGGTGATCCTAGATGCTGCTGCTGACCAGGTCAGAGCAGGTGATGACGTGGCCTTTGCTGCAGCACAGGTTGAAAGATTTGGAGAAGAGGAAGCCCTGGAGAGGATGCTGAAGCAGACTGCTGATATCAACCTGACAGAGACCAGGATGAAAAGACCAGTAAGAGAACCCCAGATGGGTGAAGGATCCTCCTGCTCAGCTTTGATGGTTGAACCTATCAGCAGGCGGTCACTTTCACCAACGGAGAAAAATGGTGAGGAATTCTCATATCTTACTGACCTGATTATTCTGCCTGATGTCCCTGTGCAGACGCCGATGAAGGAGAGGAGCTCAACACCAACTGACTTTCCCAAGGCCAAGGAGTTGGAAACCCTCGCTACTGTAGCATCTCTTGAGCTGATTATTCCATCCACAGTAACAGCCGCCGATGACACCACAGAAACTTCCATTCCCACACCAATGAAGGCAGAGGCTGAGGGGGAACAAGTGCAGTAGGAGGCACTTGTTCAAGTTGAAGTATTGGAGGAACCTGCCCCGATGGAGAAGGATCTACCTGTAGCACCTGTTCCGATGGAGGTGGAGGAGATAGTATCTGCCAAGTTAGTGGACCAGGGAGTGATGGTCACTGAGGGGGAAGTTGCTACAGTAGAACCGGTGGTGGAAGTGCAGGAGGCAGGAGGAGACAAAAGTGGAGAAAAGGAATCTGAGGTGCAGGAGGTAGTAAAGGAGAAGGAAGCCGAAGTGCAGGAGGCTATAGTACAGGAAGTTGTAGAGGAGATTGAACAGGATAAGGAGGCTGAAATAGCGTTCAACAAGGGAAAGGTGGCTGGACAGGACAAGGAGCAGGAGGCAGATGAGGAGGACGCTGGAGAAGAAACCCCTGCTAAGAACTCTGGATCAGGAGATGGAGGATCCAGTAGCCCTACCAGCAGCAATAATGGGTCACCCAGTGAACAGGGTGATACCGGAGCCAAAAAATCCAAGGCACTAACATCTATTTCTGATGAACAGGCACCAGCAGGAGAACGCCAGGAACCTGCCAAATCTAATGAGGACGTGCTGACAGCAATTGAGCAGATGGGGAAGTCCCTGATGAAAGCGAGCAGGAAACTCCGTAAGGAAACCCGCTCCAATACTATCAAGACTTATACTTTCATGGACTCTCTCAATGCTACTCTGGCAACATTGACTCAGGTGATCTCTGCCTACCGACCCCCCAAGGAGGATGCTGCAGTGGAAGTTGTCAAGAGCGTGATGGAAAAGCTTAACAGACAAGAGAAGAAGATGATCTCCCTTGAAACCAATCAGAAGGCTCTAGTCACTGCAGTGGACCGGATGGATAGGGAGCAGTTCAACCAATCACAGACCCTGCGGGATCACTCAGGTACCTTGTCTGAAATTCACTCCATGGTCAGTTTTGCGGTTGGACGGGCTGATGATGACAAAAAGGGGGAAGGGAGGATAGAAGGCAGACAGAAGTCTGGACAGGATCCTACGGCCTGCAGACAGATGGTAGTAAGCAGTAGGAGGAGAGACGACTCTGGAGACAGAGGACACAAGGGAGCTGGACCTAAAGGCCCTTCAGACAGCAGTGCTAAAAGGAAATCAGATGCTGTTTCTGGGTCAGTCCATCCAGGTTTCAGGAAAGATGCTGAGGTTAGAGAAGAAAAGAGGAGGATGACTGAGGCTGAATTGAAGAGCAACCTGGATGCTGTCTTTTCATCAGATCCCAGGATTGCCCTTGACAAGATCTTCTCACCGCACAAGCTGCCTGACATGGTCGAAATGGAGAAGAATTTGCAGAGTCCTGATGTCGCAGCAAGTGCCTCTCTCAGAAACTTTCTGGAAGCATATCCTGATCCCAGGAGTGACAAATTCGTAGCCCCAGAAGTTCCGGAGGTCACTCTTCCCACTGAGGTCAATCCATCTTTCTTCCAAATTGAAGCGTTCAAAAGAAAGGAGTTGATAAAGTACTTCACCACACTCTGCAAGGAATCTGCTCTCTTCAGAGGATTCCGAACGAACAAGCAGGCCTTGCAGAGGTTCCTGGAGCTGACAAAGAAAGGTGGACTTCCAATTCAAGTTAAGCTGAGGCAGAAACTAGGAAAGGAGTTCATACCATACAGTGAAGACTTCTGGCTCAGGTTTGAGGAATCTGAGGAGATGGTGAAGAGGATGGAACCCAGCTACCAAGACTCTATAGCCAACTGGTGGAAAGGTACAAGGTTCGAAAGGAAGAAGAAAGCCAGTTGGTTGAAATCTTGATGTCTTGCTTTCTGATTCTGTTTCCATTTCTGTTTCTGTTTTTATTGTTTTGATGAGATTTTAGTTGCTCAGCTATCTGCCCAGTATGTCTATGATTTGTACTTAACGCTGATTAATGAAAAATCGACATTTCTAACTGTTGGAAGCTCACATCTTGTGAACTTGATGCATGTTTTTGAATGATTATATTTTTCTACATTTTTGTTCCAAGTTAATAAAATGTGGTTCTTTGATCCTGTTAAGGAGTTTTGTCATCATCAAAAAGGGGGAAATTGATAGGATGAAATGTAATAGATTTTGATGAGACAAAACGTGTAATAGTCTAGAACATTAGCTATCTGGATAAATCCTTATATGTAAAATAGCTAAGACAAGGATGCTGGAAAGACGAGAAGATTCTGCCAAGGAACCAGAAAGCCAAGTCTCTGCTACCTGCATACTGTATCAAGCAACCTGTAACCAAGCTTCATAGGATGCTACAAGGAACCTGGAGATGGTCAAGGAAGCTGACTTACTCGAAGAGGATACTACCAGATACATCAGAGTTAGTGCAACCTGACTAGCCAGTAGAGTCACTCCAGTTCCAACAAATCAGAATCTGCCATGTGTGAAAAAAAAGCAAGGACACAGTACAAGCAGACTGCAGGATGAAGTCGCGCAGACAAAGGACAAGGCAGTGGCAGAACAAAATGAAGGCATTTCAGAGCATGTGTCAGAAGATCGGCAGAACCAATCAGGAAGAGACACCTCATCAAGCAAAGGACTGCTCTCCAACGGGCAGAAAAACCATCTGACGCCTATAAATAGAAGACTGAGACTGAATGCAAGTAGAAAGATAACCAAGAGAACTTAACTAAAGAACTACAAGCAAGTCGTTTCAAGCTCAACCAATCGTATCCAAGATATTCAGTCTTAGCAGCAGCAAGCCAGCTACCTTTGTGATCTTCAGAAGTTCAAGGAGCTTGTTGCATTCGATAGTTTGAAAACTCTCATTTTATTCTAAGTCTGAAAGGAGTCACTTAGATAGGAGTTTACCCTGCTAAGCTGTAATCTCTCTGAAGAAGAGAAAGGATCCTGTGTGGGTCAGTTAACTTGTGTGGAGATCCTGTGTGGGTTGATAGTTGGTCACTGTGCAGCTACCTGTGTGGATAGAGCTGACAGTTTTGCTTAGAGTATAGTTTGTGTTAGCAGAGTCTATTGTAAATCAAACCTGCTTTAACAAAGTTCCTCATTGTGAAGGAGTAGAGAGGACGTAGAGGGATTACTCCACCCTTGAACCTCTATAAGCTTGCTTGTGTTATTTACAGCTTTTTATTCATCTATCTACATTCTGAGCGTACTGCATTAAAAGCGTGTTTCGAAAATCATAAGTATTTCCGCTGTGCATTATATTCTCTGTCTAAGTCCTGAGGTCACTGCCTGAGCAGGAACCTATCGAGCAGTAAGCTTACTAGCTACCTGTTCATCAGGGACTTAATATTTTTGGAGTAAAGGTTGAAAATTTGATAAGGTTAATTCACCCCCCCTCTTAACCTTATACCACTGGGACCAACAATAACATATAATCCCAAACATGTTCTTTAGAAAGAAAGATAACATAAAATCCCGAAATGATCCAAACATAAATGACAACATATAATCCCAACAATGTTCTTCCAAAACAAAGACATGATTCTCCAAAACAGAAAATCCAATCTATCAATTCCAAAAACTGCCAACAGAAAATCCATATAACAAAATACATCCAAACAAAACAAATAACAAAGTTGCAGAAATTCAGCATTTATCACTCCTCACTTTTCTCCTTCTTAATCATAGTCTTCATTTCCTCAAAGTCTGTCATTGAGAACTCTTTCATAAGTTGTCGCTTCACAACCTTCTCATTGCCTATCCCTTCACTCTTTCCATTCTTTATCACATCTTTGTCTTCTTCATGGCATTTTGTCGAGAACTCATCAATCAATTTTCACTTCACACGCCTATCTAATAATATCTCTTCTTCATTCTCCTTATTAATCCAAGTCTGATCAGCTGGAGTGCTAAAACACAATTCTGAACAGTTAACCTACAATAAATTTACAACAAATCAGAAAACCAATAACATCATTAAAAAAAACTGAATGCAATATACTGAATTCAAACAAACCTTATCAGCCTCAATACCTTCACCCTAAGGTTATAAACAATATCAAAACTCTGTGCATTAAATTGAAACCATATACAATTAATTCACAAAGATTTAAACATGTAACATCATAAATAATAACACAGTGATCACCTGATTTGCATCCACTAGACCAACATTATACTCCAACTCAGTTCGTATTTTCCTAACAGTATAAGCCCCATAAAAGCAAGATACTTGATCTGGTGCCACCTGCACCTTAAAAAATAGTTCCCTATCCAGAAGGTTGCCTATCTCAATTGGCAGCAAATGATTTGAATCCATAACCTAACAATAAATATGATAATATTTAATAAAATACCAAGGGCACAAAATTTAAAATAACTATAACAAAAATTGAAAAAAAAACAAACATATTTTTGATGCAATTCCAGAGCAGTCTTCCCCAACAACTCAACACATTATTGATCCCAAAGAATGACAGATGCATTGTCAGTTGAATCTTGAACCAAAACCTGGATTTTAAATCTATACACAAAAATATTTTCAAATTAGCTTCAAAGAACATTTATCCAGTAATAGAAAAGAAAAAAAATCTTATACGAAAAATGATGATCAAAATATACCTAGGTTTGCCAGATGAATTAAAATCATCATAACTTGTACAGTAAAATCTTTGATCAACCTTAGTTAATTTCTTGAAACACCTAGGGTAAGACATGTACCACCAATCCGCAACTGACTCAATACAAACAATCCTAGCATTCACCCAAAAAGTTCCCACCTAATAAAAAAAATGAACACAACAAAAACCCCACAAATTACAGAATTAGATTTTTTTTTCATTAATACATAAAATCATTAAGTATGAAATGAATGTATCTATATTTCAAATTGACTCTCCAGAAGTTCGAATCTGCTCAATCGTACGAACTGCAAAATTTTCTACCGAAAACTCACCATCATCTCCAACTTTAATAGAACAAAAGGACTTGTACTGAACTGGCCCCTCCATACCATCATCACCATCAAAACTTAACATAAAAAAAATTCAGATAAGTAAACAAAACTACAATCATTGCATTAACATATCATTTAAAACAATCATTGCATTAACATATCAAAACATTAACATACCCACTCCTAAAAGCAGAAATTTCATCCAACTCACTATCAAGAATCATTCTCGTAGCATTATAAGTACTAGATACAGAAACATTATCTAAAAAACAATAAAATAGTACATAAGATATCACAATATTGTAATGCATAACATAATATACTATAGTTACTTATATAATGTAATACATATATATATATATATACCTCTAAACAGCTTCCGTCGACAAAACTGAAGAATCATTATAGGAGCTTCACCACCTATTGCAGCCCTCTCCATCAATTGATCAACAAAAGCTTCCCATAAAGTACAACTAAGATGATTACCACTGAAAAACCAAACACACAAACTATAAGCAAAAAACACACTCAAGTAATTTAAAATAATTCAATATAAAGTATACTAACTCATGATCTTGCAACACTACTTCCATCCTCTTTGTCTCATGTTCATTGTTAGTATGAATAGAAGGTCGATTCACACTGATAACACGTCCAATCACATCTGCAAAATATATATTATTCATATTAACTAAATATAAACCAAAAAATACAATAATCATCCTACCAATAATCAACATCCTACCTATCAAGACTGCTTCATCAATATCCAAGGCACTGCATACTTCAGTAAATGGTTTGAACAAAAATATATTATTAGGAAAACCATGTTCAAAGAACTCAGTAACTCGTGTATTATTAATGAAGATTAACATAGAGCGATTCGATGTTGTCTTGAATCTCATCTTATTGTTAGTGACCACAAAGTTCTTCACACTACACAATGCACCATATGTCAGGTTCATGTTGAGTCTAGGAAGCAAATCACTCTTGATGCTTGCATGGATTCTCTGTCCCTATTGCAAATAAATAACAAAAATTGGAAATCAAATCTTTGTAAATCCACAGAAACAGAAACACATGAAATAAACTGAAACTGATTCATACCTCAATGTCATGGAATATGCTCAACACTACGTATCCTGTCATGATTACCAAATGTAGGAAGGTGATACCAGCGAACCAAGCGGAGCTTTAAAGCCCACTACGTCCTAGACGAACCAATCTCACGTAGCAAACTGAAGCATGACGCCATACTGCAAGTACACAATTGACAAATCGACTATCAAATACCAAAAAAATTGCATGAAGAAGATAAAGGTGAAGGTACATACATTCAATTACAGAAAAACTTGCAGACTATAAACTCTAATCAATCTCTCTTTGTTGAAACAGGAACTACACCAATAATGCCAACATCAAGTTTATATAGAGGATGCCATGTGGAATTCGATGAGCCATTCAAAAGCCTCATGTAGTTCATAATGCCCTACATGTTAGACCACTCAAATGCTGCAACCATGCAGCAACTCAAAATGTTGCAACTCATCCACCAAACTCTACATTTTTTTAATCATTGCCTGCAATTTTCATTAATTAGCTATTAGCCTTTTATTTAGTATCTAATTGTGTTTTCATGTCATTGGTTGTTTTTGCATTGCAGACCATTACACCCATTTAGATTACTGCCATGATTTTTGATTAGCTATTTTTTATTGTTTAATTAGCTAATAGCCTTTTATTTAGTAGCTAATTGTGTTTTCATATGTGATTGGTTGTTTTTGCATTGGAGACTATTAGACCCCGTTTAGATTACTGTCATGATTTGTGATTGGCTCTTTTTTATTGTTTAATTAGCTAATAGCCTTTTATTTAGTAGCTAATTGTGTTTTCATTTGTGATTGGTTATTCTTGCATTGCACACTATTACACTCATTTAGATTACCGCGGGAAATCTGTGATTGGCTCTTTTACATTGTTTATTGAGTTACCTAATTTGCAAGAAACAACTAATTTGCAAGAAACAACATTAGAATGTGTTCTTCTATTCTCGAACAGCGCATCATTTTTAAAGTTTTTTTTTGGCAACTACAAATCATGAATTGCAGACAGGTGAAAAGGTTAAATAATTAAATAAATAAAAAATATAATTCAGAATACATCATTACAAAGAACCAATGCCTGCTTTGAAACTGAAACACAGCATGACAACCTTAGTTAAAAAAAATTAAAATACCACCTGTATAAAATGACAAACACAAAAAGACAACAGAAAAATGGACGGGAAAATGAAATTTTTGTAAATATCTCCAACTATCCAGTTATTAGTGTAGTATAGATAACTTAGACTTTTTTCAGTATAAAAATTCATGTAGTATAGATGAATTTTTATGTTATAATGTTGACGTCGGAATTTATTTTAGTCTAAATTTCTAATCAAACACTAAAATAAAATTAATCCGGCCTAAATGGATCAAATAGAACAAAGAAATTGAATAAAAAGTATGGAAAACACTATGTCCGGAGCCTATTTGGGCAAATTTGGTCGGCTAATTTTGGTCAGTTTTATATAACCGACCATGATCGTATTTAATATATGTAAGAGAAATGAGCTTTCTTGTACTTGAATACAATAATTTTCCAACCTTGAGATCATAAGTTAATGGGGATCATGTCCACTCATTCCTTAGTTTTCGTCTATTTTCTAAGGAGTGGGAGGTTAATTTCCTTCCCACTATTTCCTGTTAATCAGGAATATCCTGTCAGGTCTTTTTAGAGCCAAGTTGACCCGTTTCTTGGTCTTCTTTACTAAATTCTGGCTTGGTCGGTACTTGTCCCTTCCACCCCTCCTGTGAAATCAGTAAAATCTACACATAGCCTCCATGACCCGTTTGCTTTCCTAGCCAGAATAGGGTTAGATACCCAAATAGCATACTGGGTCTCCTTAATGAATCGATTCCCCAGCAGCTTCTGCATTTCCAATTCGAGCCCTTCATACTTGTCCGGGCTCAGCCTTCACCTTTTTTGGACCATCGGCTTGGCACTGGGTCTATGTTCAAATTGTGGCGGACAACTTTTGGTCGGATTCCTTCCATGTCTTCGTGAGCCCAGACGAAAACATCAGTATTCATTTTTACGAAGAAGACCAGCTTGCCCCTGAACGACTCCTTCAACTCTCTTTTGATCCGCAGCTCCATTTCTAGTCGGCTCAAATTAAGGTGGATAAGGTTTAGCTCCTCTACAGGTGTTACCCTCTTTTTGGGCCTATCTTTCCTTGGATCTAATGTCTCTCACTGATTCGGTGGTGGTTGTTTCACTTCTTCCATCTTACTACCAGTATTCTGGCCAGCCGACGACCCAACCGCAAAAGCTTCGATGACTAATTGTTGTTCTGGTCAACTTTCTGATCTTATCAGCTCTCCATCTAGCTCCATGAGCTCTTCCTGGCTAAACTCAATCACTTTGAGGACTGTATTCTCAAATCAAAGATGTTATCCATCTGCTCGTCATCCGACCCGACCTGCACCAGCTCTAGCATATTGAGTGTTAGGATGTATACTATAAGCCTAGCTTTTGTATGAACATCTATTTTGATATGAGAATCTTTTATGGTCGAATGTTTGCATTTTATATTTGTTATATATGTTATTGCAATTGTCCAATTAATTTATATTGTAGATAACATGGTGTGTGGTGCCACACAGAAGATCATGCTATCAGTTCCTTATAGATTATAAATGGTAGCTCACAACTAAGATAATTTTGGACAAATTATCGGAATGGTTGTAATGTAATTTGGTATTAATCTATCTTGATTATAAAATTATACTAGTACGTTTTGTATGTATTAAGAAGGACCAATTGAGATTGTTCTATTTATACTGACTATGTAATAGAACAAGACCTCTGTTATTATGGTTGTGCGTCCTCTTAATCATTATATAATAATGGGCACATATACTCGATATATGTTTCTTTAATTTACCAATGGGTGAGATTTATTTATTAAATCAATAAGCTCGGTAAAATTGGGATACAATATTGTTTATATGGTATGCTGTTGATTATAGAATGAAACCGTGTCCTAATTATTAAGGATGATGATGTCTCCTTGAGAAGCTCATAAAGATTATCATGTAAACCCTGTAGGTGGATTTATTCCGGCATGATAATAAAGTTGAGTGGTATTATTCTTGGAATTAGATGTTAATTAATTGAATTGTCAGTAATTCATCATTTAATTAACAGACATTCGATATCTTAAATACGGGGAGAAAAACACACACATAATAAATAGGAGCCCATATTTAATATGGATTTGGGACTGTAGTTCAATAATATCTCTTTAGTGGATCGAGTTATTATTGATGGGATTAAGAAGTGTGTTCAGGCCAAACTAGGACTCCTAATCCTATCAGGAGACCGAATCCTAATCCTCCTCAAGGTCTCTGTTGTAGCCTATAAATAAGTCTTAAGTCAGCCGCTTCTAGACACACGAAAATCATAAAACGATTTTAGTAGAAGGCAGCTGGTATTCTTGAAGAATCGTTGCCCATACAATGTTTGAGAAAAGATGAGAAATACGATAGAAGATCGAGAGGTCTAGGCTCTATCGATTGTTCGGCAGTTCTGACCTTAGAACTGGTTCGTTTTCTCCTATTACGGTAAAAGGTATGATTCGTTTTTCGCTGCGTGTTAATGATATCTTCTATGGATCCTGAATCAGATAATTACATAAGGTTAGCGATCGGGCGGTTCCAACATTGAGCTCCCTCAACCTCAGTCCCATGTTAGTCTCGCAGGCCATCTGTTGATTTCCCCCTATCACATATATCTCATCACCGAAGGGGAACTTGACAGCTAAGTGATAGATGGAGACCGCTGCCCTTAATTTTGCCAGGAATGACCGATCCTAGATGGCATTATACTGGGAATTAATGTGTACTACCTTAAATTCCATTGTCGTGAAAATGATGTGGTCATCTGTTCCGAACATGACCTTGAGCTTACAAGTGACCAACACCTTGATCCTCATTCCTTTGAACCCTTGGATCATATTTGAGGAAGTTCAAGCTGAAATTCATGAAATCTCATTCACTTATACGTGCTCAAGTAGAGTACATTGGCGTAGCTTCATATGTCCACTATGACTCTATGCACCATGGTCATAGGGATGTTTAGTGATTCTACTAAGGTATCACTATGAGGATAAGCTATCCATTCACTATCCAACTCGATGAAAAAGATAGGCGCGTGCTAGGGTTCTATCCTGGGCAGAACGCATCATTGATAAACTTTCTTAGCCTCTCTCAACTGCTCCTTCCGAGCACGTTTGAATCCCCTGTACTCACCTAAACTATTATTAACCAGGATCAAAATTTCACAAGCAGCCCCGTTTGGGAGAGGTCGTGGTAGGATTGGCTGCTGTCCTTGGCCTTGTTGTTCCGGGCTCTCTACAAACTTTTTCAAATGGCCCTAATCTATTAACTTCATCAGCTTTGTCAAAAGTGCTCAACACTTGGTCCGTTGTCTTGTAGTATTTGCAGTATTTATTCTAGTTTAACCGGGCAGAATCCGTCCTCCAAGACCTTGGCTCGGCAGTAAGTTCTTGTCCTTAATCTCTGTTAGGACATACGCAAGGCTAACAGCTTGAATTTCGGTTACCTGGCTGATGCCATCAGGCGGAAAGCCCTAAATTCTCCAGTCGGTCTAAATGGCTTCATCGGCTTACTCCTCTCTTCTCTCTTCTCAACTCTCATCTCAACTTTGTTGGAGGGTCTTTCATACGTGATTACCTCATCTGTCCTGATATATCTTTTTGCTCAGATCAGGAACTCGTGATAGGTGTTTGGTCCCTTCTTAGATACTGACCACCAAAACCTTGTCCTCGACCTCAGCCCAACCATAATGGCCATTAACACGGCATCATCAAATATCTGTCCCATCTCTAAGATAAGTTTGTTAAACCTGCCCAGATAGGCCTTTAGGGACTCGACCCTCTTCTGTCTTACATTCACCAGTCTCTCCTTTGTGGTTGACCTCATTTTTGACCCCATAAACCGTGTAAGGAACAGTTCCGTCAGCTCCTCCCATCTTTCAACTGAGTAATCAGAGAGGGACCTCAACCATTTTTGTGCTCGGTCCCCCAAAATGAGTGGGAAGGCCTTACACATCAGCTCTTCACCAATCTCCTGGAGTTCCATCCAAGATGAGTATTTATCCAAGTGTATACTCGGATCGGTCTCACTATTGTAGAGCCTGATCGGTGGCATTTTAAATTTGATCAGAGTGGCCATTTCCATAATATGCTTGGCAAATGGAGTAGCTTTTTTCCAACCCTTTCTATCGGTCCTGTTCTTCCTAGCTTGAAGTTCTACTATCCTCTGCTTCAACTTTTGCTCATCGGCTAGGTATAAATACTTCATGGTGTGGCCGATACTCTTCTCGTGGGGCTGTTTGGCCTCCTCTCTCATTCTGCTCTCTAGTAAGCCTTGTGGCCTCCAGAGCTGAGATCGGTCCCATCCGGTCAGAGACATACCTAGTCTCCATCAATTTTTCTGCTCGGTTCAATCGTATTTTGGCATTTGTCCGAGCTCAGTGTGGTGATGGGCTCCTCGCATGTCCCTAATCTTCCATGATCCTTTTCCCCAAGTTTCATCTCTATTTGGGTTCATCAAAAGACTCCGCCTGTTCCACCAGCCCATTCACTTTCTGGGCTTTCTCCCTCTACTCAGCCTCTTTCAACCTCTCATTTAGTTGAGCCATTATGGCTCTGATCTTTTCAGTGGTCATAAGAGTTCTAGAAATCTCCCGAGTGGTTGGAAAAACCTGAATCGTTCCCTCCGGTATGGCCAGATTTGGTTGGCCGAATTCGTCAAGCTGAGAGAAGCGGGCCTGGAAATTCAGTGCCATTGTGCGTTCTTCATTGCTCATTACATAATTTGGAGTTTTTGTCCATTTAATGATTTTAACCCCCATTCTAATGCCAAAAAGTTGACGTCGGAATTTATTTTAGTTTAAATTCCTAACCAAACACTGAAATTAAATTAATCCGACCTAAATGGGCCAAGTTGAATAAAGAAATTGAATGAAAAGTGTAGAAAACACTATGCCCGAAGCCTACTCGGGCAAATTTGATAGGCTAATTCTGGTCGATTTTATGTGGCCGGCTAGAATCGTATTTAATATATATAAGAGAAATGAGCTCTCTTGTGCTTGAACACAATAATTTTCCAACCCTAATCTCCTGTTAATTTCTACTATTTATAGACTAAGGGAAAATATAAGTTAATGAAGATCATGTCCACTCCTCCCTTAGTTTTCGCCTATTTTATAGGGAATGAGAGGTTAATTTCCTCCCCACTATCTCCTGTTAATTAGGAATATCCTGCTAGGTTTTCTCGGAGTTAAGCTGACCCGTTTCTTGGTCTTCTTTACCAAATTCTGGCTTGGTCGGTACATATTCCTTTAGCCCCCCTTGTGAAATCAATCCTGGCCGGGTCTTCTGGCAATCAACCCGGGGAATTATCCTGGTCGGGTCTTCTATCTTCATATGTGTCAAGCCAGGTGCTCATGTCTTACAAGTAGGTTCGGGTCCGCTGTCCTTGATGACCGGCCACATCATTTATGCTGACCGGGCTCGTATTGGGGGTCCAACAATATTATTATAACTTTTTTGTACAAATATCATAATCTCTATGTACTTAAAGAATAATAAAAAAATTGTACTATTATAACATAAATGTCAAATTATTATAATATAAAAATTATATTATCATAATAGTTTAAAAGATATTATAAATGTGTAATACACTATAAAAAGTTAAACTAAGATAGACATAAAATTTATGTGAATATAATATAAAAGTTCTGCTAACATAACTAAAAATTTAAGTATGCCGAATTAGGGTTTAAGCGTGGACTTTAGTACATGAAATATAGTGCTCATATAGAACGTGTAAAAAGAATCGATGGATTACCGCAATTGCATAAATTATGACTTATATACTTGATGGATATAAATATTTATGTATTTTGAACAACCACTGTAAACGTGTCGCTAGGTAATTTAGTTTTAAAGTTGTAATACAAGTTAGAGAATATTCACTTTAACTAGTGGATTTGAAATTTTCAAATCTTACATCTCAAAATTTAAACACAACCTAGAAATATGTATTTAAAGTATTGAGCAATGAAATGTGGCTTGTTGCCGTTCATTTACGTGTCCCAAAGAAAAAAGATAAGGAAGAAAATTAATTAAAAGGAAAAGAAAAAAAGACAACCTACTATTTTTCCTATCTTTAATTGGCCATGTAGAGGCTAGTTAATTATACCTTATGCAATATTATTTATTCATTTTGTACCTTATTCTTGACCTCTCACAATCGCTTCCTTATCAGCAACATTATTCATTAAACCCTTATAACATGCTCTCCCTAACTGAGGCCAATTTGTTTGTGTAATGCTAGCTAGATGAGAATTAATGAAAAATAAATATATTATTTCAAAAAAATTCCTAAAAAATGATAATATATTTTTTTCTATGTACATAAAGTAAAATTACCACTTTGTACAAATTCAATCTTAAAATAACATCCAAGTCAAATTAGAGAAATTTCAATTCAACCCAACCTCTTTTTTTTTTCGTTTTTGTTGTCATAATTTGTCCTAATTAAATTCGTTTTTATTGGTTTAGGAGATTAAAATTACAATTTAATCACTAATCATCATAATTAAATTTATACACCATCAACTGACTGACAAACAAAATTAGATCAACATGCAATTGAATTGAATCAAACAAGAAATCAAATAAATATAAAGTTGAACGAATCGTTTAGAGTATCACTAGACCAACAAGAAGTTGAATTAAATCAAACACCAAATCAAATAAATATAAAGTTGAATGAATTATTTAGTGATACTTGAAGTCATGACTTAAAAGCCTGTTTTCTACTCATCATTAAGTCAATATGTTATCACCATTTACCTTTTAATATATTTAGAAGAATTAGCAATCCAAAACACCCAACATGACATTATCAACTTTAATAAAAACTAATATATATTATACTAAAAGATAGGCAACTAAATGGATCATTTCAATAATTTGAAACCCTTTGAATATTTGAGTGTCTTAAAGCAAATAACAAAAAGCATCATCACAAGCTGACCTGGCCTAATTCTAGTAACTACTATTCTAATTAAAAAACCATAGTTCGCCATTTAGCCAATAAAATCGAGCCACGTATTCATGTCCCAATTCACGATACATGTTGGAACCAAAGAAGCAGGACCCACATAGCCAGCTTTAGCTAATCCGTACTTAATGGTCAACTCTTGAGTTAATTTACTTAACCATGGTTTAGCTTAATGTTTCTTAAGTGCATACAAAAATAATAGCATTTTGACAAGTGGAGCGTTTGGAAAGGATATGAGATCGTTTTTGGCGGCAGTGTCAATTTCATTATGGTGCTAATGTTTGTGCGTTAGGTACCACTTTGACTATTATTCGCATAAATTATATGTAATTATCAAGAGAATTGATGCAACTAGTTCATTGAGATAACAAAATCTAACACATGTCTCGACCTTAACAACGAAGGTTTATTTTGGGAAATATGAACCATGGATTGTGGAATATTTCCACGAATCCATGTAATAAAATATTTATGTTGCAATGTCATTGATAGATCAAATGTATATTACAAAATTGTATGTATTTGTAGGTTTTTCTTTTAAATCAAGGATATGTTATCTATGCTTTAACAACATCATGAGAATAATGCATGATACATAAAAGTCTAAATTTCATAATCTCAACTCCTTTTTGTTCTTCTAGAAAAAATAAAAAATATTCTCAACATTATACTTTTTGCTTAAGACTTTTTACAAACTATACTACACACGAATACAAAGTAGTACTATTACTCAAGAGTCTATCATGTATGCCAAATGATAATAATAGAACTAAAATCTCTCATTCTCATACATAGAAAACCCCTAAAAACACATAAGAAATTATTTTAGCGCAACACTCTTAACTTAGTATATGATAATTTTGTATGAAAGCTGGAAGAAAATAATTATGCAAGAATATATATTTAAAATGTGTGGATAAACTAGAAAATGATTGTTTTTATTCATTTACCTTGATACGAGATCAAAACTAAAATTTCAGCCTTCAAAAATCCTAGTCAAACCATGTACGATTTAATGGGCAGTAATCTCATAAATACACCTTATTTTGGTCAAAGACTAACATAAACAGACCTCGACGTCATACTGGACAAGACTAGGCCAGCCAAGCATTATGTTCCAACTCCCACTCGAACTAGAAGATCAAGGCAAACCTCAACCTAACATATGCAACCCCAAATATTAAGCAGTCAGAAAACATGATTTCAATAAATTTTAAATTGACAGGATACAACTTAATCAATCTACATATGTCCACCTCATCCCAAACTCAATAGATCCTACCATTTATTAGATTTGAATCACTTGTTGATGAACAATAACTAACCACTAGACATATTTTGAACTAAAACTTTGTAGGCCCCAAATGGAATAACATGTCGTAACCATTCAATCATACATAACAAGATTAAGTGTTGAAATTTTTGAACCTGGCTAGACTAAGTTTGGAGGAGTTTTGATAAATATAAACACATAAAGACAAATTGTATTACTAAGGATAAAATTGTCTCTTTGTTGTTCACAAGTGGTAAAAAATATCTTTCTCTAGATAGGTAAAAAAAATCATCTTTTGTAATGATAAAGTGGTAGTTTGTCACATTTCCACTGGAAAAAACCTCAATGTATTTAAAAAATGATGTAAAAAAAATAACATAATAGCAAAAATCATTACTAGGTGGCGCATGATTAGGTCCCTAAAATATCCTAAAGGACTACGTGACTACATCCAAGGGAGGCCAACTCTTAGGATAAAACTCACAACTAAAACTTGGTGATAGAGAAAATGTATTTTCTCTTGAGGGAAGATCAGAATCAAATAAGTGGTTCATTTGAGATAAAAGACGACCATTACGATTATGCTACAAAATAAAAGATACTATAGTAATTAAATAAACATGTAGACAAATAGGACAAAGTAATGGAATGGCCATTCGTAAAGATTAATTTGCAGCTCCAAAAGAGTATTCTATTGGACTAAAGATGCTTAACAACAAAAACAAGATGAAAAAACTCAATTGAAGCAGAGTTTTGACAAAAGAGTTGAGTGTAATAAATAATATTGTAATAAACCACTACAATCTGAAAATTTACAGTCGGGTTTGAAGGAAGGCGTTAGATATCCTATAAAAGATGAAGAATGATACTTTCCCGTAGTTGCAGTGAGTTGAGGAGTTACTTTTTCCTACTAATCCAACTCCATTCAACATTTGCCATGTTTTTAACATTTTAGAGGATGATATGGATCATTTCTTGAATTGTCATTTTGGTGGTACAGTCGAAGAAGCTATTGAAGGTGAATTGTTGGATCAAATCGCAAAGAAGGTGCAAGCCATACGGTGATCATGGGAAAACGAAATTGGAGCCACCACCATTGCGAATGGAAGAGAAGTAGGGATGATGTTGAAATACACTATAGAATTGTGGTGGTGAATCAAGGGGATGAGGATTAATTAAGGCTTTATCTACCTCCACCTTGAGGACAAGATGGTTTTAAAGGAGGAGTCTAGCAATGATAATGAGCCCAATTCTCAAATAGGCTCAAGCCTATTATCTTCAAGATATAAGATTGGTCATTTGTGTGAACGAAGCAAGAAAACAATTAGAATGGTCAAATCCTACCATCTCTTTGTGCTCTTTCTACTTCAATTTCTCTGTTGGAGCTCATATTAGCTCAAATAATGTTGTAATTCGTCGAATCATCAATTTATTATAATGCTACGTTTGACTTTTTTAACTTGGTACTTCTCAAATTCAATCCAATGAGAAAGAAACCAATCATAATTCACATCCCATTAAATTATAACATCTAGTGCTCATCATTGAAAAGAAATGCATGAATTTTTACCTCAATTATTTTTAATATTTAATAAAATTTGTCCATAAGTGAAATTTCAATTTTGTCGTATGTCATTTTTCAATATTTTACCTAATTTATAGCAACAACATTCAACATCAATGAAGACTTTCTCTTGTTTTATTTTGTAACCACCATCAGAGTTAATGTAATAAACGACCTACGTATGATAGATAAATTTGTTTTTTTTGTGAAATCTTAAATCAGAGTCACCTTAAAGAGTATGAATATTCCTTTAAATTTCATGAAAATGACATTTTTGTCACATATCAAATGTAAATGGTAGTATACACGTGTTCCCACGGTGACTTAACAGCATTGAGATTTTGTGGAAGTGGTTGTCCAATCTCCAAAGTATTTTAACGCTCCCTCTGGCCTCCATCCCATGAATAGTACCCCACTAAAATAATTATTCAATTTTTCATTTTTTTTTCATTAAAATATCTAAATTAAGCAATTTTACTGTACTATCGTTAACCCTTGTAAATGTACCAAATCTGCTATAGATAATTGACATTAAAAAATACTTTTTAAAATCACTTTCACACTAATATAAGAAACTGTGAACTTTATCCATTTTTCATCTAAAATCCCAAAATATATTTTGGAAGTGGCTAAAAAGATGTTTTTCTTATATGTTTTAAGTCAAATCGAGGACATTTATATCCAAAAAGTAAAAGGGCTTAAAAACCATATTTCCTTGTATTTTTGGACCAAAAAATGTAATAAAATCCTTCAAACTCTTAATCTTTCGCTACCTTAAAATTTGATCATAACATGATTGTGTACCATAACACCCTTTCGTAGATTAATTTAATTGGTCAAATCACATGAAAACGATGGACAATAAATTTAATTTCCCAAATCAACCTCTATAATTGCTTACACACCACGTTCTCTCGCCCCATAAACCACCATATCAAGTATTTAGTGGTCTAAAATTTCAATCATTTCTCACTACAAGAATTTTCCCTCACCTCTTTTCCAAAGTTAGTTTCTATACACTTTTTGCACCAAATCCTTTTAAGTGGTCTCCAAAAGTACTTGAAGTTGGGAGCTGTTTGGCCAAAATCCATTTTCTTAGCCCCTTTCAACAGGAGTTCAGAATTTACAAAAGTCAAAATCAGATTTTTCTCAAGAAAATATGGGCTTGTTTGGATTAATGGAAAACAAACTTGGAATGGTGAAAAGAGCAGACCCTATGGAATTGCCTCCTGGATTTCGATTCCATCCCACTGATGAAGAGCTGATCACTCATTATCTGTTGGAAAAGGCTCTTCATTCTAACTTCGAAGCCATTGCCATTGGAGAAGCGGATATGAACAAAGTTGAGCCTTGGGAATTGCCTTGTGAGTTTGCTTATATATTTTGATTTTCTTTTTTCTCAAACTATATCTTAAATAGTGGAAAATAACTGATTTATCTTGATTTTGTGTGTTAATTCAGGGAGGGCTAAACTAGGGGAGAAAGAGTGGTATTTTTTCTGTGTTAGAGACAAGAAATACCCAAGTGGGCATAGAACAAACAGGGCTACAGCTTCAGGGTACTGGAAAGCTACTGGAAAAGACAAAGAGATTTTCAAAGGAAAAACCTTAGTTGGAATGAAAAAAACCCTGGTTTTTTACGAAGGAAGAGCCCCAAAAGGCGAAAAATCGAATTGGGTTGCTCATGAGTACAGATTAGAAGGACAATTCTCTCTTCACAACCTCCCTAAAGCATCAAAGGTAAATCCAATATTCATTTCCTTATAATCTATCAAAAATTTCGCACACAGTCACAACGTGTGTGATTGCGCGCGAAAGTTTTAGTGGCATGCACTGGGTATAAAATTGTCGAATTTTTTTTTTTTTTTTGTGCAGAATGATTGGGTGATCAGTAGGGTATTTCACAAGACAAATGGAGGGAAAAAAGTGCACATAGCAGGATTAATGAGGACAAATTGTGAAGTGAATTCTTCAACAATGCCACCATTGATAGAATCAGGAAAGCCCGAATTAGAGCAGGCCCACGTGCACTGCTTCTGCAGGCCCGTTACAGCTCCTCAGAAGCTCCAAGAAGATTTAATCCCCTGTTTCAGTGATCCCATTTTCCCACCAGCTTCCAATCCTGTGGATATTGATTCATTATCCAGGTTGTCTGGATTGGATCCTTTCCATGATTCCAGGAATATGATTGCCAATTATGAACAGAATCTCAATCAGGGATTCGGAAATTCGTCTGTTGTTTCAAATATTGAAATGGAAAAGAAATCGTTTGAAGAAAATGGAGCTCTATCAGCTTCAGTTGGGATACAGGATTTTGGCTGCATTTGGAGTTACTGAAAGTCTTTACAGAGTTACAAAAGAAAAAAAAAGAAAAAGAAAAAAGAAATAGAATATTATTGTATAGATTTTGTTTTTTCTTTTGATCATAGATGATAGATTGATGGTTTGTAAATTGAAATATTAAAATTTATGATTGAAAAATTATGGATCAGATTTTTTAAAATATTTATATGGCAGTATTTATTTTTAAATTGGTAGGTAGAGCTGAAATCTAAATTGGTTTGAGATCAAGATGGTGACGAACTTATCATATACCATGCTTTATATTAAATTTTAATTCTTCTGAATATGATTTTCTATATTTCAAGAGTATGTTTGGTTTGGAGGTTTGGAGAGGTTAGGGTTAATTAACTTATTTAAACCTTTGTTTGGATTAAAGGTTGGGAGTTCGGGTTTATTTAAGGCTCGGGTCCAAAAAGTGGGTTTTTGGGTTATTTGGAGGTTAGATAAACCTCCAAAATGGGTGGGTTTATTTTGAAGAGTGGTGATAAATTACCATTGTATCCTTACTATTAATATATATTTTACATTTATATATATTTTTTCATTTTATTTACAAGATGTTATTATATAAGTCACACAATATTTGTCATTCCCCCACTCATTCTTTACTATTTGGATAGAATAAATTGTATTTTATCATTTCCTATCCATTTCAATTAAATTATTATTTAACATATTTTGAAATTTAGAATTAATTATGTTAAAAAAAATGTTAGGGGCAATTTGGTCAAGTAAATATTAAATGCATAAAAACACTTAATTCAAACCAAGTTTTGATACCTAAACTCATTTCAAGATATAACATAACATCCATAAATATTTTTAAACAATTAAAATATATTTTAGATTTGGAGTAACACCCAAAAAATTTTATATTACTTTAGTTTTAGAATTAATTTTTGAATTAATTTTGAAATTTAGAATTAATTTTTATTGGGAAAAAATGTTAAGGATATTTTGATCAAGTTAATATTAAACCCACAAAAACACTTGATCCAAACAAAAATTTATTTAATAAACTCATTTCAAAACCAACACTTAACATTCAAACCAAATACACAAATATTAAACTCAGTCTAAACCAAATAGTGCAAACTCATCATAATCCAACTAACCTAACAAATCCAACACACGAAACAAACATGTCCTAATCAAATTGATTATGTGGGGACTAAAAAATTGTGTCCCTCTTTAGCTCCCATATCTTTTAGATTTCTGACAATAATCATTAATTTTATTTAGGATTACAGTCCATATTTCTTGTTGTTATCGTTATTGTTGTTGTTTATAAATGGTTTGGCTAGTGGATTATATGTATTGAATGGAGAACTTTACCAAAAGTCAAGGACTTGAAATAGTATCATTTCTCTTAAAAGACAAAAAAGAAATTACACGTAATTTTTTAAGGAATTGTAGGATGATTTCATATGAAAGAAAAAAAAAAAAACATGTCGACTGAATGGAACAATTTGGTTTCCAAGACCTTAATCATAATTTTATGAAAACCATCATTCTTAGCCAACAATTAATTTGAAAAACAAAACATGTCGACTGAATAGAACAATTTGGTTTCCAAGACCTTAATCATACTTTTATGAAAACTATCATTCTTAGCCAACAATTAATTTTGAAAAACAAAACATGTCGACTGATTAGAACAGTTTGGTTTCCCAGACTTTAATCATATTTTATGAAAGCATCATTCTTAGCCAACAATTAAAATTAATAGAGACACTTGTGTGCCCCGACCCGTCCCACCAGATATGCTCCACTCTTTTTTTTTTTTTTTTTTGTCCTTCTTTCTTTTTTTTTTTTTATGAAAAGCATCATTCTTAGTCAACAATTAAAACTAATTCTTTTTTTTTTCTTTTTTTTTTTCCTCTTATTTCTGCATGTTGTTCTTTTTTTTTTTTCTTTTTTTTTCTCTCTTCCTTCTCAATTTCTTCATATGATTGCTACAAATTTAGGATTATTATTTTTCTAATACTCCAACAAGTTTTTTTCTTCCTAATGTGTATAAAAATTTAGGGTTTTTATTTTCTTATAACTTGAAATTCTTTCTATCTTGATCTTATTCATAGCAATATACGATAAAATTGATGTGACAAACACCATAGTTGGTTATTGATTGAGTAATATGATTTTGAATAAATTTTGCGGAAGAAGATTATGAAAATCATGTATTTGAAATTCTGGTTTATTCTATAGGTATTACACATATGTTCTATAGGTATTATAAAAATTCAGATTATTTATGATGTTATAATCAAAGTTACCACAAAATATTGATATATGATTGGTGATATTTTTCAAGTATTACTGATATGATCTATACATACTATGTATATACTCTTCGGGTATTATAAAATGACATGATTGAATTATATATAAGCAAAACCTTCAAGATATTATGAAAAAAAGTTTGGGTATTACTGGTTTATTCTATATATATTACATATATGTTCTACAGGTATTATATAAATTATGACTGTTCATGATATTAAAAATCAAAATTACTCCAAAACATTGATGTATGATTAGTGATATTTTTCAAGTATTACTGATATGATTTATAAGTACTGTATATATACTCTTTAGGTATTATAAAATTATATGGTTGAATTATATGTAAGTAAAACCTTCAATATATATGAAAAAAAAGTTTGGGCTATTACTGATTTATTCTATAGGTATTACATACATGTTCTACAGGTATTATAAAAATTCTGATTGTTCATGATTTTATAAATCAGAATTAGCCTAAAACATTGATCTATGATGGTTCATGACCGGTGATACTTTTAAGATATTACTGATATGATATATAAGTATTAGATATATACTCTCCATGTATTATAAAATTACATGTGTAATACCCGTAAGGTAAGTGTAATACTTGAAAGGAACATGTGTAATATCTGTAACGTATATGTAATACTTGAAAGAACATGAGTAATATCTGTAACATATTTATATAATACTTTAAGAGCATACAACTAATATCTTTATTGAAAAGTCTTAAAATTTCAAATGTTTCATCTTCTTCCTCAAAATCAATAAATCATAATTTCATATTGTTTAAAATGATTAATTTTCAATGTTTTAAAATTAATGTAATAAATTGTGATTTGAAATCAATTATCTAAATCTATGAAAATGTGTAAAAGAGAAGAGGAAGAAAATAAAATCTCATAAATGACTTTATGGAGATTTGAAAAAGAATAAGAACAAGAAGATAGAGAAGAAGAATAATAACAAAAAGATAGAGATTAAGAAGAAGAATGAGAGAAAATAAAAGAAAAAAAAAACAACGCAGTTTTTACACTAATACCTAAAGGGTAACAGTGTGATACCTTAAGAGTAAATGAGTGATACCTTAAAGTAATTCAAATGGTGCGCAGCGTACAGCAGTTATGGTGTGATTACGCGTGGGGCACGTGGATGCACGTGAAAACCGCCCACTAGCCGAGTCGGATTGAAGACATGGATATAGGATCTGTACCCATAATGCATATAAATTTTGGTGTAAAATTAATGTGAGTATGGTTGATAGTAATTTAGAGATTATATTGTTTTCGAAAATCGCATAATAATGTGTTCGGAGATTACTAATAATGTTTTCCAAAAATACTAACAAAGTTTTCGACAAATTTTAATATCATTATTAATATTTTCGAAAACTATAATTTTCGAATATAATAATCTTCTCAAATTGCATAGGAATTTTCGAAAAATTAATAACAAAGTATGGCTAACGGTTATGTTAAAAAGGGTAACAGAATATAATAATATTCTCAAATTGCATAGGAATTTTTGAAAAAAATTGATATCAACTTATTAATATTATAATTACAAAAAAAAAATAATCTTGGAACATAATACACCAATTTTCAAAAATTAATAACAAAGTATGGCTAAATTAATAATTAATTAGTAATAGTTTTTTCGAAAACAATAAAATATTAGTAAAAGTGTTGTGTCCATTTTTTCGAATAATAAAGTACTAGTTTTTCCAAGATTATTTCGAAGATTAATTAATTATTAATAACATACTGCACTCACTATATTTTAGAAAATTAAATATGCAATTTTTTAAAATTAATAACAATGTTTTGGATAATTATTAATAATATTATTAATGTTTTCGAATATTATTGTTAAAGTTTGAAAATTTTAATCTTCCAACTTTTTAAATAAAGTTTTCGACAATTTAGTATTAATGTTTTCGGAAATTAATAGTACAATTTTTAAAAATAAATAACAAAGTATGCCTAAATTAATAATTAATAATAGTG
Source organism: Scutellaria barbata (assembly GCA_028654395.1). NCBI lineage: Eukaryota > Viridiplantae > Streptophyta > Magnoliopsida > Lamiales > Lamiaceae > Scutellaria > Scutellaria barbata. The sequence goes on from CM053648.1 coordinate 9,149,332, forward strand.
TCACTTTAATATGAATAAAATATTATTAAAAGTGTTAGTCCAAGTTTTCGAACATTACAAAAGTTTTCGAAAATTATTCTGACACCAATTTTCGAAAATAAATTATGCAATTTTTGTCTAAATTAATAATTAATAATAGGTGTCACTTTAACATGAATAAAATATTATTAAAGTGTTAGTCCAAGTTTTCGAACATTACAAAAGTTTTCAAAAATTATTCTGACACCAATTTTTGAAAATAAATTATGCAATTTTTGCCTAAATTAATAATTAATAATAGGTGTCACTTTAACATGAATAAAATATTATTAAAATTGTTAGGTCCAAATTTTCAAACATTACAAAAGTTTTCGAAGATTATTCTGACACCAATTTTTGAAAATAAATTATGAAATTTTTGCCTAAATTAATAATTAATAATAGGTGTCACTTTAACATGAATAAAATATTATTAAAAATGTTAGGTCAAAATTTTCGAACATTACAGTCAAAGTTTTCGAAGATTATTCTGACACCAATTTTCGAAAATAAATTATGCAATTTTTTCCTTAATTAATAATTAATAATAGGTGTCACTTTAAAATAATAAAATAGTATTAAAACTGTTACGTGCAACATTTTCCAACATTACAGTAATATTTTCGAAAATGTTGTCGCTAAAGTATATTCGAAAATTAATAATTAATTAATAATAGTGTTTTGAAAAGAATAAAAACATTAGTAAAAGTTTTGTGTCCATTTTTTTGAACATTACATCATAGTTTTCGAAGATTAGTATAGCACATAATTTTGGAAAATTAACAATTACTTATGCAATTTTCGAAAAATACATAACAATGTTTTCGAAATTTTATAATATTATTCCTAATGTTTTCGAAAATTAATATTTTTGAAAAAATAATCACCGGAACTAATGTCTAAAGTATTATTTTCGAAACTAATCTCCGGAAATAATCTTCGAAACTAATCTTCGAACTTAATATTTTTGACAAAATTATTATTAATGTTTTGGAAAATTATTAATATTATTATTTTTGAAAAAATAATCTTGGAACATAACTATGCAATTTTCGAAAATTAATACCAAAGTATGCCTAAATTTTTGACCAAAGTATTTTCGAAAATATTAATAAAATATTATAATAATTTTCGAAAACTATTTTATTAACTATATATTATAATATTATAATTTTCGAACATATATTGTTAATATTATAATAGTGCCATAATTTTCGAAAACTAGTTTTCGAACATATATTAACTAGTTTTCGAACATAATATTTTATTAATATTATAATAGTGTCCAAATTTTCGAAAACTATGACACTATGACATAATATTTTATTAATATTATAATAGTGTCATACTATGACACTGTTATATAATTTTCGAAAATTATATAATAGTGTCATATATATTAATTAATATATAATTTTCAAAAATCATATATTGTTATATAATAGTGATTTCGAAAACAATATATATAATTTTCAAAAATAATATATATAATAAAAGTACCGTGTCCAACATTTTTGAAAATAGTGAATCGAATACAAATCAATGTGAATCAGTTTTACAGGGCCCGCATATCAGTTGAGTTTGGAAAAAAATTGGTATTTTGGGATCAAAAGTTATATTTAGGATCATTTTGGATTGTGATATTATATTAAAAGATAAATTGGAATCAATATTTAAAAAAATTGGATATTTTGGACTATTTTCCCATATATATATATATATATATATATATATATATATATATATTATATTTGTATTTCTAGAGAAAGGGTGTAAGAATCTAGAACGGCCATGACGTCAATGAAAAATTGGGATGACCATGGTAGAGTTCACAGTTTAAACATGCAGGAATTAAAAAAAAAATAAAAAATTAAAGGTGGGCTGGTGCACTAGCGCGCCCCCACCTCAGTCCATGGCCCTAACGGACAAGTCATTTGAGGCCCGCCTTCAAGTAGACTGAAAACTATTCAGTCCAATCCACCTTTAAATTATAATGGGGTGGATTGGTCAAACGGCTCTATTAAGATGTATATTATAAGTATATTTTTTTGTATGAATATCTATTTTTAATATGAGAATTTTTTATGGCCAACTGTTTGTATTTTATATTTGTTATATATGTTATTACAATTGTTCAATTAATTTATATTGTAAATAACATGGTGTGTGGTGCCACACAAAAGATCATGTTATCAGTTTCTTATATATTATAAATGGTAGCTCACAACCAAAATGATTTTGGACAAATTATCGGAATGATTGTAGTGTAATTTGGTATTAGTCTATCTTAATTATAAAATTACACTAGTACATTTTGTATGTATTGAGCATAACCAATTGAGGTTGTTCGATTTATACTGACTATATAATAGAACAAGACCTCTGTTATTATAGATGTGCGTCATCTTAATCCCTATATAATAACAGACACGTATACTTAATTTTTGTTTCTTTAATTTACCAATGATTGAGATTTATTTATCAAATCAATAAGCTCGGTAAATTGGGATACAATATTGTTTATTGGTGTGTTGTTGATTATAGAAGGAATCTGTTTCGTAATTATTTAGGATGATAATGTCTGCTTAAAGAGCTCATAAGGATTATCATATAAACTCTGCAGATGGATTTATTCCGGCATGATAATAAAGTTGAGTGGTACTACTCTTGAAATTCGATGTTAATTCATTGACTTGTCAATAATTCATTTAATTAACAGATATTCGGTATCTTAAACACGGGGAGATAAACATGCACATAATAAATAGGAACTCATATTTAATATGGATTTGGGGTGGTAGTTCAATAATAACTCCTTAGTGGATCGAATTATTATTGATGGGCTAAAGAAGTGTGTTTGAACCGAACATGGACTCCTAAGCCTATCAGGAGACCTAATTCTAATCCTCCTCTAGGTCCCTATTGTAGCTTATAAATAAGTCTTAAGTCAGTCACTTCAAAACACATGAAAAATCACACATACGTTCGTAGTAGAAGGCGGCTGGAATTCTTAGAGGATCGTTGACCACACAATGTTCGAGATGGTCAACGTTCAAGATTAAGACGAGGAATACAACAGAAGATCGAGAGGTCCAGACTCTATCGATAGTTTGGCAGTTTTGACTTTAGAACTGGTTCGTCTTCTCCTATTACGGTGAAAAGTATAATTCATTTCCCGCTGTGCGTTAATCATATCTTATATGGATCCCGAATCAGACAATTCCATAGGATTAGCGATCCGACGGTTCCAACAGGCTCGACTCATTTTGACAGCTCTATAGATGACACAAGATGCATTATATTCAAAGTACATTAGAAATTTTCAATATTTCCTATAATGAAAACAAATTCAAAAGAAATCAACCCCTTATAAGCAATATCAACCTCTCCACATTGAACATATATTGTTTCAATTTCAATAATATTTAATAGAACTTTATAAATTGTGCTATATATCATCATCAAGCTGGAAATATACTTGAAATGAGAACTCTATGTATCACTAGTTCTGTGTAAAGAACTTAATTGATTAAGCGATCTCTTACTTTCAAGTTCATTTATATCAAGTAAGCGAGTAATAGTTATGTCCTTATCTACAAAATGAAAAGAAAAAGAAGAAGAAGAAAAAGAACAACCGTCATATGAGAAGAAATCATCCAGTGTGGTAAAAGAAGCACAGTGAGCTAATAGTTGCCAGAATTGAATAAAAACAATATATATATATATATATATGTGTGTGTGTGGTGAGCCAGGTCGGATAGGGATTAAGTGTTTGAAATGAGAATTAATAAGAAAATCTGTATGTAAAGTGTTAGCGTGAAAAAAGAATTTTGTGTATAATATAAAATATTAAAAAAATCTTAAAGAAGTGTGTACGGTGCCCAGATGCATACTTGATCAAAACTATATATATATATATATATATATTACACTATATAAATATGAATGTTTCGTCCATTTTTTATAATACCGATTTTAACCTTCTTAGAGTCCATATAAATCATAATTTCTTTTAAAAATTATATGATATAATTTATGATATTTATTGATAAGTAACCGATTAGATTTCTATTTGAAGATAAATTCTAATTAGATTGGGATTGAGTTTATATAAGAAAACCACAATTTCTCTCCACAACTGATTCATACTTAGATTTTGGAGTGTATTTTGTGTCATCCATTAATTATGTCAAGCTTCTCTCCTTCCCAAAATAAGAACCTTCCATCGGATTGTGTTTGTGTTTATGAAAAGCAATCTGCCTCCCTCTGAGAAAAGATAAAAGCACAATTATATGAAGGCAGTTTGATGCTCCTAAGCCAGAAAACTATTGGTATAGGGTATGTGAAGGTCCAGCTGCATTGTGAGCTTTCTTCTCTTATGATTTATTTTTCTTTTTTCAATTTTATCTTCATTTATTATTATTTAACCTTCTTGATTTAAATTGTAGGTCAAGCATTTTTGGTTTATATTTATTTAGTTGCGTTTTTATTTTATAATTAATTAATTTTTGAATGATTGTATTACTTTTATTTTGTTGTATTTTTATTTTATATTTAATTCTTTTTGAATGATTGTATGTTAAATAGCCGATGCCAAATATAGATGTCGTCAAAGGAAACTTGCTGGACAAAAGAGAAGATATGTAAATCTTAATGATGGTAAGAAAAAAAACTATGTTGAATATGTTTTGCAGAATCATAAAAGGAGACAAGCAACATATAATTTACAAATTCAAGTGAATCTAACAGAGTATTCTTCTTCTTTAGATGATGTGCAACTTTTTTTTAAATAAATCACATATAATATATAAAAAATGGAAAAAAGTTGAAGATACAAAGCAAAGGAAACAAAGCAGGCCTCATTAAAACCTAAGCGTAGCAAAACCCAAAGGAAAAAAACTATGCTAGGAAAAAAAAGTATCATGCACTAATGAAATCTATAATGTGGAAGACCCACAACATCCCTAGGTAATGAAGATAGTGAGGAGGCGAATTCCACCATTCAAAATCAATCGAAATCTTTGTTAACCTATCTGCCACTTGATTTCCTTCGCGATAAATATGTGAAACTCTGAAGTCTAAATTCTCCAATGCCTGCAACACCGCCGACCACCTATTTCTGAGATACTAGGGAACTAAACAAGACCGGTGATAAAGAAGGGCCACGATAAAAACTGAGTCTGATTCCAACCAGAGATGAGTCCATTGTTTAGACATCGCGACTTCTATTGAGAAGATGGCTGCCAAGATTTCTGCGTCAAAAGCATAACCAATCCCACCATAGAAAAAAAGCCCACCACAAGCAATCCCCAACGGATTACGGAATACTCCTCCAATTTGCATCCTACCCGGCAACCTAGATGAACTTCCATCTGTATTAACTTTGATCCAACCTATCGATGGCCTCATCCAATGAACTGGCGTAATGTGAGGGGCCTTCCTAGGTTTGCCAGCAAATCCTTAAGGGTGTTGTGCATGGAACCCTTTATGAAATTCGCCGACTCCCGAATGAAAGTGAGTATCATGACTTTCAGTCCCTCCAAAACCGATGTAACGTCCTCAAACACCCTATGATTACGAGCATCCAAGATACACCAAATGACCGAAATAAAGACCACCTTCCACAGCTCACCCACCTGTGGACTGAAATGAAGAGCAATGGATTAGACAATTAAATTCAAAGCACCATCATCCAATTTCAGCTTGATATTAAAAATTGAGCATATCCAAATCCATATAACTGTCTAGGAACCTCGCAGACAGTGAAAAGGTGGTCCAGGGACTCCTCCGTCGTGTGACAAAGTCTGCAAACTGACGGACCATTGAAGCCCCGACAACGCAAAAGATCGCACACCGCAAGACACTCATGAATCAGTTTTTAGGCCACAATCGAGCTCCTATTTGGAATAGCTGCCGACCAGATCCATCTTCCCTATTTAACTGTTGGAAACTTCTCTCTGAAGGCTTTATATACAACAGTAGCAGAGACACAGCGTTTTGCCGTAGCTGGCCAAACACGTAAATCAGTTTATGTCACTAAAATAGAGAAACCCAGGATATCTTATACCAAATGAGGAAAATCAGAAATGAAGTTGGTCGTGAAATGTCAAACGTCGTTATAAAAATAATCCGAAATCTGGTGCTAAAATCAATCACGTAAATGCTTCGGAATATCCATGCAATCCGCCAGAGAGTACCTCAGCCAATTATCAATGCAAAAACAAACTGCCGAATTAACTCTAGAAATCCATCTGGAGGTCTCGATCAAATCAGAAACACAGCCACGGATACTCAGCCATACTGATGATAAAGTAATCGATCGGTTGATATGGTGACGGTTCTGTAAAAAACAAGCTCGGAGAATATCAAATACTATACCATCCGAAGAAAGGACTTTCTAAGCAAGGTTAGCAAGAAGGGACTTGTTAGTGATAAAGACAGATCAGATACCAAGACCCCCCCTCTTCCCTAGGAGCACAACATCTGCTCCATGATACACAAACCATACTACAAGATGAAATCGAACCTGCCCAAATCAAATTCCTGAAAGCCGAATCAACCTCGTTTAATAAGCCCGAAGGCCATTTGTAAATCATCATCGAATAAATTAAAGAACTTGCAAGAATAGAGTTAACAAGACATATACGGCCTGTCATAGAGAGAGTTCGGCCCTTTCAAGATGTAATTTTTGCCAGAATTCTATCAGCAATAACCCGAAGATGATATGTTCTGGGTTTGCCGTGGAAAATTGAAACCCCAAGATAAATAAATGGGGTCGTCCCAACCATCACCTCTAAACGTCGTAAGATATTCTGTCTAGTAGTGTGACTAACCATACACCTAAAAAAGATCCTTGACTTTGCAGCACTGAATTCCTGTCTTGAGAGATTTGCATAAGAGGCCAAAATATCGCGGATAGCTCTAGCATCAATAGATTTCGCCATGCAAAAAATAAGATATCATCCGCATAGTATAGTCCATGAGGAAAAGAAATATGACGTGGTGAGGTGAACTCTCGTAAAGTCCCATCAGCAATACGAGCAGAGATCATCCTTGCTAAGACCTTATTGGGATTTCGATGTTTAGATTTTGATGAAACAAAACATATATGTAATAGGAAGTTTTGAGTATCCCAATTTTCACAATGTTTAAATGAATATATAGACTAGGTTTGAGTCTAGTTTTAAGTGCTAGAAAATGGAGGTTTGACAAGGATAAAGCTGCATCTAAGTCTTTTAGAAAAAAAGCTACTACAAGAAGGCAGATACAACATCGTTGTAAGAAGACAGATACAACATCGCTGCAAGAAGACAAAACATCACTGTAGCTAAGCAAGAAAGAACAGCGTGCAACATCGCTGCAAGAAAAAGATGCAGGAGTACTGCAAGAAATAAGATACAGCAGTACTGCCAGAAGATACTGCAACCAGGTCTTAGTTACAGCAGCACTGCAAGATAATATTAGCCGCATGAAGACCTAGGATACAGCGCAAAGCTTACAGTTCCGATAAGTCAATCAGCGCCAATTACAACAAGAAGTATCCTGCAATCCTAGGAAGGATAAATGCAGTATGGGGAATGAAGATTCAAGTAAGAATAAATATAGTCATTCCAGAGAAGATCAAAGTTACAGATACAGAACCAATACAAAGATGCCACGTGGACTGACGTGCTCCAGAAAACTGTGAGCCACAACTGCCACATTAAATACTCCAAAAGAGAAAGTCAAGTCGCATTAAATACGAACCATGCCTTTGGTCAGACTACTTCAAATTCAAAAGAGAGATGTCTTCTTCAACGGATATCTTCTCCTACAAGTATAAATAGAGGATGAGCAACACTGAAGCTGACTACTGATTAACTAAAGCATTTACGCTAAAACTCTCAAGTTTACAAGATTCAAACATTCAAGTTTCCAACAGTTTCAGTTACTCAACCTCTGTGAAGTGAAGCAAGCTCAGTGCTGAAAGATCCATCTACAGGGGCTTTGTGCACTAAACCCCCTACGGGCCTGCGCTTGAGGAAGCAACTGATTCATTTCTTTGTTCACCTAGCGGTTTGGCAGCGGTAAGTACACATTCTTATTCTATTTGTCCTACTCTCTGTCGACTAGAGGAGCCTCAGAACTCTAAGAATCAGAAAGAAGGAACAGCTGCACTGGTGAATGGCTAGCTCAGACAAACAAATATTCGCCCACCAAAAGAAAGCCTTTGTGGCACTAGTGTGACACAGAAGAATGGATTCAGAAGCTCATTTCACCGCATCAGTTGAAGAACTCGTTTATATACTTTTAACTTTGTTGCTGTGTGCTTAGGTTATTTTAAAGGTGTCGAGCAGTTGATAGGAGAAATCTTTGCTGTTTGTATAGTTGTATAGAGTTAGGCAGCTTCCCTGTGTGGGAGTGTAAAACCCTGTGTGAGTTAGCCTTTGAAGTTTGCAGTTGCTGTGTGTACACTGGACTTCAGTAGGTTGTTGCTTTGTAAAGTTGATAGATTGTTAGGAGGGTCCTGTAATTCAATCTTGCTTAATAAAGTTCCTGCTCGAGGAGCAGTATAGTGGACGTAGAAGGATTACACCCCTTCGAACCACTATAAGCCATACGTGTTTATTGTTTTATCTATTTGTGCTTTCAACCTTCTGTTTGTTGTATATCTCATAAGTATAAAACGTTTTTGAAAGAAGCATATTGAGAAAATCAGCCTTGTGTTATAAATTATATTTTTTCGCTATGCATAAAACTCCAAGTTACAGTGTACAGCACTGCATCCTAGTGCTGTAAGCAGTAACGGTCTGACACTGCAAGTTCAAGTAACTTGTAGAGCAGAAAGATTTTTCAAAGATTTGCAAAATCGATCAAGGTTCATTCACCTCCCCTCTGAACCTCGGACACCACTTGTGACAACAAATGGTATCAGAGCAAGTTGGGTTAAAAGCCAACTTATCTGGTCACCTACCCAGGTCTGCCTTAATCGCTGTTTTCTCTGCATCTAAAACTTATTCTTAAAGCATATCATGGATTCCTTTAATCATAAGCTACCTATGTTTTTCCATAGAGGAATATGACGATTGGAAAATAAGAATACAGACACATCTTTCAGCAATGAATGATGAAATATGGACGATCATCACTGAAGGACCAATCATACCCACGAAGGAGAATCCAATGTTTGGAAGAGACCTAGCAGAAGGAAAGCAGCCACCACTGAACTTCCTGTCCAAACCACGACAAGAGTGGAATAACGAAGATAGGAAGAGAGCCAACTTAAATAATGTGGCAAAGAATGCTCTGTTCATCACTTTGGATAAAGACACGTTTAGCAAAGTCAAATCCTGCTCAATATCTAAAGAAATATGGGAAAAACTGGAGCAGATATGTGAGGGGACTGAGCTCACCAAAGACAACAAGATCTCCAATGCTATCCAACTATTCGAGCTCTTCGAAATGAAAAATAAAAAGACTCTTGAGCAACTAGACTTAAGATTCACATTCATTGTGAATGAACTAGAAGCTCTGGGCAAACACTACACTCAGAAGGAAAAAAATATGAAAGTGTTGAGAGCCCTTTCTGCGGAGTGGGACAGCAAGATCACTGCCATGAGAGTGTCTATGGACTTGAAATCCATGAGTACATTCGACCTATTCTCCGATCTCAAAGCATTCAATATGACATCAATAAACGGAGAAAGGAGTTCGAAGAATCGAGCTCCAAAGTTACAGCGCTAACTGCCAGAGGCACCAAGGATACAGCAACCACTAGTTGCAATAAGCAAACTGAGGTTACAGCAGAAGTTGCAGAAGAGGATATAACTCTGCTTCTAAAAAAATTTAGAAGATTTGTGAAGAGCAACAACAACAACAACAGCAACACCAACCTCAACAAGAGGAATGACTTCAGAAGAAGTCATCCACCTCCTCAGGCATCCTCCTCTCCACAGTCAAATACAGGCAATATTGACTTGTGTTATAACTGCAGAAAACCAGGACACTATGCATGAAATTATCCATACCCAACGGTGTACAAGTATCCTGAAGGAGAGAGAGAGCAGATGAGAGATAAAAGAAGAGAGAAAAGACATAAGCTTCGAGCTCTCATAGGAGAGATAGAGAAGACCAAGGATAAAGTAGTCCCGAAGGAAGTACTGAAAGCTGCAGAATCCTCTGATAGCGACACCGAAACCTCATCCTCTGATGAAGAAGCACTGATATGCCTGATGGCTAAAGACTGCAAGGACAGTGAAGAAGATGAGGTAATCTATCAACCGCTATCCATACCTGAAAGTGAGGAGCTGAACATGATCCACTCTCTAAAGAGGATCTTGTGTGACTTTGAGCATATCAACTCAATTCATGAGGATCTAAAGGTTGCAAATGAGAACCTAAGAATCGACAATGAGATCTTGAAGTGCAAGAATATTGATATTGCCAAGATGCTGGCTGCATGTGAGTCCGATAGCTCAAGGTGCAGCAAGCTGTAAAAGGAAGTCTCTAGATTAAATCTACTGGTCACTAAGCTAGAATCTGAGAAGGAAAGCTTGCAGTCCAAAATGAGCACGTTTACCAAATCATCCAAGGAAGCAAGAGATTGCATAAACCAAAATAGAAGTCCTTTTGAAAAGTCGGGTATAGGTTACAGCGATCACAGCTCTCAGAATACTACAAGTACATTCAGAGCAAAAAAAATTTGTTCAAGCTGAAATCCCAATGGTTAAAAAGTTACTATGTGACTCTGTGAAGATCTTGAACAAGACAACAATGATGGATAAGGGGAAGAAACCCCAATGCTCAACTGCAGGAAGTAAGCCTGCATCTAAGAACTGGCTGCAGCAGAAGCCATCTGCTGTATGCAGCAAGAGGTTGCAGCAACCAACAAAGTTGCAGCACAGAAGAAACTTTCCCACCTATACTGAGACTTATATGTCTAAACCTCAAAGAGGATATACTCAAGGGAAGTATGATGGAAGACCACACTACAAACGTGTTGGTATCACACATGTTGTCAATGTACACACTTTTAACAAACAGTTTGTAAGGACAACTGCTTACAGTCAGAAAACCAACAAATCTTACAGCAAAACAGTGACTGTTAAGAAAGTTTGGGTTCCTAAAGCAACTAACCCCCAATGACCCGTACAGATATGGGTACCTAAATCTGTTTGAAATTATTACAGGTTTCAGTGCCAGGATGCAGCAGTGATGTATGGTACATTGACAGCGGCTGCTCAAGGCACGTGACAGGCAGTAAAGAAACTCTAAAACACTTCCAAGAATGTAAATGACCAAAAGTGATCTTTGGAGATGATTCCAAAGGAAACACAAAAGGAAGTGGATGTCCAGTCAAATGAAACATAAAGATCAAAGATGTATCTTATATAAAAGGACTCAGATACAACCTTCTAAGCATCAGTCAATTCTGTAACAAAGGATACACAGTGGAATTCAACCTCAACAAATACTTAATCAAGGACAACACCTTAAATGAAGTCAAGCTTACAGGAACAAGAAGATGAAACATCTATCTAGCTGATTGGAACTCCTCTATTCAACCAACATACTTCATTGTGAAGAGTCCACCAGAGCTGAGCTGGCTATGACACAAGAGGTTAAGCCATCTGAACTTCAAGACTATCAACAAGCTAGCAAGAAAAGGCCTTGTGAGAGGATTGCCAAATGTGGCATATAAGAAGAAGAATATCTGTGGAGCTTGTCAGAAAGAAAAGCAAGTTAAGAGCTCATTCAAAGACAAGATTCCAAAGTTATCTCACAAGATTCTAGATCTTCTACACATGGACCTATTTGGACCAGTAGAACCAGTAAGCTTGAGTGGGAAGAAGTATTCTCTTGTAGTTGTAGATGACTACTCCAGATACACATGGACAATCTTCCTTACAAAGAAGTCAGAAACTCAAGACAAGCTACCTGGTCTTATGAAGAAAATCCAGAATGAAAAGAGGTTGAGTATAGCGAAGATAAGATCAGACAGAGGAACTGAGTTCACAAACAAATTCATTGAGAAATTCTGTTCTGAAAATGGTATTCGATATAAATACTTTACTGCAAGAACACCTCAACAGAATGGTGTTGCTGAAAGGAGGAATAGAACCCTCAAGGAAGTAGCAAAGACAATGATAGCAGAAGCAGAAGTACCCAAGAGATTTTGGGCTGAAGCAACCAACACTGCCTGCTACACTCAAAACAGATGTCTAATCATCAAAGATTTAGACAAAACTCCTTATAAAATCTGGTAACCACCGTTTACACTGGCTTCTCCATAGAGTCAGTACAGAGATTCTACTCCTACGCAAGACAAGCAGAGGAGAGAAACTGCATTCTGTTCAGAATGAATGTAGACGAGAAAGAACGGTCTCTAACCATTAGAGACATCGCTACCACCTTCAGCATTTCCGCCAGAGGTTTGATCCCTAGTCAGCTGATAACATACGGGAAGGGAACGGCTCAAGAGATGTGGTAACTCTTTCAAGCAAGGGATGCAGGGGCCAAGATCAAGAGAAGCGCCCCCAAGAAACTCTTCAAGCCGGAGTTTGAACTCCTTCATGATATCTATGCATACTCCATTGAAGGCCGAACAGGGAATTATGACAAATGCACAGATCTTCGGTTTCAGATCATGTCCGCTATCATGGCCAGAGAGAAGGTGAACTGGGCGAGATTCATCATGAAGAGACTGTGGGAGGAAGTGGAGAAGATAACAGAGCGACGAAGCTACAGTATCACCATTTGCTCTCTGCTCTGCAAGCTTGATCTTCAACTTACAGCACCTACCCCCATCCCCATCGAAAAGTATCTCGGGGAGAAGAAGAAGGATAAGACTCAACCAAAGACAACAGAAGCTGGAGTAGCAAGGAAGAAAACCAAAGACAAAAAGAATGCTACCCTAGTCCTGCAAGATGAAGCTGTGAGCAACAGGGGAGAAGCCGAAGAAGAGGACGTTCAGAGTCCTCTTCCTGTCATCAAGAGGAGCTCAGAAAAGGCTGTACCTGATCCTGAATCCTCTTCCTCGAATGATGACGCACCTTTGGTTAGAAGGGCCCCACGTAGCATGAAGAAGGCTGCCATAGCTGTTAATTCCCAACTCTCTACACCTTCTATGGTGGTAGTAGATGTTGAGGATGAGTCTCATCAGCCCCGGGATCAAGAAGGAGCTCTTGATGCCCAACTCTCTACACCTTCTGAGATGGTAGAAAACCTTAGGGATGAGTCACATCTGCTTCAGGAGCCACATTAGCTCTGGGTCCAGTCAACTGAAGAAGCTTGTCTACAAACAAAAGCTTCAGTGCTGGATCCAACCCTCCCAGCGGTTAGAAATATGGAGCTGCAATACAATCTCTGGAGAGAGATTGACCGCGCCGTCGTGACGAGATAAAATTAATTAATTTCCTTCCTAACCTCACTAACTAGTAGCTAGGGTAAGTCGGAGTCGATCCCACGAGGAGTGTAGAATAAACTATATCATCTATGTTCAATTCATTAAAATAATAAACGATGGGGGGTTTAGATTGAATAAATATCACTAAATAAATTAATAACCTAAAAAGCAAATAAATAACAAGAAATCGGTAGATGAAATCAATGTAACTTCCCTCTCTCAGATTATCATGGAATTATCACCCCTAGTCTAACAACAAGCTCTGTTAAACCGAATCGTCTCTTAAGATTAGTTAAATTAGGATAAGATCGTTAATTAACCCTATTCAATTGAATAACCTAGAACAAGCTCTCTAGATTTAATTCATTAAATGCATTAATTACCAAGACGATAGGGTGAACTAGACTCCGAATACACAAGCTCGATTCGATAATCTAGAATTATGTTACCCTAGAGATGCACGACCTCTAGTTTACCACTAATGAAAATTAAATCACAACAATTAGGATTCATGATCTAAAATTCTAGCAATCAATTATCAACACTTAACCTAGGTGATCAGTCTAAATCAAGCATCAAATAATCGAAAACGATATACACAGATAACATAATCAATTCCAATCAAATATCGAGAGAAAGTTACGGGATTAATTAGAAAATAAAAGATAAACGGGTTCAAACATCCCTACTAACCGGAATTACAGACTCAACTGAGCATTCTCAAAATCGAAATAATAAAAGTCATCGGAAAATCCATCAAACTAATCTAAAATAATAAAATCTATATGTGAATAGTGTTGTGTGAATAGTGATGTGAATAGTGTTTTGTGGTGGATGGTGATGATCTCCAATTGTGTGATCTAGAGGCTTTAAATAGATATCGAAAATCTTCTTGACATATCTTTTCTCCTTTTTCTTTAGGTAACAAACTCATTTTCCTTTAAAACTTAGGAATTTTCCTTTTTTACTCCAAATCTTTTCTCCTTATCTCCAATCTTTGAAATCTTTATCTTGAAAACTCTCCAAAATACCTAAAATAATCAAGAAAATAATATATGAAGTATTTGGAGACACAAAACACATATATGTAGAAAATCGATACATTTAATCTAATAAAAGATTATAAAATCTCACATTAATCCACAATAAAATGCATCAATTTCCTACCTATCAGAGATGCGGCTGGCTAAGGGGAAAATCTTGTCGAAATGGAAGGATTTCCTCACAGTCTAGCAACCAGTCCTGGAGTGGGCCAAATCAGAAGATATGCTGGCACTCCTGCAACCTGAGTATGCAGCAAGAGTTCAAGAGCTTGGTGAAAGCAGTGCTGCTCAGGGAACAAAGGACAAAGGGAAGGGAAAAGCTCTTGCAGAATCCGACTCTGCAGAGCTGCCGATGAGTACAACATTGGAGGATGTGCAGGTCTTTCTTACCCCGACTGCGGAGGCTGTAAGAAGGGGCGATGACGTTGCTTTTGCCCAAGAGCAAATCGACACCCTGGGAGTGGAGCAAGCTGAGGAAGCTATGCTGCAACAGGCGTTGCAACAAAGTATTAAGGAGACCATGATACAGCACACTCCTAGGAGGATGTGGGGAGAAGGAAGTTCAAGCCAACACCATGTGAACTCCCCTGTATATGAGCAAGTAGTTGAGGGTTTCTCCAACATTTTCTCGCTGGATCCTTTGGAGGAGGAGGAATCTCAACTGTTGGACTATGGCGATTTCCCTGTTTGCATGGATGCTGCTGATGCAGACTCACAAAGGAAACCGTCAGCCATTATTCAGAGAGTAATCTCTGATCTTGCTGAAGACGCCGATGACGCAACCACGGAGGAAGTTGCAAAGGCTGGACTCCTTGTACTGGCGGAGACAGCAGTACAGCAGGCGACCACCGAAGAAGAAGCTGCTGAGGAGACAAGGAGGGTGGAAGCTGAGATTCTTGCAGCAATAGAGCGTATAGTGCTGAATGCTGTGGACGCTGCAAGAAACCAACCAGAGCTGCAAGAACCTATTCTTGCAGCAAAACTTGTCCAAGCTACAGGACCGACCGAGGAGACGGGGTCCTTAGAGAAGACCTCAAGGGAGACTGTTGTTCTGACAACACTCCTTGAGGGTAAAAAGACCTCTGCTGGGGAGGCTGTTCAGACAGTACCCACAGAGGATGCTGAAGAAGTAGCTGAGGTAACCCCTGTGCAGCTAGAGACACCTCAAGAGGAGGTTGACGCTGTAGCTGCTGCATGTTCTCAAGAACCTTCCAAGGTTACAGCAGCAGAGGTTACTGAGGAAGCTGAGGTTATTGACGCCGAATTCGCTAGGATGATGAGGAGACGCAACATAGCTGTTCATGGCCGAAATCTGGCAGACCAGAACCTGTTGAAGTCTCATCCGGTGAAGAGGAGGCAGAAGAAGAAGAACACCCATCCTCGAGTTCTCCAGACTCTCTTTTAAACAATAAGGATGATAAGGTTGCTGCTGAGGTTCCAAGGTAGGATGCAACTCTGATTATTCAAGCTGTTATACTATTCGCTGCATCTACTGCTGTCTCAACAAGAAGGAATTCGGGGCTGACTCCTGACGAATCGATCAACCGAGTTAAATCCGCTGTTAGACATCTGGTGCACGCTCTCCAGGAGCACGAGTTTACCATACGTAACAGTTTCAGGGTCACTGCCCAATTCCATGTTGAAACCATGACAGGTTTCAAGAAGGACCTGGAAGTCCTACCGGAGATGATCAAGAGGACGCTGAATGATCACTCCAACAGGCTGCACAGGGATCGGGTAAGGATGGAGGAAGAGCTGAAGATTGATGCTGCACAGACTCACCAGGAAATCAGGCTGTGTAAGCGCCATGCTGAGAATGCCTCTGACAGGCTGAACACTCACTCCCTCATCCTTGAAACACTTCTGGATCGCACATCTGATCAATCCCAGTGAACCAGAAGTGTGGACGATCGTTTGGGGAATTTGGAGCTAATCGTTGGAGAACTGAGGGATATCATGTATCGTGCATTCCCTCAGTATACAGAAGCCCCCAAAGACAACCCTGAACCAACCTGAAGACCATGTTCCAAGATGGTCCCAGCTGCCCCTGCTCAGTCCCCGACTTTTGATGATGCCAAAAAGGGGGAAGGAGTTGAAGATAGATACAGGAACTCAAGGGGAGCTGAAGAAGAAGAAGATGATAATGATGATGACCAGCAACCTCTCAGCAGGAGAAGAAAGAGGTCTGGATCATCTGTTGTTGCTGACATCCCCTCTTCTAAGCGATGGAGAAGAGATGATGATGGAGGAGCTGGTGGAGCTGGTGCTGCAAGAAAATCAGCAGCAGGCGCCGTATCCAGCAGAGCTGCAAGCAAAGATGCAACACCCCTCTCATCATTATACAAAGAGAGGGAATGAGAGCAAGCAGCAAGACTCAAGGAAGAGGATGAGCGGGGACGAGTCTGAGAGTTAGAGGCATCAAAGAGAAGAACAAGATCCATATGCCTAAATTCAAAGACTCGGAGTAATTGGTGAGAGGAGAATTTTTCCCAAGGACTTCTACCAATACCCTCCTCAAGAAATCCCTCGCCTTGACATTGAAAATATCTCTGCTGAAGTTTCTGTTCTGATGGATCAGAGGCCTGAAGGAGAAAATATGGCTTGGAGATTTGACATCTTCAACGAAATCAGACTGCCTACTGACAGGAATCCATCATTTGAGGAGATCACCTTGTACAAACGGTCAGAATATCTCAGGAACTTCAGAACTCTATGTAGGAAAGGCAAATTCAGCAGATACCATACTTGCAAGACTGCATTGAAGAGATATGAGCAGTTCGCTAGGGAAGGAGAACTTGAAGTTCAGAGATTTTATATCAACCTAGTGAAGCATGGCAGGATCGTGCCCTATTGTGAGGACTTCTCGCTCAGGTGGATTCAAATTCCAGTATTTATACAGAAGCTAGATGAGTCCTATCAAGAGTCCATCGGGGACTGGTGGAAGGGATCAAGAGGAAGAGAAGGCCTTGAAAAGTTTGCTGAAAGAAGACCTGAAGAATCGTCTACAAAAAGGTCCCTGTTTCAGTAATTTACATATTCTCTTGTGATCCCTGCTGTAATATATGCCTTATAAAATTTCTTTCAGTTAATGAAGAAATTTTCGTTTCATTTCTGTTCAAAGTTCAATCCTTATGAACTTATGCATGTTGTTTACGTGTTTCCTGATGTTTAGTGATAAAGGAATAGCATGATGCATCTCTGATGAATCCAGGGTTTATATTTGTCATATGAAAACTGTTCAAGCATGTAACCCTGAACTTATGATATTTTGTAAAGTAAATATCTTTCTTCATAAACGAAATAATGTAAAGGTTTTGTCATCATAAAAAAGGGGGACATTGTTGGGATAATTCAGAGAGAATTGATCTTACGGTCCAGGAAAAAATGGAGATGTCAAATCATCGCTAATTATTACAAGGCGCGTGGGCTTCTGACCTCGCCCTTTCCACTTCTGACACACTCAGACATGCATTAAATGCTGAAAGACATGCCCTTTGCCGCCTAAATAAATGCCTTTTTAAGGTTGTAGCATCGTTGGTACGAGGTTACAGAGTAATCAAGACTCTTTGAAATAAATGTTGTAACCTGGTGCTGCTTACACTCCCGATTTCTGCTGTACTGTAAGAATATATAATGCAACGCTGTTTGAACCCAGCGCTGTATGAGGGCGTAGCTTACAGCACTATACTTACTGCTTCTGGCAAGCATGCAGAGGTTCCCCCTTGGTTTTTTAACCTTCCTTTTTTCTCATAACTTAAGAATTCCCAGCTCGTTTCTAAGCATAGAAAACCTCGATTCACTCAAAGGCTTGGTGAGTATATCTGTAAGCTGGAGATCCGTATGAACTTTCTCAAGCACAATATCTTTCTTTTCCACGTGATCTCTTATAAAATGATGTCGTATGTCAATGTACTTCGTTCTTGAGTGAAAAAAAGGATTATGGGTAATTGCTATAGCACTTGTATTATCACAGAGAATTGGAGTCTCTTTTTCTTCAATCTCATAATCTCTAAGTTGCTGCTGTATCCAGAGAATTTGAGTCTCTTTTTCTTCAATCCCATAGTCTCTAAGTTGCTGCTGTATCTAGAGAATTTGTGCACAGCAACTTCCTGCTGCAACATACTCTGTTTCTATTGTAGAGGTTGCAATCGAAGTTTGTTTCCTTCAAAACCATGAAACAAGTCTATTTCCCAGAAATTAACAAGTTCCACTGGTACTTTTCCAATCAATCTTGCAGCCTGCATAATCTGAGTCAGAGTAGCCTTTAAGCTTGAATCCTCCTTCCTTTGGATACCATAGGCCTACTTCCTGAGTTCCTTTCAGATATTTGATAATCCTTTTGACCGCTGAAAGATGTGATTCATTTGGTGCTGCTTGAAATCTTGCACAGACTCCTACTGCAAATATAATGTCTGGTCTGCTTGCTGTAAGAAATAGCAAGGATCCAATTAGGCGTCTGTACTTTATGATATCAACATTTTTACCGTCTTCATCTTTGTCAAGGCTTATTAATGTCGACATAGGAACAGATGTTGCTGCACCATTCTTCATGCCAAATTTCTTGATAAGCTCCTTCATATACTTGACTTAACTGATGAAGGTTCATGTAGACAGCTGTTTTACTTGCAGCCCGAGAAAGAACCTTAACTCTCCCATCATACTCATCTCGAACTTTGACTGCATCAGGTTGGAGAACTTCTCACATAGCTCTTTGTTGGTGGATCCGAAGATGATATCGTCCACATAGATCTGTACTAGCAATACATTTTCTCCATCCTGTATCCTAAACAGCATCTTGTCGATTGTTCCTTTCTGAAAACCATTCTCTAGCAGATAGAGAGATAAGGTGTCGCTTAAGTCCATATAGGGCCTTGTGTAGCCTAAACATCTTCTCTTCTGTTTGATCTTCAAAACCTGGAGGTTGTTCAACATACACTTCTTTTGTAAGGAGACCATTCAGGAATGCACTCTTAACGTCCATTTGATAGACATTGAAATTCATGTGAGCTGCATATGCTAGAAAAATCCTTATTGCTTCCAGCCTAGCTACTGGAGCAAAAGTCTCATCAAAATCAATTCCTTCTTTCTGGCAGTATCCTTTAGCAACTAATCTTGTTTTGTTCCTTACAACGAGTCTAGATTCATCTAAGTTGTTCTTGAAAACCCACTTTGTTCCTATAACTCCTTGATGAGTTGGTCTTACAACTGTCTGTCATACTTGATTTCTTTCAAAACCGTTCAACTCTTCTTGCATGGTCTGTACCCAGTTGCTATCTTGCAGTGCCTCTTCAACATTCTTGGGTTCTATCTGAGATATGAAGCATACAAACATTGCTTCATGTGGGATGGACCTTCTTGTCCTTACTCCAATGGATAGATCTCCTATGATAAGATTCCTAGGATGATTCCTTAGCTATGTCCTATCAGGCTCAAAGACATGAGCTGATGTAGGTTGCTCCTCTTGTTGCTGTATTACAGGGGGTTCTGCTGCTGTAAGAATATCTACTGCATCCATAGTTGCAACTTTCTCTTCTTTGTCTTCTTCTGTAGGCATAACTCCTTCTACATATGGAACAATATTCTCTCTCCTTGGAGTTGTCTCTTCAGGTGGTTCTTCTAACTTCTTGGTGTCACAGTGTGGTTCATCAAAGACCATGTGAATAGATTCTTCAACAACCAAGGTTCTCTTATTAAATACTCTGAAAGCTCTATTAACAGCAGAGTATCCTAGAAATACTCTTTCGTCTGATTTTGTATCAAAAGTTTTCAGATGCTCCTTTCCATTGTTTAGAATATAACACCTGCATCCAAAGATATGCAAATAAGAGATATTTGGTGTATATCCATTCCAAATTTCATAAGGAGTTTTGTCTAAATCCTTGATGATTAGACATTTGTTCTAAGTGTAACAGGCAGTGTTGGTTGCTTCCGCCCAAAATCTCTTGGGTACTTCTGTTTCTGCTATCATTGTCCTTGCTGTTTCCTTGAGGGTTCTATTCCTCCTTTCAGCAATACCATTCTGTTGAGGTGTTCTTAAAGTAGAGTATTCATGTCGAATACCATTTTCAGAACAGAATTTCTCAATAAATTTTTTTGTGAACTCAGTTTCTCTGTCTGATCTTATCTTCACTATACTCAAGCTCTTTTCATTCTGGATTTTCTTCATGAGACCAGGTAGCTTGTCTTGAGTTTCTGACTTCTTTGCAAGGAAGATTGTCCATGTGTATCTGGAGTAGTCATCTACAACTACAAGAGAATATTTCTTCCCACTCAAACTTACTGGTTCTACTGGTCCAAATAGGTCAATGTGTAGAAGATCTAGAATCCTGTGAGATAACTTTTGAATCTTGTCTTTGAATGAGGTCTTAACTTGCTTTCCTTTCTAACAAGCTCCACATATATTCTCTTTCTTGTATGCCACATCTGTCAATTCTCTCACAAGACCTTTTCTTGCTAGCTTGTTGATAGTCTTGAAGTTCAGATGGCTTAACCTCTTGTGCCATAGCCAGCTCAGCTCTGGTGGACTCTTCACAATGAAGCATGTTGGTTGAATAGAGGAGTTCCAATCAGCTAGACAGATGCTTCATCTTCTTGTTCCTGTAAGCTTGACTTCATTTGAGGTGCTGTCCTTGAGCATTTGTTGAGGTTGAATTCCATTGTGTATCCTTTGTTACAGAATTGACTGATGCTCAGAAGGTTGTATCTGAGTCATTTTATATAAGATACATCTTTGATCTTTATGTTTCATTTAACTAGGCATTCACTTCCTTTTGTGCTTCCTTTGGAATCATCTCCAAAGATCACTTTTGGTCCTTTCCATTCTTGGAAGCCTTTTAGAGTTTCTTTACTACCTGTCATGTGCCTTGAGCAGCCGCTGTCAATGTACCATACATCACTGCTGCATCCTAGCACTAAAACCTGTAACAATTTCAACAGATTTAGGTACTCATATCTGTACGGGTCCTTTGGGGTTAGTTGCTTTAGGAACCCAAATTTTCTTAACAGTCACTGTTTTGCTGTAAGATTTGTTGGTTCTTTGACTGTAAGCAATTGTCCTTACAAACTGCTTGTTAAAAGTGTGTGTACTGACAACATATGTGATACCAGCACCTTTGTAGTGTGGTCTTCCACCATACTTCCCTTGAGTATATCCTCTTTGAGGTTTAGACATATAAGTCTCAGTATAGGTGGGAAAGTTTCTTCTGTGCTGCAACTTTGTTGGTTGCTGCATCCTCTTGCTGCATACAGCAGATGGCTTCTGCTGCAGCCAGTTCTTAGATGCAGACTTACTTCCTGCAGTTGAGCATTGGGGTTTCTTCCCCTTATCCATCATTGTTGTCTTGTTCAAGATCTTCACAGAGTCACATAGTAACTTTTTCAGCATTGGGGTTTCAGCTTGAACAAATTTTTTTTGCTCTGAATGTACTTGCAGTATTCTGAGAGCTGTGATCGCTGTAACCTATACCCGACTTTTCAAAAGGACTTCTATTTTGGTTTATGCAATCTCTTACTTCCTTGGATGATTTGGTAAACGTACTCATTTTGGACTGCAAGTTTTCCTTCTCAGATTCTAGCTTAGTGACCAGCAGATTTAATCTAGAGACTTCCTTTTACAGCTTGATGCACCTTGAGCTATCAGACTCACATGCAGCCAGCATATTGGCAATATCAATATTCTTGTACTTCAAGATCTCATTGTCGATTCTTAGGTTCTCATTTGCAACCTTTAGATCCTCATGAATTGAGTTGATATGCTCAAAGTCACACAAGATCCTCTTTAGAGAGTGGATCATGTTCAGCTCCTCACTTTCAGGTACGGATAGCGGTTGATAGATTACCTCATTTTCTTCACTGTCCTTGCAGTCTTTAGCCATCAGGCATATCAGCGCTTCTTCATCAGAGGATGAGGTTTCGGTGTCGCTATCAGAGGATTCTGCAGCTTTCAGTACTTCCTTCGGGACTACTTTATCCTTGGTCTTCTCTATCTCTCCTATGAGAGCACGAAGCTTATGTCTTTTCTCTCTTCTTTTATCTCTCACTCTCTCCTTCAGGATACTTGTGCACCGTTGGGTATGGACAATTTCTTGTATAGTGTCCTGGTTTCCTGCAGTTATAACACAAGTCAATATTACCTGTATTTGACTGTGGAGAGGAGGATACCTGAGGAGGTGGATGACTTCTTCTGAAGTCATTCCTCTTGTTGAGGTTGGTGTTGCTGCTGTTGTTGTTGTTGCTCTTCACAAATCTTCTAAATTTTTTTAGAAGCAGAGTTATATCCTCTTCTGCAACTTCTGCTGTAACCTCAGTTTGCTTATTGCAACTAGTGGTTGCTGTATCCTTGGTGCCTCTGGCAGTTAGCGCTGTAACTTTGGAGCTTGATTCTTCAGACTCCTTTCTCCGTCTGTTGATGTCATATTCGAATGCTTTGAGATCGGAGAATAAGTCGAATGTACTCATGAATTTCAAGTCCATAGACACTCTCATGGCAGTGGTCTTATTGTCCCACTCCGTAGGAGGGGCTCTCAACACTTTCATGTTTTTCTCCTTCTGAGTGTAGTGTTTGCCCAGAGCTTCTAGTTCATTCACAATGGATGTGAATCTTAAGTCTAGTTGCTCAAGAGTCTCTTCATTTTTCATTTCAAAGAGCTCGAATAGTTGGATAGCGTTGGAGATCTTGTTGTCTTTGGTGAGCTCAGTCCCCTCATATATCTGCTCCAGCTTTTCCCATATTTCTTTGGATGTTGAGCAAGATTTGACTTTGCTAAATGTGCCTCTATCCAAAGTGATGAACAGAGCATTCTTTGCCACATTATTTAAGTTAGCTCTCTTCCTGTCTTCGTTATTCCACTCTTGTCGTGGTTTGGGTAGGAAGTTCAGTGGTGGGTGCTCTCCTTCTGCTAGGTCTCTTCCAAACATTAGATTCACCTTCGTGGGTATAATCGGTCCTTGAGTGATGACCGTCCACATTTCATCATTCATTGCTGAAAGATGTATCTGCATTCTTATTTTTCAATCGTCATATTTCTCTATGGAAAACATAGGTAGCTTGTGATTAGAGGAATCCATGATATGCTTTAAAAATAAGTTTTAGATGTAGAAAAAACAGCGAGACTAAAGCGGATCTGGGTAGGTGACCAGATAAGTTGGCTTTTAACCCAACTTGTTCTAATACCACTTGTTGGTCCCAAGTGGTATCCGAGGTTCAAAGGGGGGGAGTGAATGAACCTTGATCGATTTTACAAATCTCTGAAAAACCTTTCTGCTCTGCAAGTTACTTGAACTTGCAGTATCAGACTGTTACTGCTTACAGCACTAGGATGCAGTGCTGCACACTGTAACTTGGAGTTTTATGCACAGTGGAAAAATATAATTTATAACACAAGACTGATTTTCTCAATATGCTTCTTTCAAAAACGTTTTACTCTTATGAGATATACAAGAAATAAAAGGTTGAAAGCACAGATAGATAAAACAATAAACACGTATGGCTTATAGTGGTTCGAAGGTGGTGTAATCCTTCTACGTCCACTCTACTGCTTCTCGAGCAAGAACTTTGATAAGCAAGATTGAATTACAGGACCCTCCTAACAATCTATCAACTTTACAAAGCAACAACCTACTGAAGTCCAGCGTACACACAGCAACTGTAAACTTCAAAGCCTAACCCACATAGGGTTCTACCCTCCCACACAGGGAAGCTACCTAACTCTAGACAACTATATAAACAGTAAGGATTTCTCCTATCAACTGTTCGACATCTCTAAATAACAACAAGGTTAAAAATATATAAACAAGTTCTTCAACTGGTGCGGTGAACTGAGCTTCTGAATCCGTTGATGGATCTTTCAACACTGAGCTTGCTTCACTTCACAGAGGTTGAGTGACTGAAACTGTTGGAAACTTGAATGTTTGAATCTTGTAAACTTGAGAGTTTTAGCGTAGATGCTTTAGTTAATCAGTAGTCAGCTTCAGTATTGCTCATCCTCTATTTATACTTGTAGGAGAAGATATCCGTTGAAGAAGACATCTCTCTTTTGAATTTAAAGTAGTATTAATAGAGGATGAGCAACACTGAAGCTGACTACTGATTAACTGAAGCATCTACGCTAAAACTCTCAAGTTTACAAGATTCAAACATTCAAGTTTCCAACCTTTGTGAAGTGAAACAAGCTCAGTGCTCAAAGATCCATCAACGAATTTAGAAGCTCACTTCACCGCACCAGTTGAAGAACTCGTTTATATACCTTTAACCTTATTGCTGTGTGCTTAGGTTTTTTTAGAGGTGTCGAGCAGTTGATAGGAGAAATCCTTGCTGTTTGTATAGTTGTCTAGAGTTAGACAGCTTCCCTGTGTGGGAGTGTAGAACCCTATGTGGGTTAGCCTTTGAAGTTTGCAGTTGTTGTGTGTACGTTGGACTTAAGTAGGTTGTTGCTTTGTAAAGTTGATAGATTGCTAGGAGGGTCCTGTAATTCAATCTTGCTTAACAAAGTTGCTACTCGAGGAGCAGTAGAGTGGACGTAGAAGGATTACACCACCTTCAAACCACTATAAGCCATACGTGTTTATTGTTTTATCTATCTGTGCTTTCAACCTTCTATTTCTTATATATCTCATAAGCATAAAACGTTTTTAAAAGAAGCATATTGAGAAAATCAGTATTGTGTTATAAATTATATTTTCCGCTGTGCATAAAACTTTAAGTTACAGCGTGCAGCACTGCATCCTAGTGATGTAAGCAGTAATGGTCTGACGCTGCAAGTTCAAGTAACTTGCAGAGCAGAAAGGTTTTTTAAAGATTTGCAAAATCGACCAAGGTTCATTCACCCCCTCTCTGAACCTCGGACACCACTTGGGACTAATAGACCTCCTCCTCGAGGGCAAATAGAAGAGGTGACAGAGGGTCTTCTTATCGAACACCCCTTGAGCAACCAAAGAAACCCACAAGCGAGCCATTAAGAAGAATTGAAATCCCTGCCGAGCTAAGAATCTCATGGATCCAGGAAATGAAGATCGGAGAAAAAATGAAAGCCTTTAATGTAGCCAACAAGAAGTCCCAATGCATGGTATCAAAGGCTTTCCTGATATCAATTTTTACAATCATATTATGCCCATACTACCGACATTGAAGGCAGTTAAAACCTTCTGAAGCCAGAGCAATACAATCATAAATATGTCGAGAAGGAATAAACTCAAATTGGCACTCGGAGATAATATGTCCAATAATTTTCCCTAGTCGGGAAGATAAAACCTTAGAGATGATTTTGAAAATAAAATTACCAAGACAATTGGCCGAAAGTCCTTGATTCTTAGAGCGTTGTCAATCTTCGGGATCAGGACCATAAAATTAGCATTAAAGCCTTGCTCTGCAATCTTTCATGTGGTGAAGAAATGTGTGACAGCCGCATACACATCATTTCCAATAATCTACCAGCAGTTATGGAAAACACTCCTGGAGAAGCCATCAGGGTCGGGAGAGCTGTCAGCATTAAGAGAGAAAACAACATCATTTACCTCCTGAAAGAAGGGTATCCCCGTCAGAAGAGCATTATCCCACTCTGTTACGCAGCATGTCAAAAGAGAAATCAAATATGTAAGATCAACATTTCCTCCCTACTCTGAAAATAAATCAGAGAAATAGCTGATGAAGGCATTTTGAATAGATGGAGCATCAGAAATAACCACATTATACACACAAACAGAAGTGATTGCAGCTCTCTGTTTTTTGGATTTCAAGGATTTGTGGAAGAAACTCGTATTGCGATCCCCATCAGAAAGCCAAGAGGCTCTGCATTTTTGGCGAAACATGCTACATTTCCTGTCCAACATAGAATATGATTCAATTTGAGCATCCACTTCCCCTAGCAAAATCTCCTCCGAGTAACCAACTTGAGAAATTTCAAGTTAAATGTCCTGTAACTTCTGCAAAGAATCAGTAACGCCTCTATTGATATCCCCAAAAATCGTCTTATTCCAATGTTTAAGAGAACGCTTGACGGTGCGTAATTTCATCATAAGAAGAGCCATGGGATTTGATGAATGATGCTGCAGATTCCAGACCCCCTTGACCAAGTTCATGAAGTCCTCATGCAAAGTCCACATGTTTTGAAATCGGAAATGAAGTGGCCCAACCTGAATATGATCATGACAAGAAAGGATTAAAGGATAATGATCTAAAGTAACACGAACGCCCACATTTGCAGTTGTTGAAGTCCATAAAGAAAGAAAGTCCACATTGGCCACCGTCCTATCAAGATATAATGTAAGAAAGCCATGAGATCGGTGATGCCGAAACCAAGAAAATCTAGCATCCACCTTGTGAATATTAAGAAAATGGCAAGCATCAATCATGTCCCGAAACTCCATACAGGAATGCGAATCATAAAGCTGATTTGTAAACCTCTCATAGGCCCCTAAAACTGCATTAAAATCACCTATAGCCAGGAGCGGAGAATTAGCATTAGTAAACACCTCCAGATCAGCCCATAAGAGACGTCTGCCAATATATGATGAACGCGCATGCGCAAAGCCAACATAAAATGCTTGATTATATTTTTCCATCCGGAGCATAATCATTTGATCTGAAGAAAACTGATTTGAAATCCCAACCATGTGGTTTACTGCCAAAACCCACAAATCATCAATGCCATTGCGAGCATTTGAAGCAATCAAACAAAGACCCAAAGAATTCCAAAAAGAAATAGCAATTTTACAAAAAGATGATTTTGGTTCTGCAATACAGACGACATCAGGCCGTTTAGCAGAACAAAGCTCGTAAAGAGCTTGCCGAGAGTGGCTATTCGCCACTCCCCGTATATTCCAAAAAAGGAATATCATTTACGAGATACTTGAGTTTTGTCAGGAGGCTGTCGCACCCCTTTTCTTTTACCCCCGTCTTTGGGATGATCCATCATATCAGACCACCTCTTGGACGAAGTAATATCCATTTTTTTCAAAGCATCCGACTCATTTCCATCACGAATTATAAAATCCCGGACAGAGGATTTGGAATGAACTAGACCCTTAATGCTCTGGTAACAGATCAAGTTGCAGCTATTAGGATTGAGGGAAATAATGATAATGTACGGTTTGAACGAGATATTATTGTCAGTGTTCATTTTGGGGATCAATATAGAATAATGCATTATTTTGGATGTTATGACTCATTACAATACCCTCTTCTATTTCCAAGAGGTGAAACATGATGGCACCAAAACATTCACAGGCTTCATATATAAGAGCATGTGCATGAAAAAGAGCAAGGTGCATATTTATGTTATAATATATTTAAAAATATATATATATTTTAAGAGATAATTAATTTTTTTTCAAAATTTAATTTTATCGAATTTTTCAATACACATACAATTGCAGCAAATGTAGCCAATATGTTGAATGTTTCTAGACTTACATCAAGATCTACTCCAAATGAAATTATCTCCCAAGAGCAAGAAAGTATGCATTGTTTATTTTTGTTTTGATTTTATTTTGAAATCTAAAATCTTACTATTGTTTAGATTAAGTTTGGATTGAAAGATTTAAAATTTGAAATTTTGGTATTTGATAAATTTATGTTCATTATAATTATTCCAACCATTGTTTCTCATAATCAGTTGTCTTGAAAGACAATGCAAAACGAGTCTCTTTCAGAGAATACAGTTGTTATAAGTTGCAAATTAGAGATCCAAGACACTCTACTCTATCATTTGCAGGAAGATTGTTGCAACAATATGCAGTTGATAATTATATAAAATTGGAGACAATAAGATTGCAATTTTTCTGTTTGAACCAAGCAAATTTGAGAACTGAATTCTACCAAGGCATCATGAATAGTGTTTTTAGAGGTGTGCTTCAGGATTCCAATGTACTGCGTCTAAGATCAGAACGAGCTTACAGCGGACCACTATCGTCCCATTCTTAAGATAGTGAAGTTGGGTTGAGATTTTTCTTCCTGCATCATATATTGGTGGCCCAAGGGATATGCGACGGATATATCTTGATGCATTGGCGTTAGTCCAAAGATATGAAAAACCAAATCTATTTATCACCATGACTTGCAATCCTGATTGGATAGAAATACAAGAAAAACTATATGAAGGTCAAAAAGCTCAAGATCATCCAAATTTAGCTGTGAGAGTTTTCCGAGCAAAATTGTATGATTTGAAGGATCAATTATTTAAGAAACAAATATTTGGAAAAGTTGATGCACATGTTCATGTGGTCGAATTTCAAAAAAGAGGACTACCACATGCCCATCTATCTACATATGATTCTAAAGGGTGAAGATAAAATTCATACAGCTGACCAGTTTGATAAGTTTGTATGTGCTGAAATTCCTAATGAAGAAAAAAATCCTCGAATGTATGAATTGGTGAAGAAACACATGTTACATGGACCGTGTGGCCAAAAAAATCCAAAAAATTCATGTATGGTGAGAGGTAAGTACAAAAGTCATTATCCAAAATAAATTTAAAACTCATTAAAATATTTGTATCAAACTATAATAGTTAACGGATTCTAAGAAATCATTAGTCCAAACTCTAATTTATGGAGATTTGTTATCTTTATTGACTAAATTTTTAACTCTAATATGGAATTGAATATCAAATAACATTAATATAATTAGAAGTGCATCATACAGGTACAGATAATGCCCGTCTCTAATATTTCATTGTTAATTTGTTAATAATTCAATGCTAATGTTATAAATTTTTACGTCATTTTCTATCTTTATTTTGTTTATACTTCACCACTTTTAGTGATTTGTTTCCCCTATAATCTATAGGTAAGTGTAAAAGTTATTGGACCTTTTTGTGAAAGCAGGTAAAGATAGTTATCCGATATATAGAAGACGAAAAAATGGGATGGTTATTCAAGTTTGCAATGCTGAATTGAATAATCAATGGGTGGTTCCTTACAATCCATATTTATTGCTCAGATATAATTGTCACATCAATGTTGAGATATGCTCAGCGGTGACGGCTGTGATGTATCTTTACAAGTATATTTACAAAGGTCATGATAGAGTAGCAGTTAATATAACCGAAAATGATGGTGATAATGTGATTGATGAAATCAAACAATTCCAAGATGCAAGATGGGCGTCCTCTCATGAGGCATTATGAAGAATTTTTGAATTCAATTTAAACGAGATATACCCTGTGATTTTCAACTTACAACTTCATTTGTCAAACAAACATTTCGTCACCTATTGGAATAATCAAAATTTGGAAAAATTACTCGATAATGATTATACTTCCAAAAAGATGCTCACAAAATATTTTTCTATGTGCGCTCAATATGAAAAAGTTAAACAATATCTATATAAAGAGTTTCCAAAACATTATCTGTGGGATAGACAAAATAAATGTTGGAGAGAAAGGAAAAAAAGAGAGGTGATTGGACGTATTAATGCAGCAAATCCCACAAAAGGAGAAAGATACTATCTTCGATTACTCTTGAATCATGTAAGAGGGCCTCATCTTCTGAATATTTATTGACATTAGATGGCGTGCAATGCTCAACATTTAAAGAATCTGCACAAAAAAGAGGATTACTTGAAGCAGATTAAAGTATTTTTGAATGCTTAAATGAAGCAATAACATTTCAAATGCCACATGAGTTGCAAAGATTTTTTGTAATAATATTGGTATTTGGTACACCAGCAGATGTGAGAGCTCTATGGGATACAAGTTGATAAGTTGAATGATAGGTTGATATCCATATTTTCGGGAGATCCAAAAACTTTTAATAGTTTAGATGAAACAATTGATGAAACAAGTAAACATTATGGAGAAGAATTTTTAAATTCTTTGACTCCAAATAGTTTACCTCCTCATAAATTGGTGTTGAAGAGAAATTGCCCAATAATTCTTTTAAGGAATTTGGATCCTTCAAACGGTTTGAGTAATGACACAAGAATGGTTTACCGAAATTTTAGGAATAATATAATTGATACTGAAATCGTTTTTGGACAACATACTGGGAAACATGTGTTGATTTCTAAAATACCCCTATCACCTGTAAAAAGTGAAGGATATCCATTCCAATTTAGACATAAACAATTCTCCGTTAGGGTATGTTTTGCGATGACAATCAACAAAGCTCAAGAATAAACAATTCCTAATGTTGGTGTCTACTTGCCTGAACCTGTATTTTCTTATGAACAATTGTATGTAGCTCTTTCGAGAGAGACTAATATGGCATCCACCAAAGTGTTGCTAAATCCAAACATGGGGGAAAATGGGGAAATACGAGAATAAAAAAACGTTGTTTACAAACAAATCTTTAGAACAGGTACACAACAAATCTCTTTTTTTGTATTTTAGTATTTTTCTTTTTATTTAAGTAAAAGTCTAAAGTATTTCTGTTGTTATAAAAGGTTAATTTTTCACTTTTACAGCTTAATCCTCCGAATGAAATAACCTGTCGAGCATTGTCTAGATTCTTGTTTATGTCAAAAATTGTTAGAAGTTGGTTTATGAAGTAATAAGCTATCTCATGAGGGTTGTATCTCACAGTAAACAAAGTCTGCCACTGATCACTAAACTCCAACACTCTTGAGGACTAATGGAGTCCACTCCATTGATACCATCTGGCTTGCCTTTGGTTTCACTACGTAGAGTAGAACCGCAACTTTCAGAAATAAGCTGTCATTTCTCAGTAGTCTTATTAGGACATCAAGACTTTGCTATTTCTACATTTTTCCTATTTATTTTTCATTTTCTCCACATACACTTGTATTTTAATATGATTAGTGTAAACCGTAATAGCATGCTCATTAGCCTCTCAAATGAACAACAACTAATAAAGACAAAAAAAATGAAACTCACAGCATACCATCAAAATTATAGCATATCGACGTATAATCACAATAGTTTATCAAAAGCTTTAAGAAATATTTCATCGAACAACTGGTGATCAATTTCACTAGAGGCATCAAATACAATTTAATTAGTGATAATATTAATAGTTAATTCATAATAACATGATCATTAATTTTGTAAATGCACAACAACCGAAAATCCAGCTATTTACCTGAGTGTATCAATCAGAGTGTTACGAAGAAAACAACAGAGAGAACCCTCTTATTTGGGAATTAGATATGTCTAAAAAATACGCAACAAGGCTTAGTAGTAATGGTTTTCCTTATGAGCCCATTTTTAACTACTTGAAAATTACAACCAACACTTAGGTTTCTTTGGTAATAGTGGGCTTCATTGAAACTTGAAATTTAAAACTAACACTCAATTTTTACATAAATTTAATAATGTATATTAATAGCATATTTTAATACTGTAAACATTCAAATAAGAGTTTGAGAGGTTACTTTTTTATGTGAATGATTTGCTATAGTTACTGGTTACAGACATTTTATTTAATTTATTTTGTTAGATTCTTTTCTATTATTTCATTTTTGGTCGCTAACTTATGTAGAAGGAGAGTGTTGGGATTTCAATGTATAGATTTTGATGAGACAAACCATATTATAATAGGAACTTTGAATACCCCTACTTTTCACATTGTTTAAGTGAAAACATAGACTAGGTTGAGTCTAGTTATAGGTGTTGAAAGATGGAAGAATTCGAGTGGATAATGCTGCATCGAGAACTTAAGAATAAAGCTATTGTAAAGAGCAGATACAGCAATGCAGCAAGTAAGTAGGAATGGCAAGCAGCAACACTACAAGAAAAGACTACAGGAATACTGCAAGAAAAGATACAACAGTACTGTATGAAGTTACTGTAAGAAGGTTAAGTTACAGCAGCATTGTTAAGAACGAACAGCTGCAAGAAGACCTAGGATACAGAGCGAAGCTTACTAGATAATCAGCCTACCACGTTTAAGACAAACAGAACAAGTATCCTGTAATTCGAGGAAGAATAAATGCAGTATGAGGAACGAAGAACCAAGCAAGAAAAAATAGAGCCGTTTTAGAGAAGATCAAAGTTACAAACATGGAGCCAATGTCAAGACGACACGTGGACTAACGAGCTGCAGAAAGCTGTGAGCCACAACCCCGCATTAAATGCTCTGAAGGGAAAAGTCAAGTCGTAATAAATGCAAGCCATACCTTTGATCAAGTACGCTTAAATTCAAATGAGGGATATCTCCTTCAATGGATATCTTTCTACAAGTACAAATAGAGGACGAGCAACCCTAAAGCTGACTACTGAAACATCTACGTGAAAAAGTTCAGACATTCAAAGCTATATTCTCTCAAGCATATTCCACAGTTTCAGTCACTCGACCTCAATTAAGTGAACCAAGTTCAAGCTGAAAGATCCATCGAATGATTCAGAAGCTCACTTCACAGCACCAGTTGAAGAATAATTTTATATACTTTTAACTTTGTTGCTGTGTGCTTAGGTTGTTTTAGGTGTCGAACAGTTGATAGGATTTATCCTTGCTGTTTGTATAGGTTGTCTAGTTGATAGACAATTTCCCTATGTGGGAGTATGAAACCCTGTATAGGTTTGCCTTTAGAACTTGCAGTTGCTATGTATACGATGAGTTCTAGTAAGTGTTAGTTTTTCCAGTTGATAGATTGTTAGCAGTGTCCTGTAATTCAATCTTGCTTAACAAAGTTCCTGCTCGAGGTATCAGTAGAGTGGACGTAGAAGGATTACACCACCTTTGAACCATTATAAATCATAAGTGTTTTATTATTTTTCATATCTGTGTTTTAGTTTATATATCTATCTGTCATAAGCATAAAAGATCTTCAAATGAGCATATTTGAGAAAACCAGCCTTGTGTCAAAAATATATTTTTCGCTGCATTTCAAAA
Organism: Scutellaria barbata; assembly: GCA_028654395.1. NCBI lineage: Eukaryota > Viridiplantae > Streptophyta > Magnoliopsida > Lamiales > Lamiaceae > Scutellaria > Scutellaria barbata. The sequence continues at coordinate 9,182,563 of CM053648.1, forward strand.
GTCTAAGTTACAGCGTGCAACACTACATACTAGTGTTGTAAGCAATAACTGACTAGCGCTGCAAGTTCAAGTAACTTGCAGAATAGTAAGTTTATAAAAGAATTTCAAAATCGACCAAGGTTCATTCACCCCCCCTTTGAACCTCGAACACCACTTGGGACCAACAAGTGGTATCAGAGTAAGTTGGGTTAAAAGCCAACTTATCTGGTCACTTACCCAGATCCACCCTAGACTCGTTGTTTTCTATACATCCTTAAAAATCTCATTCTTACAGCATACCATGGATTTCTCTAATTATAAGTTACCCATGTTTTCCATAGAGAAATATGATGATTGAAAGATAAGAATGCAGGCACATCTTTCAGCGATGAATGATGAGATGTGGACGGTCATCACTGAAGGACCGATCATCCCCACGAAGGTGAACCCTATGCTTGGAAGAGTTATGGAGGAAGGAGCATCACCGCCATCTAACTTTCTGGTCAAGCTGAGATAAGAATGGAATAACGAAGATAGAAAGAGAGCCAACTTAGTCAACATGGTAAAGAATGCTCTGTTCATCACCTTGGATAAAGACACATTCAGCAAAGTTAAAACTTACAGAACGTCCAAGGAAATTTAGGAAAAGTTGGAACAGATATGTGAGGGAACAGAACTCACTAAAGATAACAAGATCTCCAATGCCACCCAACTGTTCGAGCTCTTCGAGATGAAGAATGAAGAGACTCTTGAGCAACTAGATTTAAGATTTACGTCTATCGTGAATGAACTAGAAGCTCTGGGCAAGCACTACACTCAGAAAGAGAAAAACATGAAAATACTGAGAGCCCTACTCACGGAATAGGATGGCAAAACCACCGCCATGAGAGTATCCATGGATTTGAAATCCATGAGTACATTTGATCTATTCTTAGACCTTAAAGCATTCGAATATGACATCAACACACGCAGAAAGGAGTCTGAAGAATCGAACTCCAAAGTTACTGCGCTGACTGCTAGAAGCTCTAAGGATACAGCAACTCCTGGTTGCAGTAAGCAATCTAAGATATGACTCTTCTTCTTAGGAAATTTAGAAGATTCATGAATAGCAACAACAACAACCTCAACAAGAGGAATAACTTCAGAAGAAGTCATCCACCTCCTCAGGTATCCTCCTCTCTCCGCAATCAAATGCAAACAATCTTGACTTGTGCTATAATTGCAGAAAGCCTGGATATTACGCCAGAAGCTATCCACATCCAACGGTGCACAAGTACCCTGAAGGAGAGAGAGAACTGATAAGAGAAAAGAGAAAAGAGGATATACATAAGTTTCGAGCTTTCATTGGAGAGATGGAGAAAGCCAAGGATACAGCAGTCTCAAAGGAGATGCTGAAAGCTGCAGAATTATCTGACAACAACATTGAAATCTCATCATTTGATGAAGAAGCACTGATTTGCCTAATAACAAAAGACTGCGAGGACAGCGAAGAAGATGAGGTAACTTACCAACCGCTGTCCATACCTGACAAAGAGGAGCTGAACATAATCCACTCCTTGAAAAGTATCATGAGTGACTTTGAGCAGATTAACTCAATCCATGAGGAGCTAAAGATTGAGAATGAGAATCTAAGAATCGACAATGAGATCCTCAGAAGCAAGAACATTGATATTGCTAAAATGCTAGCTGCATATGAGTCTGATAACTCAAGGTACAACAAGCTATAAAAGGAGGTCTCAAGGCTAAGTCTACTAGTCATTAAGCTAGAAGATGAGAAGGAGAGCTTGCAGTCCACAATCAGAATATTTAGGAAATCGGCTAAGGATGCAAGGGAGTGTCTAAGTCAAAGCAGAAGTCCATTTGAAAAATCTGGCTTAGGTTATAGCACTCATACCTCTCAGAATACAGCAAGTTCATTTAAGGCTATTAAGTTTGTTCAAGCTGAAACTTCAATGGAGAATGAGTTACCTTGTAACTCAGAAATGATCTTGAACAAACCAGCACTGATGGATAAGAGGAAGAAACTCCAATGCTCAGCTGCAGGAAGTAAGTTTGCATCTAAGAACTGGCTGTAGCAGAAGCCATCTGCTGTAAGCAGCAAGAAGATGCAGCAACCCACAAAGTTGCAGCACAGAAGATATTTCCCTACCAATACTAAGGTTTACATGTCTAAACCTAAAGGAGGACATACTCCAGGGAAGTTTGGTGGAAGACCACACTACAAGAGTGTTGGTAACACATATTTAGTTTCAGCACACATTGTTAACAAGTAGTTTAAACAAAGCATACAGAACATGAACCAAAAGATCTTATAGCAAAATGTTGACTGTTAAGAAGTATGGGTTCCAAAAGAAACTAACCCAAAAGGACCCTTATAGAAATGGGTACCTAAATCTGCTTGAATGTTGCAGGTTTCAGTACCAGGTTGCAGCGGTGATGTATGATACATAGAAAGTGGCTGCTCAAGGCACATAACAGGCAACAAAGATGCCTTAAAAAATTTCAAAAATACAGAGGACCGAAGGTCATCTTTGAAGATGATTCCAATGAAAGTACAAAAGAAAGTGGAAGTCTAATCACAGAAAATATACAGATCAAAGATGTATCCTATGTGAAAGGACTCAGATATAATCTTTTGAGCATCAGTCAGTTTTGTGACAAAGGATACACAGTGGAGTTCAACCTCAACAAATGCCTAATCAAGGACAACACATCAAATGAAGTCAAGCTTACAGGAACAAGAAGAGGAAACATATATCTTGCAGACTGGAACTCTTCTATTCAACCAACATGCTTCATTGTGAAAAGTTCATCAGAGCTGAGCTGACTATGGCACAAGAGGCTGAGCCACTTGAACTTCTAGACAATTAACAAGAAAATGCCTTGTAAGAGAATTGCTATATATAGCATACAAGAAAGAGAATATATGTGGAGCTTGTCAGAAAGGAAAATAAGTGAAAAACTTATTCAAAGACAAGCTACAAAAGTCATCTCACAGGATTCTAGATCTTTTACACATGGACCTCTTTGGACCAGTAGAACCTGTAAGCATAAGTGGGAAAAAGTACTCACTTGTGATAGTAGATGACTACTCCAAATATACCTGGACCATATTTCTTGTTAAGAAATCAGAGACTCAGAACAAGCTACCTGACCTCATGAAGAAGATTCAAAATGAAAAGAGCTTGAGCATTGTGAAGATCAGATCAGATAGAGGAACCGAGTTCACAAACAAGTTTATTGGGAAATTCTGTTCAGACAATGGTATTCGTCATGAATACTCTGCTGCAAGAACACCTCAACAGAATGGTATAGCTGAAAAGAGGAATAGAACCCTCAAGGAAGCAGCAAAGACAATGATAGCAGAGACAGAGATACCCAAGAGATTTTGGGCTGAAGCAACCAACACTGCATGCTACACACAGAAATAGATGTCTGATCAACAAGGATCTAGACAAAACTCCATATGAAGTCTGGAATGGATATACACCAAATGCTTCATATCTGCATATTTTTAGATGCAGCAACAATAGAAAGGAGCATCTAAAGACCTTTGATGCAAAATCAGATGAAGGAGTATTCTTAGGATACTCTGCTGTAAGTAGAGCCTTCAGAATCTTCAACAAAAGAACCATAGTGGTTAAAGAGTCAATTCATGTGGTGTTTGATGAACCACACTGTGACACTAAGAGGCTAGAAGAACTTACTGAAGGTGTAGCTCCAAGGAAAGAGAATAATGTTCTCTATGTTGAAGGAGTCCTACCCCCAGCAGATAAAATAGAAGAACAAGCTACATCCTAAGATGCAGCAGATATTTTTACAGCAGCAGAACCTTCAATCTTACAGCAACATGAGGAGCAACCTAGACCTGTACATGTTTTTGAGCCTAACAGAACATGGCAAAGAAATCATTCTAGGGATCTTATAATTGGAGATCTATCCATAGGAGTGAGAACAAGAAAGTCAATTCTTCATAAAGCAATGTTTGCATGCTTCATATCCCAAACAGAGCCCAAGAATGTTGAAGAAGCCCTGCAAGATAGCAACTGATATAAGAAAAGCTAAATGGATTTGAAAGAAATCAAGTTTGGCAAACAGTTGCAAGACTAACTCATCAAAAAATTATTTGAACAAAATGGGTCTTCAAGAACAAGCTCGATGAATTAGGACTTGTTGTTAGAAACAAAGCAAGATTAGTTGTTAAGGGATACTGTCAGAAAGAAGAAATTGATTTTGAGGATATTTTTGCTCTATGAGCAAGGCTGGAAGCTATAAGGATTTTTCTGACATATGCAGCTCACATGTATTTCAATTTATATCAGATGGATGTGAAGAGTGCATTCCTCAACGATCTTCTTACAGATGAAGTTTATGTAGAGTAACCTTCAGATTTTGAAGATCAAGTAGAAGAGAAGGTGTTTAGATTACATAAGGCTTTATATGGACTCAAGAAAGCACCAAGAGCTTGGTATGACACTTTATCCCTCTATTTTCTGGTAAATGTTTCAAGAAAGAAACAGTCGACAAGACTCTGTTCAAGATACATGATGGAGACAGTATCCTCTTAATATAGATATATGTGGATGATATCATCTCTGGATCCACCAACAAAGATCTATGTGAAAAGTTCTCCAACCTGATGCAATCAAAGTTCGAGATGAGTATGATGGAAGAATTAAGTTTCTTTCTAGGGCTGCAAGTAAAGCAGCTGGTTGCAGGAACCTTCATCAGCCAAGTTAAGTACATAAAGGAACTTATCAAGAAGTTTGACATGGAGAATGGTTCAACAACATCTGTCCCTATGTCCACATCCATAAGTCTTGACAAAGATGAAGATGGAAAAAATGTGTGTTGGGATTTCAATGTTTAGATTTTGATGAGACAAAATAGATATATAATAGGAAGTATTGAGTACCCCATTTTTCACAATGTTTAAGTGAAGACATAGACTAGTTTTGAGTCTAGTTATAGGTGTTGAAAGATGGAGGACTTTATAAACGGCGTGCAGCATCGCTGCAAGAAAAGGATATAGGAATACTGTAAGAAAGAGATACAACAGTTCTGCCCGAAGATACTGCAAGAAGGTCCAAGTTACAGCAGCAATGTAAGAAGACATCAGCTGTACCCAGACCTAGGATACAGCGCAGAGCTTACTGTCCATACAGTCAACAACGCCAATTACAAACAAAGAAGTATCCTGCAATTCGAGGAAAGATAAATGCAGTACGAGGAACGAAAATCCAAGCAAGAATAAATAGAGTCGTTTCAGAGAAGATCAAAGTTACATACATGGAGCCAATATAAAGATGCTACGTGGACTGACGTGCTGCAGAAAGTTTCTAGCCGCAACTGCCGCATTAAATGCTCCGAAAGAGAAAGTCAAGTTGCATTAAATACGAGCCATGCCTTTGATCAAGTACTTCAAATTTAAAAGAAAGATGTCTCCTTCAATGGACATATTCTCCTACAAGTATAAATAGAGGATGGGAAACACTGAAACTGTTTACTGAAACATTTGCGTAAAAACTCACAAGCTTTCAAGTTACAAACATTCAAGTCTACCGTCAGTTTCAGTCACTCAACCTCTGTGAAGTGAAGCAAGCTCAAAGTTGAAAGATCCTTTGAAGGATTCAGAAGCTCACTTCACCGCACCAGTTGAAGAACACAACACATATACATTTAACCTTGTTATTGTGTACTTAGGTTGTTTTAGTGGTGTCGAACAGTTGATAGGAGAGATCCTTGCTGTTTGTATAGTTGTCTAGAGTTAGGCAGCTTCCCTGTGTGGGAGTTTAAATGGTGTCGAACAGTTGATAGAAGAGATCCTTGCTATTTGTATAGTTGTTTAGAGTTAGGCAGCTTCCCTGTGTGGGAGTTTAGAACCCTGTGTGGGTTAGCCTTTGGAGTTTGCAGTTGTTTTGTGTACAATAGAGTGAACGTAGAAGGATTATACTTATGTAGCTTTGCGCTCACGAATTCGAATCTGGCAGAGCCGTATCCCCCCCAGCACCTGCCAGCATCTCCACTTCAGCAATCTTGGAACCCTCTCGACATCTTCCATGACTCGCACCGATATGTATTCTCACCACCTCTCGATGTCATCGTGACTCGACGTCTCGCCTCGTGCCACCACCGCCACCTAGGCCACTCGCCACATAGGTCCCACCGCCACCTAGGTTGTCTACTCCACCGACATCTTCTCGATTCTAGGTCCGTCCACCTTCCTCAAGTCCCGACCGCCTAGCAACCTCCACCGCACGCTAGCATCCTCAGTTTCAATGCCCTGACAGCTCCCACTGCAAAGTGCTCCCGGGGGGATTCGAACCCGTGACCTGTTCTGATACCAAGTGTTGGACCATCAAGCGCATTATCGCTACACCAAAAGGATATCCAATGGACATAGGGTGCAACTTTAATGTCTTATACTTATGTAGCTTTGCGCTCACGGATTCGAATCTGGCAGAGCCGTGCCCCACACCTATTTAAGCTCCGACCCAAGACAGGATACTAGGAAATATCCCAACATGTTTTATTGCTTTCATATATGTGCTTATTTCATTTTCTTATATCTATCTTTATAAGCATAAAACATTTTGAAAAGGAGCATATTTGAGAAAATCAGTCTTGTGTTATAAATCATATTTTCCACTGTGTATAAACTCTAGTTACAGCGTGCAGCACTGCATCCTAGTGCTGTAAGCAGTAACTATCTGGCGCTGCAAGTTCAAGTAACTTGCAGAGCAGAAAGGTTTTTTGAGAGATTTGTAAAATCTACCAAAGTTCATTCATCCCCCCTCTGAACCTTGGACATTACTTGGGACCAACAAGTGGTATCAGAGTGAGTTGGGTTAAAAGCCAACTTATCTGGTCACCTATCCAGATCTGTCTTAGACTCGCTATTTTCTCTACATCCTAAAACTTATTCTTAAAGCATATCATGGATTCCTCTAATCACAAGTTACCTATGTTTCCATAAAAGAATATGACGATTGGAAGATAAGAATGTAGGCACATCTATCAGCTATAAATGATAAAATACGGACGGTCATCACCGAAGGACTAAACATCCCCACAAAGGTGAATCCAATGCTCGGTAGAGACTTAGAAGAAAGAGCACCGCCATCACCAGCCTTCCTGGTCAAACCAAGACTAGAATGGAATAATGAAGACAGAAAGAGAGCCAACCTAGACAATATGGCCAAGAATGCTCTATTCATCACCTTGGATAAATGCACATTCAGCAAGGTCAAAACCTGCAGAACGTCCAAGGAGATATGGGAAAAGCTGGAGCAAATATGTGAGGGGACTAAGCTCACCAAAGACAACAAGATCTCCAACACTACCCAACTATTCGAGCTCTTCGAAATGAAGAATGAAGAGACTCTTGAGCAACTAGATTTGAGATTCACATTCATTGTAAATGAACAAGAAACTCTAGGTAAGCACTACACTAAAAAAGAAAAGAACATGAAAGTGCTTAGAGCCCTACCTGCGGAGTGGGACAGCAAGACCACTGCTATGAGAGTGTCTATGGATTTCAAGTCCATGAGCACATTCGACCTATTCTCCAACCTCAAAGCATTCGAGTATGACATCAACAGATGGAGAAAGGAGTCCGAAGAATCGAGCTCCAAAATTACAGCGCTAACTGCCAGAGGCCCCAAGGATACAGCAACCACTAGTTGCAGTAAACAGACGGAGGTTACAGCAGAAGTTGCTGAAGATGATATGGCTCTGTTTCTAAAGAAATTTAGAAGATTCATGAAGAGCAACAACAACAACAGCAACAACACCAACCTCAATAAAAGGAATGACTTTAGAAGAAGTTATCCACCTCCTCAGATATCCTCCTCTCCACAGCCTAATACAAGCAATGTTGACTTGTGTTTTAATTGCAGGAAACCAAGACACTATGTAAGAAATTATCCATATCCAACGGTGCACAAGTATCCAAAAGGAGAAATAGAGTAGAGGAGAGACAAGAGAAGGGAGGACAGGCACAAGCTTCAAGCTCTCATAGGAGAGATGGAGAAGGCCAAGGATACAGCAGTCTCGAAGGAGATACTGAAAGCTGCAGAATCCTCTGACAGCGACACTGAAACCTCATCCTCTGATGAAGCGCTGATATGTCTGATGGTAAAAGATTGCGAGGACTGTGAAGAAGATGAGGTAATCTATCAACCGCTGTCCATACCGAGAAAAGAAGAGCTGAACATGATCCACTCCCTAAAGAAGATCATGAGTGACTTTGAGCAGATCAACTTAATCCATGAGGAACTAAAGGTTGAAAATGAGAACCTAAGAATCGATAATGAGATCTTTAGAAGCAAAAACATTGACATTGCCAAAATGCTAACTGCATGTGAGTCTGATAACTCAAGGTGCAGTAAGCTGTAAAAGGAGGTCTCTAGATTGAACCTGCTGGTCACTAAGCTAGAAACTGAGAAGGAGAGCTTGCAGTCCACGATAAGCACGTTCAGCAAATCATCCAAGGATGCAAGAGATTGCATAAATCAAAACAGAAATCCTTTTGAAAAATCAGGTATAGGTTACAGCAATCACACCTCTCAGAATACAGCAAGTACATCCAAAGCTGTAAAGTTTGTTCAAGTTGAAACCCCAATGGAGAAAGAGTTACTTTATGACTTTGTGAAGATCTTGAATAAAACAGCAATGATGGATAAGGGGAAGAAACCCCAATGCTCAACTGCATGAAGTAAGCCTGCATCTAAGAACTGGCTGTAGCAGATGTCATCTACTGTATGCAGTAAGAGAATACAGCAACCCACAAAGTTGCAGCACAAAAGAAACTTTCCTACATATACTGAGACATACATGTCTAAACCTCAAAGAGGATATACTCAAGGGAAGTATGGTGGAAGACCACACTACAAAGGTGTTGGTAACATATATGTTATCTCTGCACACACTTTTAACAAGCAGTTTAAGAGCAGAACTGCATATAATCAGAGAACCAACAATTCTTACAGCAAAACAGTGACTGTTAAGAAAGTTTGGGTTCCAAAAGCAACTAACCTCAAAGGACCCTTACAGAAATGGGTACCTAAATTTGTTTGAAATTGTTATAGGTTTCAGTGTCAGGTTGCAGCAGTGATATATGGTACATTGACAGTGGCTGCTCAAGGTACATGATAGGTAGTAAAGAAGCTTTAAAGGACTTCCAAGAATGCAAAGGACCCAAGGTCATCTTTGGAGATTATTCCAAATGAAGCACAAAAGGAAGTGGATGCCAAGTCAAAGGAAATATAAAGATCAATGATGTATCCTATGTGAAAGGACTCAGATACAGTTAAATTCAACATCAACAAATGCTTAATCAAGGATAGCACCTCAAATGAAGTCAAGCTTACAGGAACAAGAAGAAGTAACATCTATCTAGCTTATTGGAACTTCTCTATTCAACCAACATGCTTCATTGTGAAAAGTCCACCAGAGCTGAGCTGGTTATGGCACAAGAGATTGAGCCATCTGAACTTCAAGACTATTAACAAGCTAGCAAGGAAAGACCTCGTAAGAGGATTGCCAGATATGGCATACAAGAAGGAGAATGTTTGTGGAGCTTGTCAGAAAGGAAAGCAAATAAAGAGTTCATTCAAAGACAAGATATAAAAGTCATCTCACAGGATTCTAGATCTTGTACACATGGATCTATTTGAACCAGTAGAACCAGTGAGCATAAGTGGAAAAAAATACTCACTTGTGGTAGTACATGACTACTCCAGACATACATGGACAATCTTCCTTGCAAAGAAGTCAGAAACTCAAGATAAGCTACCTGATCTAATGAAGAAAATCCAGAATGAAAAGAGTTTGAGTATAGTAAAGATAAGATCAAACAGAGGAACTGAGTTCACAAATAAATTCATTGAGAAATTCTGTTCTGACAATAATATTCGTCATGAATATTCTACTGCAAGAACATCTCAACAGAGTGGTGTAGTTGAAAGGAGAAATAAAACGCTCAAGAAAACAGCAAGGACAATGATAGCAGAAGTAGAAATACCCAAGAGATTTTGGGCTGAAGCAACCAACATTGCTTGCTACATCTAGATAATATCTACATATCTTTGGATGTAGGTGTTATACTCTCAACAATGGAAAGGAACATCTGAAAACTTTTGATGCAAAGTCAGATGAAGGAGTATTCCTAGGATACTCTACTGTAAGTAGAGCCTTCAGAGTATTCAACAAGAGAACCTTGGTGGTTGAAGAATCTATTCATGTGGTTTGATGAGCTACACTGTGACACCAAGAAGCTAGAAGAGCCAGCTGAAGATACAGTTCCAAGGAAAGAGAATGTTGTTTCATATGTAGAAGGAGTTCCACCTACAGGAGAAGATAAAGAAGAAGAAGCTGCATATCTGGATGCAACAGATATTCTTACAGCTACAGAACCTCCAATCATATAGCAACAAGTGGAGCAACCTAAACCTACACGTTCATCCCTCATGAAGCAATGTTTGCATGCTTCATATCTTAGACAGAGCCCAAGAATGTTGAAGAAGCCCTGCAAGATAGCAACTGGGTACAGGCTATGCAAGAAGAGTTGAATGGTTTTGAAAGAAATCAAGTATAGCAAACAGTTGCAAGACCAATTTATCAAGGAGTTATAGGAACAAAGTGGGTCTTCAAGAACAAGTTAGATGAATCTAGACTTGTTATGAGAAATAAAGCAAGATTAGTTGCTAAAGGATACTGCCAAGAAGAAGGAATTAATTTTGATGAGACTTTTGCTCCAGTAGCAAGGCTGGAAGCAATAAGAATTTTTCTGGCATATGCAGCTCACATGAATTTCAATGTCTATTAAATGGATGTGAAAAGTGCATTTTTAAATGGTCTTCTTACAGAGGAAGTGTATGTTGAGCAACCTCCAGGTTTTGAAGATCAAGTAGAAGATAATGTGTTTAGATTATACAAGGCCCTATATGGACTTAAGCAAGCACCAAGAGCTTGGTATGACACCTTATCTCTCTATCTGCTGGAGAATGGTTTTCAGAAAGGAACAGTCGACAAGACATTGTTCAGGATACAGGATGGAGACAATGTACTGCTAGTACAGATATATGTGGACGATATCATCTTCGGATCCACCAACAAAGAGTTGTGTGAGAAGTTCTCCAACCTGATGCAGTCAAAATTCGAGATGAGTATGATGGGAGAATTAAGTTTCTTTCTTGGGCTGCAAGTAAAGCAGCTGACTGCAGGAACCTTCATCAGTCAAGTCAAGTCAAGTACACAAAAGAGCTTATCAAGAAGTTTGACATGGAGAATGGTGCAGCAACATACGTACCAATGTCTACATCCATAAGCCTAGACAAAAATGAAGACGGTAAAGATGTAGATATTACAAAGTACAGATGGCTAATCGGATCATTGTTGTATCTTACAGCAAGCAGGCCAAACATCATGTTTGCAGTAGGAGTTTGTGCAAGATTCCAAGCAGCACCAAAGGAATCACAGCTTTCAATTGTTAAGAGGATTATCAAGTATCTGAAAGGAACTCAGGAAGTAGGCCTATGGTATCCCAATGAAGGAGGATTCAAGCTTAAAGGCTACTCTAACTCGGATTATGCAGGCTGCAAGATTGATCGGAAGAGTACCAATGGGACTTGTCAATTTCTGGAAAATAGACTTGTTTCATGGTTTTGTAGGAAACAAACTTCAATTACAACCTCTACAGTAGAAGCAGAGTATGTTGCAGCAGGTAGTTGTTGTGTACAGATTCTCTGATACAGCAGCAACTAAGAGATTATAGGATTGAAGAAAAAGAGACTCCAATTCTCTGTGATAATACAAGTGCAATAGCAATTACCCGTAATCCTGTTTTTCACTCAAGAACAAATCACATTAACATACGACATTATTTTATAAGAGATCACGTGGAAAAGAAGGATGTTGTGCTTGAGAAAGTTCATACGGATCTCCAGCTTGCAAATATATTCATTAAACCATTGAGTGAATCGAGGTTTGCTATGCTTAGAAATGAGCTGGGAATTCTTAAATTATGAGGTGAAAAAGATGGTGCAGAAGCCTAGGGGGAATCTCTGCATGCTTGCGAGAAGCAGTAAGTAAAGTGTTGTAAGCTACGCTTTCATACAGCGTTGGGTTTAGATAGCGCTGCATTCTTTATTCTTACAGTACAGCAGTGAACGAGAGTGTAAGCAGCACCTGGATACAACATTTATTTCAAAGAGTATTGATTACTCTGTAACCTCGTACCAAGGATGCTGAAACCTTAAAAAGACATTTATTTAAGCGGCAAATTGCATGTCTTTCAGCATTAAATGCAAGTCTGCACGTCATAAGTGGAAGAGACACGTTCAGAAGCCCACGCGCCTAGTAATGATTATTGACGATTTGACCCCTCCGCCTTTTTCTGGTGACCATAAGATCAATTTCCTCAAATTAATCTCAAACATTGATCTTACTACACGTCCCTTGAGATCCACCATAACCCTCATAACCGCCCTTATTCGAATTCATTTTCACTATCACCCAAGGAGAGAAGTTTCTTTTTGTGAAAATTTTCCTAAGTCCAAAATCTTCGAATCTCTTCATTTCTCTCTCAAAAAAATCTATGGCTGCCAGGAAATCCATTGTTTTGAAAGGTCGTTTGATCAACCAGGAGCACGTCTATGCCTCTGGGTTGTATGATAATGGCTTAATACGGAGGATTTTTGATGCCCTTGAAAGGACTCAGGTCATAGGGCTTCTCACGACTGTTTACGCTGGCTTCTCAGTGGAGTCAGTACAGTGCTTCTACTCCTGCGCTAGGACAGCGCAGGAGAGAAACTGCATCCTGTTCAGGATGGATGCAGGTGAGGAAGAGCGATCTCTAACCATCAGAGATATCGCTACCACCTTTAGCATTTCTACCGGAGGAATGACCCTAAGTTAGCTTGTGATTTATGGGGAGGATAATGCTCAAGAGATGTGGGATCTCTTTAGAGCAAGGGACGCCAGGGTTGAGATCAAGAGAAGCACCCCGAAAAAGCTCTTCAATTCGGAGTTTGAACTCCTACATGATATCTGTGCGTACTCCATCGAAGGCAGGACGGGGAGCTACGACAAGTGCACAGATCTTCGGTTCCGGATCATGTCTGCCATCATAGCCGGAGAAAAGGTGAACTGGGTGAGGTTCATCATGAAGAGGCTGTCGGAGGAGGCAGAGAAGATAACGGAGCGGAGAAGCTTCGGCATCAACATCTGCTCTCTACTTTGCAAGCTTGGTCTTCAGCTTGCAGCACCCGTCCCCATCCCCATTGGAAATTATCTTGGGGAGAAGAAGAAGGGTAAGACTGAATCGAAGGCAGCAGGAGCTGGGGTTGCACGGAAGAAATCTAAAGATAAAAAGATTACAACCCTAGCGCTGCAATATGAAGCTATAAGCAGCGGGGGTGATGAGGAAGAAGAGGACGTTCAAAGTCCTTTTCTTGTCATCAAGGGGACTTCAAGAGATGATGACCCTGTCCCTGAAGGCCCTTCCTTGGATGATTATGTTCCATTGGTCAGGATGGCCTCGCGCAGCAAGAAAAAAACTGCCGCAGCTGTTGATTCCCAACTCTCTACAACTTGCTTGGTTGTAGTTGCAGTTGCGAATGAGTCACATCAGCCTGGATGTGACAGAGAAACTGGTGTGGAGGCTCGTCTACAAGGGGCTGCTGACTCAGCCTTCTCGCGCGATCATGGTGCCACCGCATCAGTGCTTGATCCCAATTTTCCAGCTGCTAGAAATATGGAGCAGTAGTACAATCTCTGGAGAGAGATGCGGCTGTCTAAGGGAGAAGTTCTTCTGTAGTGGAAGAATTTCCTGACAGTCGAGCAAGCTGTCCTGGAGTGGGCCAAATCAGAAAACATTATGGCGCTCCTACAACCTGAGTATGCAGCAATGGTGCAAGATCAATTAGCAAGCAGTGCTGCTCAGGGAACAAAGGACAAGGGAAAGGGAAAAGCTCTTGCAGAATCCGAATCTGTAGAGCTGTCGATGAGAGCAGCATTGGAAGACGTCCAGGTTTTTCTTACCCCGACTGCGGAGGCTGTAAGAAGGGGTGATGACGTCACTTTTGCTCAAGAGCAAATCGACACCCTGGGAGTGGAGCAAGCTGAGGAAGCTATGCTGCAACAGGCGCTGCAACAAAGTGTGAAAGAGACCAGAATGCAGCACACTCCTAGGAGGATACGGGAAGAAAAAAGTTCAAGCCAACATCATGCAAACTCCTCTGCATACGAGCAAGTGGTTGAAGGCCTCTCCAATGTTGTCACACTTAATCCTTTAGAGGAGGAAGAGCCTCAACTAATGGACTACGGCGATTTCCCTGTGCACATAGATGTTGCAGCTGCAGATTCTCAAAGGGAACCGACCGTCATCATCAGAGATGTGATCTCTGACATTGCCGAGATCGCCGATGATGCAACCATGGAAGAAGTTGTAGAGGCTGGACTCCCTGTACTGGCGGAGACAGCAGTACAGTAGGCAGCCACCCTTGAAGTAGCTGCTGAGGAAACAAGGAGGGTGAAAGCTGAGATTCTTACAGTAGTGGAGCGTACAGTGCTGGATGCTGTGGACGCTGCAAGAAACCAACTAGAGCTGCAAGAACCCATTCTTACAGAAGAAGCTGACCAAGTTACAAGACCGGCCGAGAAGATGAGGTCCTTGCAGAAGACCTCAGGGGAGGCTATTGTTCTGACAACACTCCTTGAGGGTGAGAAGACCTCTGCTGGGGAGGCTGTTGGGACAGTACCCGTAGAGGATGTTTGAGAAAGAGCAGAGGTAACCCCTGTGCAGCTAGAGACATCTCAAGATGAGGTTGATGCTGCAGCTTCTGCATGCTCTATAGAACCTTCTTAGGTTACAGCAGCAGAGGTTACTGAGAACGCTGCAGTTGATCCCGTCGAATTCACTAGGATGATGAAGAAGTGCAACGTAGCTGCTTACGGGCTAAAAGTTGGCGGAGCAGGATCTATTGCAGTCTCATCAGACGAAGAGGAGACAGATGATGAAGAGTACCCATCCTCAAGCTCGATCGGTTCTGAACTCAGCAATCCTGAGGATGAGATTGCTACAGAGACACCGAGGTAGGATGCAGCACTGAACCCTCAAGCTATCATTCCTTATGCTGCATCCACTGCTGCCTCAGTAAGAAGGAATTCGGGGCTGATTCCTGACAAATCGATCGATAGAGTTGAAGCCGTTGTGAGACATTTGGTGAATGCTCTCCAGGAGCACGAGTCTACCATGCGGAACTGTATCAGGATCGCCGCCCAATTCTATGCTGAAACCATGACTGGTTTCAAGAAGGACCTTGAAGCTCTACCTGGGATGATCAATAGAAGGCTCAATGATCACTCCCATAGGCTGTACATGGAACGGGTAAGGATGAAGGGAGAGTTGAAGATTGAAGCTGCACAGACTCGCCAGGAAGTCAGGCTGTGTAAGCGCTATGCTAGCAATGCCTCTGACAGGCTGCAGACTCACTCCCTCATCCTCGACACACTTCTAGATCATGTCACTGATCAATCCCAAAGAACCAGAAGCGTGGACGACCGGTTGGGGAACCTGGAGATGATCGTCGGAGAACTGAGTGATATCATGTACTGTGCATTCCCTCAATATACAGAAGCCCCGCAGGAAGCCCAGAACCAACCCAGAGACCACGTTCCAAGGTGGTCCCAACTGCCCCTGCTCAGCCCCCTGCTTTTGATGATGCCAAAAAGGGGGAAAGATTTAGTGAAAAATACAGGAGCTCAGGGGAAGCTGAAGAAGAAGAAAAAGATGATGACCAGCAACCTCTCAGTATGAGGAGGAAGAGGTCTGGATCATCTGCTGTTGCTAACATCCCCTCTCCGAAGCGCTGGAGAAGAGATGATGAAGGAGGGGCTAGTACAGCTGCTGGAGGGGATCAGCAGCAGGTGCTGCATACAACAGTGCTACTAGAAAAGATGCAGCACCTCCCTCTTCACGTCATTCAAAGAGAGGAAGAGAAAGCCAGTAGCAAGGCATAAGGAAGAAGATGAGTGGGGCCGAGTCTGAAAGGCATCAAAGAGCAGAAGAAGATCGGTATGCCTGGATACAAAGGCTCAATGTAATTGGTGAGAGGAGAATTTTTGCCAGAGACCTCTACCAATATCCCCGTCAAGAAATCTCATGCCTTGACACAGAAAACATATCTGCTGAAGTGTCAGTATTGATGGATCAAAGGCCTGAATGAGAGAATATGGCCTGGAGCTTTAACATCTTCAAGACAGTCAAGCTGCCTACTGACAGAAATCCATCATTTTAGGAGATCACCCTGTACAAATGATCAGAATACCTCAGGAACTTTAGACTTCTGTGTAGAAAGGGTAAATTCAGAAGATACCACTCATGCCAATCTACATTGAAGAGATATGAGCAGCTTACTAGGAATGAGAGCTAGAGATTCAAAATTTCTATGTAGACCTAGTAAAGCAATACAGGATTGTACCTTACTGTGAGGACTTCTGGCTGAGATTGATTCAAATCTCGATGCTCAAGGAGAAGCTAGATCAGTCCTATTAGGAGTCCATCAGAGACTGGTAGAAGGGATCAAGAGAAACAGAAGATCTGGAAAGATTTACTGAAAGAAGACCTGAAGATTCGTCTACAAAGAGATCCCTGTTTCAGTTCTTATGATCTCTTTATGTAATATCTGCCCTGTAAAGTTTCTCTCAGTTAATGAAGAAATTTTCTTTTCATTCATGTTCAAAGTTCAAACCTTATGAACTTATGTATATTTTTTACGTTTTCCTGAAGATATGTGATAAAGGAATAGCATGATGCATTTCTGATGAATCCAGGATTAGATTTTATCTGTTCAAAGCATATCAAGTATGTAACCCTGATGAAAAATGAGATAATGTAAGAATGAAAACTTCTTCATAAATGAAATAATGTAAAGGTTTTGTCATCATCAAAAAGGGGGAAATTGTTAGGATTTCAATGTTTAGATTTTGATGAGACAAAATAGATATGTAATAGGAAGTATTGAGTACCCCATTTTTCATAATGTTTAAGTGAAGACATAGACTAGTTTTGAGTCTAGTTATAGGTGTTGAAAGATGGAGGACTTCATAAAAGGATAAAGCTGCATCTAAGAATTTCAGAAAGAAGCTGCTACAAGAAGGCAGTTACAGCACTGCAGCTAAGTAAGAAACAACGGCGTGCAGCATCGCTGTAAGAAAAGGATATAAGAGTACTGTAAGAAAGAGATACAGCAGTACTGCCCGAAGATACTGCAAGAAGGTCCAAGTTACAGCAGTATTGTAAGAAGACATGCGCTGCACCCAGACCTAGGATACAGCGCAGAGCTTACTGTCCATACAGTCAACAGCGCCAATTACAAACAAAAAAGTATCCTACAATCCGAGAAAGGATAAATGCAGTACGAGGAACAAAGATCCAAGCAAGAATAAATAGAGACGTTCCAAGGAAGATCAAAGTTATAGACACGGAGCCAATAAAAAGATGTCATGTGGACTGACGCGCTGCAAAAAGCTGTTAGCCGCAACTACCACATTAAATGCTCCGAAAGAGAAAGTCAAGTCGCATTAAATGCGAGCCATGCCTTTGATCAAGTACTTCAAATTCAAAAGAGAGATGTCTCCTTCAACGGACATCTTTTCCTACAAGTATAAATAGAGGATGAGAAACACTGAAGCTGGTTATTGAAACATTTGCGCAAAAACTCACAAGCTTTCAAGTTACAAACATTCAAGTCTACCGTCAGTTTCAATCATTCAACCTCTGTGAAGTGAAGCAAGCTCAAAGCTGAAAGATCATTTGAAGGATTCAGACACTCACTTCACCGCACCAGTTGAAGAACAAAACACATATACTTTTAACCTTGTTGCTGTGTGCTTAAGTTGTTTTAGTGGTGTCGAACAGTTGATAGGATTGATCATTGTTGTTTGTATAGTTATCTAGAGTTAGACAGCTTCCCTGTGTGGGTTAGCTTTTGGAATTTACAGTTGCTGTGTGTACGCTGGACTCTAATAGGTTGTTACTTTGTAAAGTTGATAGATTGTTAGGAAGGTCCTGTAATTCAATCTTGCTTAACGAAGTTCCTGCTCGAGGAGCAATAGAGTGAACGTAGAAGGATTACACCACCTTCAAACCACTATAAGCCATAAGTGTTTTATTGCTTTCGTATCTGTGCTTATTTCATTTTCTTATATCTATCTTTCATAAGCATAAAACATTTTGAAAATGAGCATATTTGAGAAAACCAGCCTTATGTTATAAATCATATTTTCCGTTGCGTATAAACTTTAGTTACAACGTGCAGCACTGCATCCTAGTGCTGTAAGCAGTAACTGTCCGACGCTGCAAGTTCAAGTAACTTGCAGAGTATAAAGGTTTTTCGAGAGATTTGCAAAATCGACCAAGGTTCATTCACCCCCCCTCTGAACCTCGGACACCACTTGGGACCAACAATGTGGATATCACAAAGTATAGACGGCTCATAGGATCTTTGTTGTATCTTACAGCAAGCGGGCCAAACATAATGTTTGCAGTTGGATTCTATGCAAGATTTCAAGCAGTACCAAAAGAGTCACATCTTTCAGCTGTTAAAAGAATTATTAAGTATTTGAAAAGAACTCAGGAAGTATGCCTATGGTATCCCAAGGAAGGAGGATTCAAGCTTAAAGACTACTCTGACTCAGATTATGCAGGCTGCAAGATTGATAGAAAAAGCACCAGTGGGACTTGTCAATTTCTAGGAAATAGACTTGTTTCATGGTTCTGTAGGAGACAAACATCGATTACAACATCCACAACAAAAGCAGAATATGTTGCAGTAGAAAGTTGTTGTGCTCAAATTCTCTAGATACAGCAGCAACTAAGAGATTATGGAATTGAAGAAAAAGAGACTTTAATTCTCTGTGATAATACAAGTACTATTGCAATTACCCATAATCCGGTGTTTCACTCAAGAACAAAGCACATTGATATAAGATATCACTTTATAGGAGATCACGTGGAGAATAAAGATGCCATGCATGAAAAGGTTCATACGGATCTCCAGTTAGCAGATATATTCACTAAACTGTTGTGTGAATCAAGGTTTTCTACTCTTAGAAACGAGCTGGGAATTCTGAAGTTGTGAAGGAAAAAAGGAGTTGCAGGAGCCCGAGGGAAATCTCTGCATCCTTGTGAGAAGCTGTAAGAATCATGCTGCAAGTTGCGTCTTCATACAACGCTGGGTTCAAACACCGCTGCATCTTTAATTCTTACAGCACAGGCAGTACAAAGAGAAGTAAGTAGCGTGTGGTTACAGTATTTATTTCTAAGAGTATTTAATACTCTACAACCTCATACTCAGGATGCTACAATCTTAAAAACATAATAAATTCGGTGATAAATCGCATGTCTTTCATCATTTAATGTAAGTCTATGCTTGTCAGAAGTCGAAGAGGTGTGGTCAGAGCCCACGTTTACGCTCAGTCATGATTAATTATGATTTGACCCCTCCGTCTTTTTCTAAGGACAGTAAGATCAATTCCCTTCATTTAATCTCAATAGTCGATCTTACTACATGTCTCTTGATATTCTCTATAATACAATAACCATCTTATTTTAAATTTAATTCATCATATCATCCTAGAAAGAAGTTTCCTTTCCTTCGCAAAAGTTCTCTAGGTCTTAGAAACCCATCTCTCTCAAAACATCAATGGTGGCCCATCAGACCATCATTTTGGAAGAACATTTAGTGAACCAAGAGCATGTATATGACTCTGGGTTGTATGACAACACGCTTATTAGAAGGATTTTCGACACATTGGGAAGGACTCATGTTCTAGGGCTCCTGACCACCGTTTACACCGGATACTCTGTAGAATCGGTTCAACGATTCTACTCCTTTGCCAGGAGATCCGAGGAGATGAGAGACTGCATCCTGTTCAGTATAGATGCAGATGGAGAAGAGACGGCGGTGTCATCCAGAGACATCGCTACTTTCTTCAATATCTCCTCTGAAGGTTTAACCCCAAGTCAGCTTGCGACATATGAGGAAGACATCTCTCACAAGATGTGGGATCTCTTCAGAGTAAAAGATGCTGGGGCCGAGATAAAGAGAAGCACCTCAAAAAAACTCTTCAAACTAGAGTTTGAGTTTCTTTACGACATTTATGCATACTCCATTGAAGGCCGAACCAGGAGTTATGATAAATGCACCGATCTTCCCTTCCAGATCATGTCTGCCATCATGGTCGGAGAGAAGGTGAACTGGGTAAGGTTTATCTTAAAATGGATATGGGAGGGGGCAGAGAAGAGCATAGTAAAGAGGAGCTATGGCATCACCATCTGCTCTCTGCTTTGTAAACTAGGTGTTCGGCTTGCTGCACTCATCCCCATTTCCATTGGAAAGTATCTTGGGGAGAAGAAAAATGGTAAGACCCAAAATAAGATGGCGAGTGTTGGTATTGCATGGAAGAAAACCAAAGATAAAAAATCGCCCTGCAAGAAGAAGCTGTAAGCAACTTGGGTGAGAAGGAAGATGAGGAGGATGATAGTCCTCTTCCTGTCATCAAGAGGGCACCAAGAAGGAATGAGCCTGATCCATCATCCTCGTCCTCAGATGATGATGCACCCCTCTTGAGGAAGGAGATAAGTAAAATTATCTCTCCGTGTAGAAAGAAGAAGGCTACTGCAGCTGCTGCACGATTTGAAGAGTAGACCTTACGAGATAATCCCCAACTCTCTGCCGCAAGTTTGGTGGTAGTTGCAGTAGATGGGGAGGAAAGGGATGAGTCAGTTGAACAGGCTCGTTTACAAGGAGCTACTGACTCAGCTCATTTGTGCAATCATGGAGCGGCTGTTCAACAAGTGCTTGATACCACCTTCCCAGCTTCCAGAAATAGGAGCAGCAGTATAGTCTCTAGAGGAAGATGAGACTGGCTAAGGGGGGAAACTCTGTTACAATAGAAAGAATTTCTCACTGTGGAACAAGCTGTCCTGGAGTGGGCCAATTCAGAAGATATTTTGGAACTCCTACAACCTGAGTATGCAGCGTTGGTGCAAGAAAGATCAAGAGGCATTGCTGCTTAGGGAGCACTAGACAAAGGGAAAGGTAAAGTTGTTGCAGAATCTCACTCTGTAAAACTACCAATGAAAGCAGCAATGGAGGATGTCCAAGTCTTCTTAGCCCTGGCTGTAGAAGCTGTAAGAAGGGGCGATGATGTTGCATTTACTCAAGAGCAAATCAACACTCTGGGAGTAGAACAAGCTGAGGAAGCCAAGCTGCAACAAGCGCTGCAAGCTAACATCAAGAAGATGAGGATGCAGCACACTCCTAGGAGAATGCGGGGCGAAGGATGCTCAAGTCATAACTCAAGCTCCCATGCATACGAACAAATGGTTGAAGGCCTCTCAACGATTGTCATTCTTGATCATTTGGAGGAAAAAGAGTCTCAACTAATCGACTACGGCGATTCCCCAGTTCACAATGTTCCTAATGCTGCTGCAGACACTCAGGGGGAACCGATCGCCATTATCAGAGATGTACTCTCTGATATTGCTGACATTGCTGATGATGCGACCACAGAATAAGTTGCAGAAGCTGGACTCCCTGTACTGGCAGAGACAGCAGTACAGCAAGCAGACACCCTTACAAAAACTGCTGAGGAAACACGAAAGGTGGATGCTGAGATTCTAGCAATGGTCGAGCTTTCAGTGCTGCATACTGTGGAAGCTGTAAGAAACCAACCAGAGCTGCAAGAACCCATTCTTGTAGAGCAAACTATCAAGGTTACAGACCTGCCGAGGAGACGGGGTCCATGCAGAAGACCTCAAGGGAGGCTGTTGTTGAGACAACACTCCCTGAGGGTGTGAAGACCTCTAAAGGGACGGCTGTTGAGACAGCACCCTTAGAGGATGCTGAAGAAGTGGCTAAGGTAACCTCAACGCAGCTAAAGACACCTCATAAGGAGGTTGATGCTGATGCTGCTGCTGCAAACATACCAAAACCCATCCAGGTTACAGCAGCTGAGGTTACTGAGGAGGCCAATGTTGAATCCTCTGCGTTTCTTGAAAAGCTCACTGCCCACAGAAGAGCAACCTACGGGAGAATTGGTGATGGAGTAGCAGTTGAGATAGAAGATGTTGAGGAGGAGGAAGCGATGGAGAAGATCCCACCTCTGGCTTTTCAAGTCCCTTATCTAGACAAAGTGAGGATGATGATGCTGAAGGAGAGTCTGCAGCTCGAAAGCAGGATGCAGCACAGCCATCACAAGCCTTGATCCCATATACTGCATCGGCTGCTGCTCACAGATGACAGAGTACAGCGGCCTGATCCCTTATAAATCAATTGACAGGGTAGTTGCTGTTGTTAGACACATGTTTTATGCTCTTCAGGATCATGAGTCTAACATGCAGAATTGTATGAGGGTCAATGCCAAATTCCATGCCGAAACCATCACTGGCTTCAAAAAGACATTGAAGCACTCTCTGACATGATCAGACATGACCTAAATGATTCTACCTATAGGCTACTCAGGGACAGGGTTCGGATGGAAAGAGAATTGAAGAGAGAGGCTGCAATCAACCGCTCTGAGATAAAGCTATGCAAGCACTCTGTTGATGTTGCAGCTAACAGACTTTAATCTCACTCAATGTTGTTAAAGACACTTCTAGACAATGTGATGGATCAAACTAGAAGAACTAGAAGTGTCGACAATCGATTGAGGAACTTGGAGATGATCGTAGGAGAGCTGAGGGATATGATGGTCAATACATTCCCTCAGTATGCTCAAGGATCTAGGTAAGCCCCTGCACCTACTAGAAGACCACGCTCTGCAGTGGTTCAAGATGCCCCTGCTCCACCCCCGGCTTTTGATGATACCAAAAAGGGGGAAGGATTCCAAGACAGATATCGGAGCTCAGGGAAGAAAGAAGAAGAAGAAGAAGATGAAGAAAAAGATGATCAGCCTCTTAGCAGGAGAAGGAAAAGATCAGGATCATCTACTGCTGCTGACGCTCTTTCTCCAAAAAGATGGAAAAAAGATGATGAAAGAGGAGCTGGTAGTGCAGCTGCTGCAAGTAGACTAGCTGCAGGCGCTGCATACACTGGCGCTGTAAGGAAAGATACAGCACATCCTTTTTCTCATCATATAAAGAGAGGAAGAGAGGGCCAGTAGCAGGACTCAAGAAAGAGGGTCAGCAGAGCCGAAGCTGAAAGGCATTATAATGAAAAGATGACTGCTCAGAGGGCGGAGATAGCCAGAGCAGAGCAAGAGAAAAATGTCTGGATACAGAGGTTTGGTGTTATTGGAGAGAGAAGACCAAAAGCTATGGAAGATGTTGACAGGGCTCTCTACCAATACCCCCATTAGGACATTCCACGTCTCGACACAGATAATATATCTACTGAAGTATCGGTGCTGATGGATCAGAGGCCTGAATGAGAAAACATGGCCTGAGGCTTAAACATCTTCAAGGCAATCATACTGCCTACTGACAAAAATCCATCTTTTGAGGCGATCACTTTGTTCAAGAGATCAGAGTACCTCAGATACTTCAGATACCTCTGCAGGAATGGCTACTTCAAAAGATTTCAGACTTGTCAATCTGCATTCAGGAGATATGAGCAGCTTGCCAGGGATGGAGAGCTAGAGATACAAAGTACATAACCTTGGTGAAGCAAGGCAGGATTGTGCATTATTGTGAGGACTTTTGGCTGAGATGGATTCAGATTTCGAAGATCAAGGAGAAACTGGAAGAATTCTATCAGGAGTCCATTCGAGACTGGTGGAAAGGTTCCAGAGAGATGATGGAGCAAGAAAGGAGGACTGTTGAAAGAAGACCAGAAGACTCGTCTATAAGGAGGCCATGGTCCCTGTTTCAGCAGTAACCAATGTATGATGTTGTACATATCTATATATATCTCTCTATTTCCTGTGTAAAATGTATTTCCCGTAATGAAGAAATTTTATTTTTCTGCATTTGATCAAGTTCATTCCTTATAAACCTCTACATGTTATTTGCTTATCTTGATGCTATGTGATAAAATATTAGATAAGATACATCTTTGATGAATCCAAGATTAGATTTTTTTTTTCTATCATATCAAATATGTAATCTGGATTGAATATGATATAGTGCAAAGTAAAAACTTCCTTCATGAACGAAATAATGTAAAAGGTTTTGTCATCATCAAAAAAGGAGAAATTGTTGGGATTTCAATATATAAATTTTGATGAGACAAACCACCCCATTTTTCACAATGTTTAAGTGAAAACATAGACTAGGATTGAGTCTAGTTATAGGTGCTGAAAGATGGAGGAATTCAAATGGATAATGCTGCATCGAGAACTTAAGAATGAAACTCAAGTCGCATTAAATGCAAGTCATACATTTGATCAAGTACGCTTAAATTCAAATGAGAGATATCTCCTTCAACGGATATCTTTCTACAAGTATAAATAGAGGGACGAGCAACCCTGAAGCTGACTACTGAAACATCTACACGAAAAAGTTCAAGCATTCAAGCTATATTCTCTCAAGCATATTCCACAGTTTCAGTCACTCGACCTCAGTGAAGTGAACCAAGTTCAAGCTGAAAGATCTATCGAAAAATTCAGAAGCTCACTTCAGCGCACCAGTTGAAAAACAATTTTATATACTTTTAACCTTGTTGTTGTGTGCTTAGATTGTTTTAGGTGTCGAACAGTTGATAGGATTTATCCTTGCTGTTTGTATAAGTTGTCTAGTTGATAGGTAATTTTCCTGTGTGGGAGTGTGAAACTCTGTGTAGGTTTGCCTTTAAAACTTGCAGTTGTTGTGTGTACATTGGGTTCTAGTAGGTGTTAGTTTTGTAAATTGATAGATTGTTAGGAGTGTCCTATAATTCAATTTTGCTTAACAAAGTTCTTGCTCAAGGTAATAGTAGAGTGGACGTAGAAGGATTACACCACCTTCGAACCACTATAAACCATAAGTGTTTTATTATTTTTCATATCTGTGCTTTTTTTTATATATCTATCTGTCATAAGCATAAAACATTTTCAAAATGAGCATATTTGAGAAAACCAGCCTTGTGTTAAAAACATATTTTTCGCTGCGTTTCAAAACTCTAAGTTACAGCGTGCAACACTGCATACTCGTGTTGTAAGCAGTAACTGTCTGGCACTGCAAGTTCAAGTAACTTGCAGAACAGTAAGTTTATAAAAGATTTTCAAATCGACCAAGGTTCATTCACCCTCCTCTGAACCTCGGACACCACTTGGGACCAACACTAAGTAATTTATATACACTTCAAAAAAACTATTGAAAAATAACAAGTGAAAAGATAAAATACCACGAAATCAACAAAAACAAAAGTCTTAAAAGTTGGTCTCTCCACGTGCAACGCACGTGTTCTTAACTAATATATATATGTATATATATATAGTTTTGATCAAGCACGCACTTGAAAAATGCGCACGTGCACCACTTCACCCATAACCGCTCATCAACATATACATTTTTAACAATTCGCATCTCACACATCAATCATATACCTTCTTCTCAATTGGTCCCCCACACGAAACTACCATGAAAAATATTGAATTAATCAATATTCTTTTCAATTCTCATCCACACAGAAGCTACCATGAAAAATACTCCCTCCGTCCCTGCTCAACTTGCCTACTTGCCATTTATGTTTGTCCCAGCCGAACTTGCCAATCCAAAATTGGCAAAAAAAATTTTTACCAAAATATCCTTATTTTTCAATTTTATTAAAGTGAAAAAAGTAAAAAGTAAGCATATTTAATTGAGTCAACTGTGTTTTCTTAATCTCCATACCCGATCAAAGTAGGCAAGTTGAGTCGGGATGGAGGAAGTATTTTATTAATCAATTAAACGAATCAATGAAAAATATTCAATTAATCAATTCTCAAGAAATTCTAAATCCTAGTCAATATTCGAGAAATTCTCAAAATTAACTATCAAAATTAAAATACTTTTTAACAATTCGCATCTTACACATCAATCATACACCTTCTTCTCAATTCCTCCCCACAAGATACTACTATGAAAAATATTGAATTAATCAATATTCTTCCCAATTCTCATCCACACAGAAGCTACCATGAAAAATATTGAATTAATAAATTAAATGAATCAATAATAAAATATTCAATTAATCAATTTTCAAAAAATTTTAAATCCTAATCAATATTTGAGAAATTCTCAAAATTAACTAAGAAAATTGAAATACAAATTGAGCGACAAAGTGAATAAATTTTGAACAAATCTTCAAAATCAACAAATCATATCCTCCAACTCAATCATCAATTATCAAGAAGTAAAATCTCAAGTCATCAATTACCAAGAAATCTTCAATCAATTCTCAAAATTCCCAAAGTCTGTGTTAATTACTGTCTTTTTTATAAAAAAAAATCAGTATTATAATTTTCTAAATGTAAAAAACTTCGAGAAAAGAGAAAAGATAAGAAAATATCATACCATTTCAATGACATGAAACAATTTCTCTAGTCATGCTCACTAATGCCACAACAATGACACAACCATGACAAACTCTTGTTTTTCGAATTATTTTTTTCTTTGATAATTTATACCTTTTTACCACGCTTTCACTAGTGAGGATCATTAATCTAAATCATATTCTTTTCAAATAATTAATCTAAATCATATTATTTTCTGATACAACACATGTTCTAATGTTGCATTAGCAAGTTAGAATCATATTTAGTGAGACATGCATCATCTACTACAATAGAAACCATTTATGACAATTTTAAATGTCTTGTCAGAAAAGATTTATCATGAACACCACAAATGTCAGCACTTATTGTCCATCTTGGTTGAATATATAGTTCAAAGATCTGTTTCACATGAAAATATGTCAAAATATGTTTACAAACAATTTCTTTGAACTCAAATTGTAAACAACTACATGTTAATGCATCTGAACTCTTGGTCTATATAAGCTTCTATTGATTAATTCAATATTTTTCATGATAGCATCTGTGTGGATGAGAATTGAGAAGAAGATGTATGATTGATGTGTTGGATGAAAATTGAGAAGAAGGTGTATGATTGATGTGTAAGATGCAAATTGTTAAAAATGTATATGTTGATGAGTGGTTAAGAGTGAAGTGGTAGTAAATGCGCATGGTGGGCATTTTTCAAGTGTGTTCATGATCAAATATATATATATATATATATATATATATGTGTGTGTGTGTGGTGAGCCGAGTCGGATAGTAGTATGAATATATTTAAATAATTATAACTATATATAATTTTTCTATTTTATATATATATAAGTAGAGTTGATAAATTTTATTGTTTATTAAGTACAATGTATTAATTTGGAAATAAATATATATATATATATATATTTTTTTTTTTTTAAATTGAAATTTTAAGTTTAAAATTTTCGAATACTAATATTCGAATATTCTCGAATATATTTGAATATTTTATTCGAATCGAATACGATTTGCTTTTGTAATTCGAATAATAAACGAATATGAATATTCGAATAGTTAAACAAATACGAATAGAATAACATGATATTTGATTCGATTCATTTACAACCTAAGTATAAGTGATGGATGAAAGGTGAACCCTCCATAAATATCCACTTACCCCTAAAAGATATTAGACAGATCATTTATTATCTTCTCTGCCTAACAACCAATACAGTAGTTGCGGCCACTAATATATGATGCATTTAAATCAGTAAAACAACATCCAATACTTCAGGAATATGATAAGGTAAATCATGATTCAAAGAAATTCAAGAATCTCTTAAGAGGAACACAAGAAATCATCACAGTCAAGTGTTCACAAGGGGCTAAATTGATTCAGTTTATTGTCTAGTTAATAATTATCTGCCTTACTCTGCCTCCGAAGCTCAAATTGAAATAAAAAAAAAAATTATATAAAAAAATCATCAGAGAGTAAATCGTGAAATTAAAACCGAATCTTCAAGTTAAAAACAGAGTGAGAAAGAAGTACCACTTTAAGAAGAAGGCGCTTGAGTTGAAGTTTCTGAATGCCAGAAAGCTTCTGCGCCACTATATCACTAATCGCAGACAATACTCCCGCCGTTATCGCCTACAAAAGTTAAAACATCTCAAACTCAAGACTACACAGTAAGAACATCGTGTTGTAGTGTAGAAGGACCTTATAATATTAGAAATATTATTTTTCCCAAGATTATTTGAAATTTAGAGTATCATTTACTATATACAATCTCAAAATGATGTCACAATGGTAGGACAATCAATCTTCGCATCGACCTAAACTCTCTGAACCTTGGAGTCTCCAGTTCTTATTGCATTGTATCATAACTGATAACCCAAAATCCCTTCTTTCAAATTTGTATGTATGAATTAGAAGCAGTTTATACCCAAGAAAGTGTGCATGTTTGTTGAAGAAACCCTCCCCGCCTACTGGACAAACTCAAGGTACTTGCAACAGCATCTCTTCGTCTTATTGAATAATCACTGCCAAACGATTAAACACCTCTCTCAAATCCATTCTCAAATCACAACCAATGGATTCAATCAAAAAAGTTTCCTTCTTGTCAAGCTACTGTCTCTATACACAGCCTTCAACAATTTCCACAGCGCCCACCAAGTGTTTGACCAAGTGCCGCATCCATGTTCCACGCTCTGGAACCAAATCATCAGGGGCAATTCGGTCGGTGGGAATCCTCTGAGATCGATTGAGTTGTTTAATATTATGGGACGGTCTATAACTCTGCCTGATGCACATACATATACTTTTGTTATCAATGGTTGTACGAAAGGGGGGTTGTTGGGAGAGGGAAAGCAGGTTCATGGGAAGGTTTTGAAGAGTGGGTTTTGTTCGAATGTTTATGTGCAGACAAGTTTGGTTGATTTTTACGTGAAGAGTGGAGGGGAGGATGGAATAGAGAAAGCAAAGCAGGTGTTCGATGAAATGCCCCAGAGGAATGTTGTCACGTGGAATTCTTTGCTTTTGGGGAGCTTCCGCTATGGAAATGTTGATGGGGCGAGGAGAATCTTTGAGGAGATGCCAGAGAGGAATGTCGTATCCTGGACAACCATGATTGCTGGATGTGCACAAAATGGGAGGTGTAAAGAAGCATTGACCTTATTTTGTGAGATGCAGCACCAAAATATAGAGTTTGATCAGGTGACTTTAGTAGCAGTACTCTCAGCATGTGCTGAATTAGGTGATCTGCATCTAGGGCAGTGGATTCATTCATATGTTTTTGAGTCTTTCACATTCAGAACGCAACCAGTTCTTGTTACACTAAAGAATGCACTCATACATATGTATGCTAGCTGTGGTGAGATCGAGACTGCATTTGGAGTATTTAAAAGAATGGAGCAGAGAACCATAGTTTCTTGGACAAGTATGATTACAGCTTTTGCCAAACATGGTTATGGGGATGAGGCTCTTTCTGTGTTTCAGTCAATGTTGAGATTAAAAAGAACCAATGTAAGACCAGATGAAATCACATTCTTGGGTGTTCTGTGTGCATGTAGTCATTCTGGTTACGTCAATGAGGGACGCTATTACTTTAGGAGTATGATCAACACTTGGGGAATCGAACCTAGGATAGAGCACTTTGGATGCATGGTTGATTTGTTGAGTCGTGCTGGATCACTAGACGAAGCACACGAGCTGGTGAAATCTATGCCTATGAAACCAAATGATGTTGTTTGGGGTGCCCTTCTTGGCGGATGTAGGATACACAAAAGTGTTGAGCTTGCTTCAGAGGTGACTGACTTGTTGACCCAAGAACTTGACTCCCAGCAAGCCGTCGGCTACTTTGTGCTGTTGTCAAACGTATATGCTGCTGCTAAGAAGTGGGAGGATGTAGTGTCTGTACGCAGAAAGATGCTCGATATGAAGATGAGGAAGCCTCCTGGTCGAAGCTGGATTCAGATACAAGGAAGCATTTATGAATTCCTAGCTGGTGATATGTCTCATGAAAATGCATCTTCGATATATGATGTTCTTGATGGGATCATGAGGGAGGCAAGATTTCAGGATGACATTCCCTCTTTTCGTGATGCATATGTAAGGATTGAGGATTAGGATGAGAGCTAGTAGTTCAAACGGAGACAAGAAAGACAACAACCTCGAATCGAAATTGAGCCTGATGGATTAAACCAGATGAAAATTTGCTGGTATAGTTCTGAGAATTTGCATTTTTTTATGAATGTGATAAAAAGGAGAGTAGTTGTAGAGCTTCATTTCGTATTAAGAATGTATGGATGTGGGTACTATCTCATATTTATTTGCAGGTTAAACATTCTCCGGGCAACGAATTTTAATTTTTTAAGGATCAGATTATCAAATGAGTTGGTCACGATTATTGTTCATCCAAGTATTAGAATTGCTGTGTAATATGTAGCTTTTGTGTTGAATATAAAATTGAAATCAACTTGAGTGTATATTACATACATAATCTAAGATACACTGCCTTTCTGGGTTGGTCCCAAAATTATATTTCACTTTCCTTAATAGAAACATATGAATTATTTTTTATTCATCATGCACATACTAAATGTACATTGAAATTAGTTATTTTTATTTGTCAGTTTCAATTAACAATAAATATATATAGAAAAGGTTTATCTTTGTGGGAGGTGGAATATAATTATGTCCATCAAGACAGAATTTTCGACAAATAAAAAAACAAAAAAAACAAAAAAAGACACAACGAAAACTTTCTTATGCAGCCATAGCTGCAAGGACAAAACAGTCAATTACACACAAGGGCAAAAACTCATATCCAATAAGTTTTAACACATTCAAGGGTGGATACAAATGGTTGTCTTATCCATTTCCCTCTTACAATAAACAATAAAATGTCGATCAAAATTAAAGCATTTCCCATTTTCAATCGTAAGAAAAGAAAACATGGCTGAAACTCTCACTTCCTTAACACTTGTTAAGCCATGCATCAAACTTTATTCTCCACAAACAACCAAACCTCCTGAATTCACTTCATTTTCTAAATCAGTAAGCATACTTTGATACTTCAAATTCTTTAATTTATTTTTTATAATTTGATGAGTTATTTACTTATTTATCTTATTGTTGATGCAGATAAAGCAATGCTCAAGTTCAAGATTTTGCAGTGGAAGGCATCAGGTACATATACAGTAGAGCCATTTGAAGTGTACTCTTGCTTACTTCTATATAGTAATATCAAGTTTCTCAGTTGCTAAATATTGATGAAGTTTTGCCTATAAAGCCTTGGCTCAATGACATGGAACCTCAATCTATCTTAGCTTCAACTCCTACTACACCTATGGTTCATCCCCCTTTATGTTGGCTTGATCCACCACTTACTTTGTAGATTGGTTGATTAGTTAATTTTATTTGCAACAAAATTTATAAGGTTAGCGACAAATTATTTCACCGCTAAATTTCAATTTTCTTATTGTGTAAATTAAAGTGGTTGAATGATGGGATAGTTAAACTTTATTTATCGAATATATATATGAAACTTGAACTCGAAAGTTGTGATTGATTACATTTCACCATATTAGACTACTCCAAAGTTAAAACATATTTATTAATTTAGGTCTTGAATTGTTGCTGTAAAAAAAAAAAAAAAAGTAAAACATCATAAAAATGTTTTTTTTATCATCAAGCCCAATTTAAATCATGGCTCCACAAAAGTGGGTGAAAGTTTAAAAACTCATTAGTAAATCAATGAAATTCTAATATTTGTCGATTAAGCTTTGCTAGGGTGAAAGTTTAAAAACTCATTAGTAAATTAAATGAAATTCTAATATTTGTCGATTAAGCTTTGCTAGGGGTACTAATAATGAGAGTTTGTTAAATTAAGAGCACTATATATCGTATTCATTTCGCGCAATATATGAAATTTACATGATGTACACATGACCAATTTCGAACATTCAAACACCAAAATACTTAATGCACAACAAAAATAAAAGTTATTATTTTAAATTTTTAGCCCAAATATAATTCTTCAATTAGAGTTGTGGCTGAAATGATCAAGAAATATTAGATATAATATTGCATTTTTGAATTTGCAATAGATTGAAGGTGAGAGAGGATCAAGAGTTAGGATCAAAGCGTTACCGGATTGGCCGTTGATGGCAGTTATGGTTGAACACGTGGAAGGACAAAGAGATCTCATCACCCATAAATCAATATGGCATCTTAGTGATGAAGCTATGAAGAGTGTTTGTGAGTTCTTCACTTCCTTCTTCCAATTCATTCACTCACTTCACAATCATGTATATATTTTACGGATAAAAATCTCTATTTCAAACTATGTTTCATCTTACATTCTAATTTGATCAGTACACGACACGTGTTTTTCGGTAATGTCATATGATAGACGTTTGATGATATTTTGTTTTCTTATTAGACACATTTTACATAATGTTCACATGTTGGGGATGTTGCTTCTTTGGCTCTACAAAGGTAATATTCTAGTCCCTTTTTTTAATTTTTTTTCTTTTCCTGATGTGGTCTTCTCGAAACTATACTTTATGGAATATATTACATCAGATGAAATATGAATCGTTTAAACACACATGTGATTATATATCGATTCATATTGTCAACAAAATCCTAATCTATGGAGATATGGTTTGTGGTTTAGGATCCATACTATGATTCAGAGGCATATAGAGGAGATGGAGGGGATGGCACTGGACATTGGGTTTATGAAAAGGTACTTATTTCTTAGTAGGATTTTGCAGATAAGTATTCATTCAAAATTGAGATATTTATAAATTCTTATTATAACATAATTTGAAACTTATAAACAGATGATCAAATGTAAGTAATTAGTTTCTGAGGTGCCTCGGAAAGATATATCAGGTTAAAATTATTTTTGGTCCTATAATTATGATTTTTTTTTATTTTAATCTCATAACTATCACAATTTTTAATTTAGTTCCATAATTTAAAAATCTGTCTAATTTCAATTCAATTTTACTTGGAAATTTTGAAATTTTTCAAAAAATGTTATGTGTCAAATTCTTATTGGGATTTTCATTTTGGCATTCCACTAATAAGAATTTGACACATAATATTTTCCGGCGAAATTCACCAAAATTAGTCTGAAATCGAATAGATTCTTAAATTACGGGACTAAATTGAAAATTATAATAATTATGAAATCAAAATCAAAAACATCATAGTTACATAACCAAAATGATTTTAATCTCATAAATCATGTAACTTATGATATGTTAGATCAAAAAATATGCGGAATTCTTTATTTATTTTTTTACTACTGAATTACCTAAAAATTATGTTATTTATATATAAAGATCACACTAATATAACATAAATAAAATCAAAAATCAAAAGTGTATGGATATGGATGAGGTTGATCCAGCGGCATAAATCCATGCAACCGGTGCAGATGAGTATTTGCCTATTCTGTTATATTTAAATTAAGTGATATTTAGTTTCATAAGGATGTTGATTGGAATTATAAAGATTCAAATCCTGACCACCAAATATTTATACTTTTGATACATTTCTGCCCTCACTACCCTCTAAACACTTTTTTTTTTTTTAAATTATTGTTCGATTTCCACTCTAGATAATATATTTAATGTTGTGTAATACGAATTATTTGAAATATTACAGACTTAGAGTAATTAAATTTGAGATTTAAAAAATAAATTGGGAAATTTGCAGCAAGAAGATACTGAAGAATCAAATAGAGCAGAGCTTTGGAAGGAGGAGCTGATTGAAGAGATTGAGCAAAAGGTTGGAGGCTTAAGAGAGTTGGAAGAAGCTGGCAAGAAAGAAGAGCTTGTTAAGTAATCCTTAATATTATTTTAATTTTTTAATTATACATAATTTCTAATATTAGATTATTGCAAGTTGAAATTTGTAAAATATTAAATTCTTCATTATTGAAATGTATCCATTACCCCAAATATTTGCATTTATTAGAATATAAGATAAACAACAATATTGTAATAATATACAAATGAGTGATACAAGATCTTCTATTTTAATGTATGTTTTATTTTATATTTTAAACCATCATCATATATCAGGTGTATAAATGTTAAGAAGTATATTAAAGCTGAGATATAAAACACAAAATATAATCAAAGATTCAATTAAACTGTAACTATACATGTAAGTCTCAATTTAAATTCAAAATAAGTTTCCGAATTCGTCCAAGCAAATTCCAATTTGCAAGGCTTTGTTTAGTTATTTACTATCAGTTTTTGGGAGAAGAGTTTGTGTGATACTCTTAACAACACAAACTATAAAGTTTTCTCTTCTTTGTCATCACAACACATTATTTATTGCATGTGAGATTTCTATTATATGTGTCATGTATTAAATATCATGAAATACAAGATATATCACTAAATGTAATAGAAGATTCAGATCGTATTAATAATTCTATTGTATCCTAAGTTTTCCTTTTTTTTTTTTTTGAGTTTGATTTTGTATTTTGAACCTTTGTTAAAAAAATGTAGAAGCTCTATCAGTTTTAAATCTTCTTATATTTAATGTTTTTCTTTGTGTATTACTTAACTTCAAACCCACAAATGGAACTAAGAAAAAATAAGGCAAAATCATTTCTTCAAATAATAAAGAAGAAGTCGCATTTGATTAAAGAAACGCATTTTGCATAAAGTGGAAGAAGTAGCCGTTAAGTTTGTTACCCGTCTCGAAATCTGTGCACGAGCTCAAGCTTTTAGCTCATTCTTTTTGCATTAGTCTATATATATGTAAGTCTGTAAAGGGTCTTTCTCAATTTGAGATAGATCAGCGTGTAGAATGAGAGTTTACAAAGAAGTCTGTGATCATCACAATCATGGTTCAAAATAACGGTCGCGGTCATTGTAGCGGTGACCATCGTTGAGGTTACATTGCAATTTCACAGAGATTTCGCTATCGTAACGGACAATTTATCGAAAAAAACTCAAAAATAGCCTAAAAGTTCAAGAAAATTACTTATATATATATAAAACAATATTACAATTAGAATTAACATATAAAACATACAATTACATACATTATTAATACCACGTGAAATGTCGAGGTGGTTCAAAATCATCATCATCTTATAGTTTTCACTTGTCAATTATAACATACAATTTTTCCTTTATTTTTATCTCTAATAATATACTGTATATATACATATTAATATACCCATATATAATAAACATATAAAGAATATTATACTTTCAATCGAAAAAAGAATATACAGTGTTGAAATTCAATCATCTATCTATCATTTCCACTTTTATATCGGTTAAAATCCGTTACGGCCGTTAACGCCGTTACGGGCGTTATCACACCGATATCATGTCCAATAATATAACCGGCCATTTTTAACCGAATCAGTGATGTGGAGGTGGCCGTTTTCGTTACGTAACGGCCGTCACGACTGTTATAATATCATTATTTTGAACCATGATTCACAATTAGTCTATTCTTAAGAGTTTTGAGAGTTCATCTTGTAATTTGTTTTTCTTATAATGATCAATAATATCATCCCTCTACTTTCTTTTCTATGGACGTACACCTTTTACGCCAAACCATGTAGATGATTGAGTATTGTTTGTTTTGATTTTGCTTTGTGTTGCAATTTCTTGAGTTGATTCTAATTCTTGCAAGTCAGAGGTTAGTGTATTCAAAATACTGAAAGAAACTCTCTAAAACAAACATTGACACTTCAGATAATATTTCACTACCATTAAATTATAAATGTCAAATTGAAGAATAATTATAAATTATAAATGTCAAATTGAAGAATAATTATAAAATTTGTATGTCAATACGGTGAAAGTTTTACAATCTAGATGCTTTTATTATTATTATTATTATTATTATTATTATTATTATTATTATTATTATTATTATTATTATTATTATTATTATTATTATTATTATTATTATTATTGTTGTTATTTAAAGTTTTATTTTTTGGCAAATGGTGAATTTCTTTTTTTTTAATGTTCAACCAAGTTTTTATGAGTTACAATTTAACATTTTGAAAATTCCAAATATAGAATATCTTGCAGAGATTTTGTCGTCTGCATCGACTCATACATCATTAATTTACATGTGTTTTTTCTATTTTTAAACGTTTAAAGAAAATACCGACTACAATCATACAAGAACATAATATGAGAATTGTTGGTGTGAGTCCAAGAGATCAACAATAAACAAATTACTAGAGGAATTTTTTTTATTATGAATAATATTCACTATTAGCGCTAATATTTATGTTACCACGTACAGATGTTAATTTTTCACTAAAGTAATACTGTTTTTGTCCAATAAATATAATATTTTATGTTTTATCAACTAAGTAAAA
Source organism: Scutellaria barbata (assembly GCA_028654395.1). Classification (NCBI taxonomy): domain Eukaryota; kingdom Viridiplantae; phylum Streptophyta; class Magnoliopsida; order Lamiales; family Lamiaceae; genus Scutellaria; species Scutellaria barbata. The sequence goes on from CM053648.1 coordinate 9,218,880, forward strand.
TACAATATTTTTATAACTAATTAAGCTATTGATTCATCCTTAGCTCAAGTATACCTTCAAATAATATGTGATAATTAAAACTCGAATTTATATCACTCAAGTTTTCTAATATTTAATATTTTCCCTCTTTCCCTCCATTATCTCATTAAAAAAAAAATTATTGATTCATACTTACGCCCCTTCATCTAATCACAAACCTATTACCCTTTTAAAATTTAAAGATTTGTATAATTAGCATTATCAAGATTTCATTAAAAATAAACTTCAACTTTTTAATAAGCATATTTTAAAAGAAAAACCAGAATTTTGAATCTTAGACGAGCCAGTAATACATAAAGTAAAATTCTAAAATTACCATTAAAAATAAAATATATCAGTCGCATATGGATATTCCAGTTGGAGGTTGGCAGGTTACAACTTTCATAAAGTTTATTTGAACATTTACCAGAATAATAAAAGATTTATAATAGTTTGAAAGACAATTAATAATTATTTTTATTTTAATGAACTATACAGGAGAGTGGAGTCAAGGAAACAATAAGTATTTGGAAACTTCAATGATCTAGAGTTTGAACTCCAACCGTTTCAATCAACAATCTTATATAGGTGAAAATAACCATTTGAATTACAGTATTAGTGAAGAAAGACAATTTATAATTAACAATTTTTTCCGCTAAAATTCTGAGAGAGTTTTGCAAATTAGCTATGAAATTAATTGTGATATTTGGCAAGAAATCAAAATAAAAAATAAAAAATGCAAGTCTCTATCCTAAAATGTGTGAAATAGTAAGTAGATTAGTTCCTTTCTTGAAAATATAATTTGTGGCCCATTGATATCCTGGGCTTTACTGTAGTTTAAGCCCACCTTAGTTGTGAGATATGTTAGTTATTATTATATTTTAACGAGTTAAGAAGGTGAAGAGGAGGGACACAATAAAGAATTCAGGATTAAAACAATTTCGATCTATATTCGAATTATAATCATTACAATTGGTTGTTGATATTGACCAATTTCATTGGTGACATTTTCTGGAAAATTATTCATAAAACGGTAAATATTTTATCAATATATGTAATATTTAAAATTTTCAATTCATATTTTAATCCATGTGGTACACGATTCCTGTAATAGTTAATTTGTATTTTTTAACAAACTCATAAATGACCCCAACACCATGTTCCTGCAAAAGGAGTAGATATATGATGTTTAGTTTGGGGGATTTGGTTGATTAAGGTTAATTAATCTGGATAAATATGTTATTTGTTTTATATATTGAAAAAATGGTATTTTTTCAGGTTATGATGGATTAAATAAATCATTTAAAAGTGGGTGGTTTATTAAATGTTTTGGGTGGTTGATTAAATCCACCAAAACCCTAATTTTTATTCTATGTTTATATATATTTTTTAAAAATTATATTCATTTTATTATAAGGGCATTTTGGATGTAACTTTTTTAAACTCACAACAAATACTTGAATCAAACAAAATTTTAATACATAAACCTAATTCAATAGATACCTCAACATTCAAATCAAATACAAAATTAAATCAAACCTATTATTAAACATTCAAACTAAACATATCAAAAAAATTAACCAAATTTAACCCAAATAATGCAAACTCACCACAATCCAACTAACCCAACTAATCCAATACACAAACCAAAAAACCATTTCTCTACAAAACTTTTCATATCCAAAGTGAGATTTGGAACCAAAATCCAACTAAAATTTTAACCAAAAAAACAAGATTTTTGCCAAACCAACAAATACATAAAGAGTAGTGTTTGTATGCACCAGGTGCATGGGTCATAATCCATGCAACTGGGCATACGGGTCGGGTCCGGTCCGGTCCGGTTTAACCCGGATCCGCGCCCTTTTTTTTATAATTTATGTCATAACCTTTATGTTCTAATAATATAACCTTTATGTTGTAATAGTGTAACCTTTATGTACAGATTTCATAACATTTTCACTGAATGACTTATACTTTTTTCACTATAAAAATTCATGCAATATAACTCAAACCTTTATGTTGTAATAATATAACCTTTATATTGTAATAGTATAACATTTATGTACAGATTTCATAACTTTTTCAATAAATAACTTATAGTTTTTTCACTATAAAAATTCAATATAGCCGAGACCTTTATGTTGTAATGATATAACTTTTATACTGTAATACTATAACCTTTATGTACAAATTTCATAACCTTTTCAGTGAATAACTTATACTTTATTCACTACTCAGCACTGCAAAAGTGATGTCGTAGACATATCATTGAAGTTCATGGAGAAGTATGATCCAGTGTTTCATCCAAGACACTGAGTTGCTGCTAAGAGTTGCTGTCAATAGTTGATTTTGGTGCATTTCTATTTTTGGTCTTTATTTTATTTCATGTTTTAGGCCAATAAGTTTGATGGGCTTTTTGCATTGGACCCTAGCTAGGTATTTTCCGTACTCTATTTATTTGGTTGTTTTGGAGATTGTGGAAGCTGGTTAATTTCTGAATATTGAATAAAATGTATTTGAGATCGTCACCTAGTATACGTAGTATCAAGGTGCTTATCTCTTTTGGTACACGCATTCGCTACGTCAGTTGGTATCAGAAGACCGGGTACGATGCCTTCTCGCCGCCAGCCGCCTGTCGAAGTTGCTGCTCAAGCTGACGCATGACGTGATGCCGACGTCGTAGAATTGAGCCGCCAGATCGCGACACTTACTGCCGGGTTAGAGGATCTCCGCCAAACTGTTGTCAACACGTTGCCTAATGCTCGACATGGCCCTCCACCTCCGAATCGCCACTTGAACGCCTGTAGGCGGCCTGTTGCCCCCTGTGCACAAACTGATTTCGACGAATCTGATGGGGACGAAGAGGAGACGATCGATGAGAATCCCTTCGCTCCATTGGGGCGCGCACCGTCCCGGGTTGGAGGAGAGGATGATCGGTGATGGGAGTCCGGTTTCAGACTTGACATCCCTGAATTCAACGGAGGTCTTGATCCTTACGAATTCCTTGATTGGTTCAACACCATTGACGATCTTTTGGATTTCAAGTCGGTTCCGGAGGACAAGCGCGTTGCCTTGGTTGCAACTCGTTTTCAGGGCCGCACATCTTCATGGTGGCAGCAGGTTAAACATTCACGGCAACGGTTAGGTAAGCCTCAGATTGTGTCGTGGGTGAAGTTTCGAAAACATTTGCATCGTGAATTCCTTCCCCATAATTTTGAGAGCACACTGTATCAGAAACTCCATAATTTGAAGCAGGGAACTCGAACGGTTGACGCCTACACCGATGACTTTCATCGATATTTATCGAGGATTGATGTCAGGGATTCCCAGGCACAGTTGGTGTCGCGATACTTAGCAGGATTGAAATTGTCTATACAGGATACCCTCACCCTACTTGGTCCGCTGACCGTGTCGGAGGCGCATCAACGTACGCTGTTCCTGGAGCAACAGGCCATGCGTCGGTTGCCCGACACTGGGTTTCAACCCATGAACCCCGGCCGCACTGCTACCATCGGGCCCAGTTTCGCACCTGCAGTAGGCACCTCCTCTGACACTGGATGACACAAGTTCTTCCTTAGTTCGGTGTTTTGGCTGCGGTGAACTGGGACACCGCCGTACGTCTTGTCTTCGTGCACGCCAGCGTTCCTTGTTGATTGATGACTGGGAGATGAATGTGAGAGATACGCCCCCTATTTTTGATGAAGAGGCGAGCTAGCCAGTGCAAGAGGAGCACATTACAGGTGACGTGGGGCCGCTTCTAGTTATTCGTCGTGCATGTCTTGCACCGAAAGGTACAGATTCTGATTTGCAACGTTCTCACATCTTTAAATCCACTTGTACTATCAATGGTTTGGTATGTCGGTTTATTATTGATTTGGGTTCTTGTGAGAATGTCATGGCGGCTGATGCTGTTGCTAAATTGAAACTGTCGACTGAGCCTCATCCTGCACCGTATACCTTGGCATGGATACAACGGGGTAATTCAATTACGGTGGACCGTCGTGTTTTGGTTCCTTTATCAATTGGTTCAAAGTATAAGGATAATGTGTGGTGTGATATAGTGCCGATGGATGCCTGTCACTTGCTTCTGGGAAGACCATGGCAATTTGATCGGTCGATTTTACATGATGGGCGGCTTAATACGTACAGTTTCATCTATGATAGTGCTAAGATTGTATTACATCCTTCCACTCCACGTCTTCCTCCTACTGCTGAGAAGGTTGTTTTGCTCTCTCGGGCGGCCTTTTTGGAGGACATACTTGTTGCCCCATATTTGGTATTACTCTTGGGTGTGGTGTCGCAAGCTGCAACTTCATCCTCTCATCCTGAATTCGATGGGTTGCTAGAGGAATTTACAGATGTGTTCCCATCTGACCTTCCTCCTGGTTTGCCCCTGTTGCGAGATATTCAACATCAAATCGACTTGGTTCCGGGTGCATCCTTGCCAAACCGTCCCCATTATCGTATGAGCCCGGTGGAGCATGCCGAATTGAGAAGGCAAGTGGAGGAGTTATTGTCCCGGGGTGTGGTACGCGAGAGTCTGAGTCCGTGCGCGGTTCCGGCCCTACTTATACCTAAGAAGGACTCAACTTAGCACATGTGTGTAGATAGTCGGGCAATTAACAAAATCACTGTTCGGTATCGATTTTCCATTCCCCGTCTTGATGACTTGTTGGATCAACTCAGTGGTGCTACGATTTTTAGTAAACTAGATTTGAAGAGTGGATACTATCAAATTCATATTCGTCCAGGGGACGAGTGGAAAACAGCTTTCAAGACAAGAGAGGGTCTATTTGAGTGGTTAGTAATGTCGTTCGGGTTGTCTAATGCACCGAGTACATTTATGCGTGTCATGAACCAGGCATTACGGACTCTAATCGGTACTTGTGTCGTTGTATATTTCGACGACATTCTTATTTACAGCAGATCTATGGAAGCCCATTTACAGCACGTGCGTGCGGTTCTTGAGATATTACACAGGGATCATTTTTATGCGGCGCCTAAGAAATGTTTATTTTGTGTGGATACTATACTATTCTTGGGCTATGTGATTTCTGCTGCTGGTATTCAAGTAGATGGATCTAAAGTTGAGGTGATTCGGGATTGGCCCACTCCAGCGTCCGTGACAGAGGCCTGGAGTTTTCATGGTCTTGCATCTTTTTATCGGAGATTTATATCCCACTTCAGCTCTCTTGCGACACCAATTACCGATTGTATAGGCCGCAAACCATTTGTTTGGACGCCAGAGGCCGCAATTGCTTTTACCTTAATTAAGCAGCACCTCACAAAAGCTCCCATCTTTCGTCTTCCCGACTTTGATCAACCCTTCGAATTGTCTTGTGATGCATCAAAATCAGGTATTGGTGCGGTACTCAGTCAAGCTAGACGTCTAGTGGCATTTTTTAGTGAGAAATTATCGGGTCCTCGTTCACGTTATAGTACTTATGATGTGGAATTCTAAGCGGTGATGCGTGCCGTGCGCCATTGACGGCACTATTTATTTCAACGAGAATTTATCATATTTTCTGATCATGAAGCGTTGAAGCATCTTGCTACACAAGACAATTTATCGGCTAGACATGCATCTTGGACTGCATTTTTACAGCAATTTACTTTTGTCCTCCGTCATCGATCCGGTTCTTCGAATCGTGTGGCAGACGCGTTAAGCCGGCGAGCTCTTATTCTCTCATAGTTAAAAGTGACAGTGCCTGGTATTGAGATACTTCCAGAATTATATGCTTCTGATTCTTTTTTTGGACCACTCATGGTGACTTTGCGCGGTGGTGTGGTGGAGGACTTTGTCCTTGTTGATGGTTTTGTATATAAGGGTACACGTTTGTGTATTCCGAAAAACAGTCTTCGTCACCGTTTGATAACTGATTTGCATTGTTCGGGTCATGTTGGCCGCGATCGCTCAATCGATTTGGTGCAACGGTCTTACTTTTGGCCAACGCTTAGGCGTGATGTTTCCCGGTTTGTAGAGAGGTGTCGTATTTGTCAGATTTCGAAGGGGGTTGCTTCAAATGCGGGTTTGTATCGCCCGTTACCTGTTCCTACTGTTCCATGGAGTGACATTAGCATGGATTTCGTGTTGGGTTTACCTCGCACCCAACGTGGCCATGATTCGATTTTCGTAGTTGTTGATCGATTTTCTAAAATGGTGCATTTCATTCCATGTAAGAAAACTACGGATGCTTTAATGGTGGCACAATTATTTTTTCGTGAAGTATACAGGTTACATGGGTTGCCATCCTCAATTGTTTCAGATCGGGACACTCGGTTCCTTAGCTTCTTTTGGAGGAGCCTTTGGCGAATGACTAATACGCGGCTTGATTTTAGTAGCGCATACCATCCACAAACCGATGGGCAAACGGAGGTTGTGAATAGGTCCCTTGGCAATCTCCTGCGCTATCTCATGGGTGAGCACTTGCGGGTGTGGGACACTCGATTACCCTAAGCCGAATTTGCTCATAATGTTGCCATTAACAGGAGTACGGGTTTGTGCCCATTTCAGATTGTATATGCCACTATTCCCAGAGGGCCTGCTGACCTCTTAGCATTACCTTCACCTGTTCGCGCTGAGGCTCGAGCTGTGGATCTCATCGAGTCGCTGAAACAGACGCATGTTGCCACGCACGCCCAGCTTGAGGCCGCAAACGATCGCTACAAGTCAGCGGCTAATCGGGGGCGTCGTCACCTGGAGTTCGACGTAGGTGATTTTGTGTGGGCAATTTTAATGAAAGATCGATACCCCACTCATGAATACAATAAGCTTGCGGCGCATAAGATTGGGCCGTTGGAGATTCTTGAAAAAATTAATCCGAACGCTTATCGTTTGAAGTTGCCATCTCATCTCCACACATCGGATGTGTTTAATGTGAAGCACCTTGTGCCGTTTATGGGTGATAATGATGACCTTGATGATCCTTCCGATTCGAGGCCGAATCTTCTTCAGCTGGGAGAGGATGATGCCGTAGACATATCATTGAAGTTCATGGAGAAGTATGATCCAGTGTTTCATCCTAGACACTGAGTTGCTGCTAAGAGTTGCTGTCAAAAGTTGATTCTACTGCATTTCTATTTTTGGTCTTTATTTTATTTCATGTTTTAGGCCAATAAGTTTGATGGGCTTTTTGCATTGGACCCTAGCTAGGTATTTTCCGTACTCTATTTATTTGGTTGTTTTGGAGATTGTGGAAGCTGGTTAATTTCTGAATATTGAATAAAACATATTTGAGATCGTCACCTAGTATACGTAGTATCAAGGTGCTTATCTCTTTTGGTACACGCATTCGCTACGTCAAAAAGGTTATGTGCATATAACTAAAAGGTTATAAGGATAGAATTAAAAGGTTAAGTTCGTTAAACTAAAAGGTTATGTCAATATACAGTAGAACTAGAATTTGAGTTAGGGTTTGGGCTAGGGTTTGAGTGTGTGGGAGCACGTGAGGCGCGCGTTGGGGCGCGTGAAAGGCACTTTGGATCGGGTTGACCCAGTTGCACGGATCTAGGATCCGTGCACCTGATGTATAGAAACAATTGTGATACATAAAATGGAATAATTATGATGTGGAACTATCTAGAAGACACCATTATCTACCTAAAACTTCAAATCATTCATCAGAGTTCCAATACCATGGGTCTGGATTGAATACTAGAGTTTTCTAAAACTATGTGCCAAACTGAAAATATTCGGACCCCAAATATCATTTTGACCATCCCTAAATCACCAAGTATTAAATTTGGTGCAACTTTCACACTAATTTCAAAGATCGTTTTACGTATAATGGAATTGAAATATATGTTTTATAAATAAAAATATATATCGTACAATTATAAGTATGCATTTTTTGTTATAAATATGAGTTTTGCAACTTGATTCCTCCATCAATTTTCGGTTTGATATCAAATTATCTTATACTCGAACCAAAATTTCAAATAATATACATTGATAAGAATATAAATTAGCTGCAATGATCTGAGTATGAGAAAAAAACTATATACTCTACCTCGTATCAAATTCCCACACACTCCTTGATAAAAGTATGAACCATTAACAACATTCTTTAACATCAATTCAAAGGTCTTCAAATTCAAAGATAAATTTAATGACTAATTGATATGGACATAAAATCTTTAAAAATCCAAATGAAAAAAACTCTCTAATGCGATTGTGATTTATCTGAAAATTTCCAAATTAATCAGATGACTTCATGGGACATTATAAACTACCTGCCTAGTTTACACAAATCCAAATCTAAATTGAAAAACATATTTAATATAAGTTTACATTATTTAGAAATTCAAATTCTAACTCAAGAATTACTTGACATCAGTCTAAATTATTTATAAATTTGTAATCAAATTGAAAACTCCTTTGATATGAGTAAAATTATCTGTAAAGACGAAAATTGAAAACTCCATATAAATCTAAATTATTTACCATCTTCAAATAAATTTAGAAAAACCTTTCTGAAAATGTTATTTATGCAAGAAAAACATAAAAATACAAGAAAAACACGAAATAAAAAGTGTAAATGTCTCTCATTACCCCATTCTATAAGGCAAAAAACTTTTCCATCTTATGAAAATAACTTTTTTACTCAATTTTAGCAAAAGAAGTCTAATTTCCCCTCAACTTCACCTATAATGTATTTCATATCTATGTATTTAAAATTTAAATCTAAATACACTGTATTATATTTTATATCCAAATTTTCTACAAATATCTTTGACAGACAAGTCTCTAACAATCACTCTTCAAATACAACATGTAATTTTTTTTTAAGATCTGTTTATTTAGGAAAAAGATTTCAAAAATTTGTTTATCCGATAAAGATATGTTTATTTGGGAAAAAAGATTTTAAAAATCTGAACACCACACTTCAACCAAAACCTGTATTTGGGAAAAATCATCTGAGATTTGTTTATCAGTAGAAGATATTTTTTTGGGAAAAAAGATTTTGAAAATCTGAATACCGTATTGCGCTTCAACGTGTACACGATTATAATCTGGAATTTTTTTATACGATATGTTTATCTGTGTATTGCGCTTTAACCAAACTCATTTGGAATTTTTATTTTTTTGGTAAAATCTGGAAAAATCATTTGAGATTTGTTTATACGATATGTTTATCTGTTTATTGCGCTTCAACCAGATGGGAACTTTAACCAAACCCATCTGGGATTTTTATTTTTTTGTACACGAGTATATTGTATGGAGTACACGATTATCTCGTGTACACAATGTAGTATCGTTTACACGATTATAACATGGATTATAATTATCGAGTATACGTTGTAAAATACATATCGTGTACACGTATATCGTATATATATTATAATCGTATACACATATTAAGATACATATATTGTACATGAATATCGTGTACACGTATATCATATACATATTATAATCGTGTACACGTATTAAGATACATATCGTGTACAAAATTTATAGTGTGCACACAGTAATATATGTGTACATGAATATTAAATAGATATGATTTACAGTAAGATACATATCGTGTACATATATCAGAATATTAAATGACACATAATTTTAATGATTTTCTCCTACTCATGCATGTACGTACACGATTATGATGGTAATTATACACAAAATCAAAAAATCCAAGAAATTTTACATTTATTCACGATTATGATTGTAATTATATACAAAATAAAAAATAAAAAATTGTCCCAAACTCTTATCTCTCTCTTCGAACAGTCCGATGTCTCACCTTCCAATATCTAGATTTGTCGGTGCAAATTTGACATCTTCCACTCTTTTGTTATCTCCTATCTAGATTTGTCGGTGCAAATTTGACATCTTCCACTCTTTTGTTATCTCCGACAAGAATCACCTTCTTCCACTCTTTTGTTATCTCCGACAAGAATCACCGTCGTTTCTCTCATCTCCCAAACTTCATTCTCATTTCAGTTTCTCTCAAACATCATTCTTCCACTCTTTTGTCATCTCTGACAAGAATCACCGTCGTTTCTTCCATCTCCCAAACTTCATTCTCATTTCAGTTTGTCTCAAACTTCATTCTCATTTCAGTTTCACTCAAACTTCATTCTTCCACTCTTTTGTCATCTCCGACAAGAATCACCGTCGTTTCTCCCATCTCCCAAACTTCATTCTCATTTCAATTTCTCTGATCTTCTTGTAACTTCATTTTCATCTCAGATTCTTCCATTATCGCATAAAATATATTCATCAATAAAATTCGAGCTCCGCCCTAGGATTTTCTTCCGCCATTGATGTTGAAGTGGTGAAAATTGAATTTCGGTGGAGCTTGGGGTTGGAAGGGGGAAAAATGAATTTTCAACTTTTCAAAATTTTAGGTTATAGAATTTTATGTATTTTGAAATATTAAATTTTGTATTCAAATAGTGTATTTGAATTTCATTTAGTAATTAAAATTTAAATATAGTTAAGAGATAGTATTGGAATACATTTAGCAAAATACCTTAAAAATTGATAAAAAAATTATTGTTATAAAAATGGGGTAGAAAAGTTCCTTGGATAATGAAAAATGGTAGTTTTGGACTTGGCCCAAATAAAAACATCTTAATGTTGTCTATTAATGTGAACACACTACATATCACATGCAAGAAAAACACAAATGTGAACACACTATAGATCACATGCAAGAAAAACACAAAATAAAAACTAATGTGTGTAGTGTGAACACACTACAAATCACATGGAGTGGAAAAATAAATACAATAAGACAATAGAATTATTCACATAGAAATAGTCGTGGGATGCCTATAAGAGAATTATTCACGAGTTTATAAAAATATAAGTGGATGCCTATTGGACAAAAACTTAGACTCTCTTTGAAAACTCTCAATACTCTATCTTGCTAGAAAGTTATTGAAATATACATACTCTATGACTCTATCGAAAAAAGATAGACTAGTTAGACTAAATGTGGCCAACACAGAGAACAATAATGTATGTATAGACTCAAATGTTTTAATTGTGCTCTTTTCGTTTTCTCTACAGATCTCAAGATGGTATAAACTCAAATGCTTCAATTGTTTGTGCTCTCTTCGTTCTCTCTAATGATTAGATCTATTTATAGAGCTTAGGAGGCTCCATTTGATGCTCTATGATCTTCTCTATATTTTTTATCTCCATAAACTCCACTCTACTTTCTTGATCTCCACGATTTCCATATTCTTGATCTTCACGATCTTCATGAACTCCACTCTAGTTTCTTGATCTTCATGATCTCCATGATCTCCATGAACTCCACTCTAATTTCTTGATCTTTATGATCTCCATAAACTCCACTCTAGTGCTCCATATTCTTAATTTATCTCTCTCTTTAATCTCCATTCTTCGTGATATGTTGTTTATGTCTCCTTCTAAATCACACATTCTTTTTATAAGAGATGAAATATATACAAACAAATCTTTCCTATAAAGTAGGAATATTTGTTTGAGTTAGTCAATTCACTCTCTTTTAATTGTATCTGCAAAACATGTGAGGAATAGGAACATTCAAATCTTCCTAGATTTAATTAACAAATCTCTTAGATTTTTCTACCAAAGATTAAATAATTAATTTAATTAAAAATTAAAAAAAAATTATGTTGAAAATCAACAATTAACACTTGCAACATTATCTCAAATGAGAAAGATGGACTTATGGACTTATTCATTTATCACATTTTGTAAGATAAATATAAATGAAGAGGTCTTGATGGGGCATTTGTAAGTACATGAAATTGGTGCTTATTAAATGGTCGATCAAATCTTATGAAATGTTCAAATCCTTTTCTTTCTTAGAAAATTAAGACTATCTTGACGTAGAAATCGTGAGTATTGTTCAGAGTGGTTCGGATTAACATGAAAATGATTTGTCAATATCTTCGACAACAAAATCACATCTTTCAAAGTTACGAAAACAAATTCACCAGATCTTAAATAATCAATCAAATGCTTCATTTAATCAAGTAAATATAGAACTTGTCCTACAACTACAAATATAAGTCATCAAATTTTTATAACACACCACATGCACATAAATAAAATAAAATAAAAAATTATTAACGTTTCATTGGAGTATAACGTGTTAAAACTATTAAATTGAAGTTATTGATAGCTAAATCGACTTGAAGGAAAATTTAAAGGACGAATCTAGCAACAAGTTCTGAGATCTTCAAGTTGAAGAGAAGGATGTAATGATTTTCATATGAAATCGTATCCATATTATAAATTCAATCAAAATAAAATCAAATTGTATGTTTTTCGCAAAATTTGTGTTATACTAGCCATTTAAAATTACCAAATTATCATTATGAACAATCATCAAAGCTTTCTTTATATTTTCCTATATTAAATCACTTTGAAATAAAATCAATGTAACTTATAAAATGTGACAGCTTATGCTCTTTAATTAAAATAAGCTTGATTAACAGTACACTCAAGTAATGTTTCGTTGGCTTTCCAAATCCCACATTCAAACGAGCCTATAGTCCAACCAAATCGAGTCTATTAAAAGAATCTCAAACTCCACTTGTTTATAGGTTAAATTCAATTTGGGCTTTTATAGCCGAGTTTGATTTTGATTGGATTTAAATTTACTACATACACTCGTGAGCGGCTCAAATTCGATTTGCAGTTGAATTGTATGACATGTTAAACAAAAAAAATATATATATATATATATATATATCTTATGATATATATAATACCAATATAAATAAACAATATCATAAGATATATATATATAATATCATTGACTAAATATTAATTGAACACAACAGTCTATTAACCTATCCATTATTGATATGTCATAAATCAAATATAATAATTAATTTCAAATCACAATATTTAAAAAAATAAAAGTTATACTCATTAATGGTTGACATATTAACACATATCACCCGTTGAGATATGATCATTTTTATATTATCATTAACAATCACACTTAAAGAAGAAACGAAAATCAAAAACACAATGGGTATGTAAGGATTAGGATGTGGTCATTTGGATTTGGAATGGACAAAATTTCAATCTTTGTTTGTCATGAAATGCGGAAGCATAGTGCAAATTAATCTTTAACGCTACCCTAATTTTTCTTCCTTTTTTTTTACAACTCCCAATAAAAACATTTCATTTTTCTATAATTTACAGTGATGATGACATTTTAACTATAATTTTACCCTACACAACTCTTATATATTTTATATGTTATTTAAAATGTAATTATTTTTCCTCTTACATTTTTTCCTTCTTGAATTTGCATGACAAACGAGAAAATAATAATAAAAAAGATTCTTCAATTTCTGTACTTAAATTTAAGTTGAAAATTTCATAAGAACTATGGAGTTGATACAACTAATAATAGAGATCCATTGTGAAATGGTATTAATGTACTTCAATTATTTAACATTCAACTATAAAATCCAATTATTCAATCTATTTAATATTTAATACAACTTTGGATCAAACGTAAAATCGAGTTTCACAATGATTTTTAAATGAATGATAATGATAATATTAATTTTAATTGAAAAAAAAAAACTTTAGGATTACGTGGGAGAAAAAAAGATTGTATGCTCATTGCATAGATCAATCTAAATGACTAATGCAATTACTAACATAAAATGAATCTATTTAAAGCTACTCGTGTCCACATATTGGAAAAGAAAATAAAACTTTTTGAGTGGGATCCATAATATGTCAAAGTAAACAAATAAATGGTTGTTTAATTTGCATCTACATCAATGTTTTAAGAAGTGTGATAGACTAAAATACGGGTTTTTTTTTTTTTATTATTGTGTGCATGTTTTAAGAAGTGTGTTTTTGAGGTGTATTTGTGTGTATTTTTTTTTTAAAAAACATCAAAAAATTTCCCGTGTGTGAAAGTAGGAAAGGGGAGAGAAAAACTGTATAATTGGTCTCACAAATCTCACATGCAATAAGATTGAAGTATGTGTTTTATATACAATGACGAAGTCAGAATTTTCAATACAGAGGTCCTGACAATATTATAAAATAAAATAATTTAAATGAATGATAAATATTAAATTAAATATTACTACATGTCGACTATAATTTATTTACATTCTTATTAAATTATTTTATAAACTTATAAATTAGCTTACACTGTCAAGCAATACATGTTGTTTTGGCACCATTAATACCATTTTTCCAACAAAGCTTGTCACATCCAAAATGGAACTTCAAATTTTGACCACAAAAACAGATGTCGACATCGCGCACAGAAATAAAATGGAATAATTATAATATGGTACTGTCTAGAAGATACCATTATTGACCTTAAAAAAATAAAAATGTTTCAAATCATTAATCATACAAGTATTTCCAATACCATAGGTATTCATTAAAGAATGAGTTCTCAAACATTGTGCCAAACTGAAAAATTCTGGACCCCATATATCATTTTGACCATTGTATTAAATTTGGTGTAACTTTTACACTAATTTTAGAATTTTAAAGTAAATCAATTCCAACTAGACTCATCTATCAAATTTTCTATTTGATATAAAATCATCTTTAACTTATTTTACACTAAATGGGTATTTTATACAACATCATATTGTTAACAAAAAAAACTCAACCTATTTATTTACTAAGTAATACTTCCTTCATTTAAATTTATATCTGGTTTATAGTTATTTTCATGAAAATTAGAATATTTAATTTCTATAATAATGTATATGACAATCAAAATAATACCCTTTTTTATCATTTAAAATGTGTATTAATTATTAATGACATACAGATGTCGTGAGTTTCTATGATAAACAAACCTAGTAAACAAGACAATGGTAAAATTGAAAGAAAAATATTAGTTTTCCTTGGTAATAGAAAAGCTATCGATAAACAAAAGCAAGTTATATTTTGTAAACCGACAATTATTTTGATATGTAGAGAAATTACGATTTATTTACTATTAAGTGTTTTCCTATCAAAACTTATCATCATATGATATTTAGAACTATTTTCTGTTAATTACTTTGTCTGTGCAAGATTAAGTAAAGTTGATAATCTAACTAAATGCAAATGTAATTAGTAAAATCAAATTGTCAAATAATTACATAATAAAATAGAAAGTTATGGACAATATAATTTGAATTTAGGATACTTTTGGGGATAATATTCATCACACTTTTTATTTTATTTTTGGGCAATATTGAATTGCCTAATTTATAAGTGGATAAGAACTTTATATTTAAAGTAAGGAAAAATGGCTCTTTATATCCATTTTTATAAAATTTGATCTCAATCTACCCATAAATATTATAACACATTCCTAAATGACTCTAAATATAACTTGTTATTTCAAAATACCCATTTTTTTCCGCAACTGATTTGTCAGACCGACTCTCATCACTTTTGTCACTTGCTCACTATTTTCGCCCATTAGTTTACTTTATAAAATATTTCAATAATATTCGAAATGTTATACATAAGAATATAGTAATAATTTAATGTTCGAAAATTGCACAGTAATGTTTGAAGATTATTATTTTCAAAAATAATAATATTCGAAAATATTAATAATAATATTAATAATTTAAGAAAACATTATTAGTAATTTTTTAAAATATTATTATTAAATTTCCAAAACATTATTATTAATGTTCGAAAATTGCATAGTACTATTCGAAAATTATTATTTTTGAAAATAGTAATGTTCGAAAACATTAATAATAATATTAATAATTGTCAAAAACATTATTATTAATTTTTAAAAACATTATTATTAATGTTCGAAAATTGCATAGTAATGTTCGAAGATTATTATTTTTGAAAATAATAATCTTCGAAAACATTAATAATAATATTAATAATTTTTGAAAATATTATTATTAATGTTAGAAAATATTATTATTAATGTTCGAAAATTGCATAGTAATGTTCGAAAATTATTATTTTCAAAAATAATAATGTTCGAAAATATTAATAATAATATTCATAAGTTAAGAAAACATTATTAGTAATCTTCGAAAACATTATTATTAATTTTTGCAAACATTATTATTAATGTTCGAAAATTGCATAGTAATGTTCGAAGATTATTATTTTGAAAATAATAATGTTCTAAAATATTAATAATAATATTAATAATTTTCAAAAATATTATTATTAATTTTTGAAAATTTTATTATTAATGTTCGAAAATTGCATAGTAATGTTCGAAGATTATTATTTTCGAAAATAATAATGTTCGAAACATTAATGATAATATTAATAATTTTCCAAAATATTATTATTAATGTTCGAAAACTATATTAATAGTTATTATTTTCAAAAATAATAATTTTACTGTGTAATGTTTTCGAACACTAAATGTTCGAAAATAAGTATTTTACTGAAATAACGTTTTTTGAAATTTTCTAACATTATTTTTGAATATTATTAACTAATGAAAGTATTTTCGAACAGTATTAACATTATTTTTGAAATTTTCATACCTTACAAATTTTCAAACATTATCATTAATGAAAGTATTTTCGAATGCATGATACTATTTTCAAAAATTTCAAATGCATGATATTATTTTAGTGTGAGACCCGAGCCCCTTGTTACCCTTTTGATCAAAATAGTTCATGCATCGTACACATCTCTTATTGCTTATGTGTTATTTGTGACGTTATATGATTATAATTTGCTTTTAAATATTGAATTATTTATATGTTCTTATGTAATTAGTTTTGAGAAATCCCTATTATAATTGATTGAGATTCAAGTAATCTCCGAGTGTATAATATAAATTATTTTATTAATGATGATATAAATTATGTTGAATTCTGCAAAGAAAATAAATTTGAATTCATTATAGATATATATATATATATATAATATATATATATAAATTAGTATATATGTATATATAAGTTAGCAGTAATATTCATATATATATATATATATATATAAAAGTTAACTAATATTATAATATATATATAAGTAATGATGCATGCACAACTAGTAATAATAATAATAAAATAATAATAAGTTAGTAAATGAAAACCAAGCTTACAGTTGAACGCTTAGTAATAAGTTAGTAATAAGTTACGGTGAACTTAGTAAGTATATTAATAAGTAAAAGAAAGGCAGCAAAAAAATAAAACAGACAGAAAGCGTACAAAGAAAAGAAACAGAGAATAGAGGAAAAGAAAGAGTAGGGGAGAAGAAAAAAAAAAGAAGGGCTTGTGATTTTGATTTCATTTTTCTATCGTTTTTCTTCGTAATTTGAGGGGGAGCTCGTGGAGACGTGCTCTTTGATTTGATTGGAGTGAATTCTCAAGATTTTTTTTTCACGAAAGGTATAAAGAAATTAGCGAATTATATATATCTTCAGTTATTGTAATTCATCGGATGTTTTGTTAGCTTTATAGGCCGAATTAGGAAAAACTTAAAACATGGAAGTTATAGCCCTATCTCTTAACTAAATTCAGGAGCAAACCGTGGATGTATCGGTTAAATATTGAGTGAGATAATGTCAAAATTTTAGGGCTTGGTCTAATTTGAAAACGATTAATTATGCTGTGTTTGTAGTCTAATTTTATGCAGGTTGGAGACTGAATTAGAAAAAGTATTAAACATGAAAGTTGTAGAGCTATATGTTAAGTTTCTATAGAATTTTGCCTTGCTCGACCCGGAATTTTATAACTAAGTTTCAATGATTTCTTTTTAGCATCTGATAATATACCTTTTAGAATAAGATTTGTGAAGTATGTTAATTAATGTTTAAAGTGTAATTTAAATTTTTTATCTGTTAATTATAATTAATAATTTAATTTAAGAAAATCATAATGAGACTTTGGAAATGCATTTACCTATAAATTAACTGTTTTATGAAATTTTTCCGATTAAGTTCGATAGGAAATGCTTTAATCTCTTGAAAATTTGCTTCAATTAGTTTTAATAGTGTAATAAAATATTTAACCTGCTATGTTAGATTAATCTTGATAACATAAGAGACGAGAAATTTCACAGGAAGTAAGGTAAGTAGAAATTCATTTGCAACTACAATGCATAAACATAATATTTTATGTGTTTACTTGCATTATATGATCATAGTGAATTTGCACTTCTTGATATTGGTGATTAGTTTTTATGTGTGATTAAAGATGATACGTGGGCATTGAATTTTGTACATATCATTCATGAGCATGGATAGGTGTCTGCATAGAAGACATGTTGAGTCTGTATGCACATCATAATCATACAAAAAAACAAAGTTAAAGCAAAGTTGGCCACTACTAGTACATCGAGGCCGGTGACATGCAAGGCATGTATATGGCTTAAAAGTAAAAGTGTGCCTATGGCATGCGAGCCGTGGTTATGGTTCGAAGATATTGGGCAATAACCATGACTTTAAAACAAAGTAAAGTACAGAGATTATTGAGCTAGCTCCTTTCTGATGTACTGTAGATGGGTTAAGGGCCCAACATAGTAAAAGATATCAAAGTCATGCATTCACGATATTCTTAAAGTCTTCACAGTCATGTGTATGACAGTGCATGCATAATTTCTGCTTACTCAACTTTAGCTCACCTAGTTTATGCACTGTAGGTGAGCATGACAACGTTTGATGAGCTTTTGGGTCTTGCTAGCATGTTTTGGCGCTCCAACAATGTTTTGGGACGGTGTACATGGATGACGACCTGCGGGACTAAAACTTGGGCTCATTTTGCTTTTGACCGTGTTGGTTTTGTTAAATTTCTGGGATATATATAATCGTTGCGCCACTTTGTTATATGTTTGGTTTGGGGAAACTCTGATGACAGTTTGGTGTAAGATATTGGTTTATGCTCTGATATAGATGAGGTGTTGCTTATGATATGTTGTTTTTGTTATTTTGTTATTTGTTACTTGAAAAAAAAAATATTATTGTCACATTTTTCGGAGTTTTATATTTCAAAAGTGTTATAAAATTTAGGAGTTGACATTTCGAAAATTTCAAATTTCAAATATTAGGCAGTAAACATTTTATAACTAATATTTTATAACTAATGTTCGAAAATTACTAAAATTTTATAATTAATGTTCGATTATACTATATTACTAACATTATATTAGCATTATTATATTGTATTAGTACATGGGTAATTTTGTACAAGACAATTTAGTAGACGACAATTTATAAAGTTTTGAAGTGTGCTATAACAAATCGTTTTTTACCCAATTGTTGAAGCCAAATAAACTAGACACTTTTTTCTTATATGATTTTCTGACTTACAAACCGAATATTTTTTTTTTCAACCTTCAAATGCCTTCATCGCTGCAGACATGAATATGTTCATTCTCGATTTGGTCACCTCAATAGTCATACTGCATGGGCACACGTTTGGTACATCTTGCTTGATTGTGGTCGGTACGACCGCATCGACTGCATCTTTCGAATCGATCAGAAGGAATCCATTTTCCTTTGGGTCATGCCGCTTGTTTAGGCTTGTCGGGTGCTCTACATAATTGATTTTGGATTTTATCTAAAGCCACCCAAGCTTTTGGGTCGGGCATAGGATTAACCGTACTGCTCCACATCCCCCTCAACTATTCAGTGGTGTAATATGGGGCGACATATGACGTAAATGATTCCTCCATAAAACTGTAACAAAATATTCACCATGGTCAAGATGTATATGTATTTATGAATATATTCATGACGCATAATTGTGACTTCGTCCGTTAAATTATATTTTGCAATATGTACCTTATTGTTGCACATGCATGCGAGCACGGTCACTTTAAAAATAAACATGTGCACTCATATTGGGTTAGCTCAACATTAAAAATCTTACTCCCATCAATGACCTTGTATTTGTTTCGTCCCAATTTATCAACTTGCATATGCCGACCAATCATTATAGGTTCGACTAGTTTTCATGCGCTGCATTCGTCAGAGTATTTTCTTTATCTTCAGCACAGTCCTTCTCTTATAAAACCATTTTTCGAGTATTCGTCGAGTACACTCTAAAAAAGAACATACAGGTAGCTTTCTTGCCAAAACAAGACGACTATTCTACGTCTCAGTCGCGTTTGATGTCATGAAGTTAAATCTTCTAATAGGGCATCTCACTTGAGCCCATCATTGTTCTCCAACGTTTGATAAGGCTGCTACTGCATCTTGTATTCCAGAAGCTTGTATCATGGATATGTACCTGTAAGTAGAATTACCGTTGCTGAAATACAATAAGATTCAAACAAATTATGAGTTTCTAATAGGAAATATTGATTCGACACTTCAGTAGATGTTGTAGACAAAAAAAACGTACTTATCTAATGTCGTCAACTGATAACAATATATAGCTTTATTGAAAAGTTCCACCAAATGTGTTCCATGTCTGGCAAGATTTTGTTGTAAATGAAAACAATATAAACCATGAGTTGCATCAGGGAACACTTCTTTGATATCATTGCTAATGCTGGCGTGTTGATCGGATACTATAAGTAATTCATCTGGGCATCCAAATAGTTCACGAACATGTTTCTAAAACCAAGACTCATCATTCTCCACATTTCCTATACCAATTGCTAGTGGAAAAATTTGATCGTTACCATCTTGTGTCACTGCAACAAATCCAACACCTTTATATTGACCTTTCAAGTGAACATTAGTAATTTTCAAGGAGTGAAAAATCATGATATTTCGGCGATATATCGCCGAAATATCGCAAAAATTGAAGGGCCGATATAATAATACCCAATAATTTTAAATCTGTAAAAATATCACGAAATATCGCGATATATCGTCGATATATCGTCGATATATCTTTTTGGCGATATATCGCGATATATCAATAAAATATCACGATATTTTGATTGTGAACAGTGACTTTGACCGCGCTACAGTACTATTTCCTGAGTTTTCCCTTTTTTTTCCCCTTTTTTTTTCCTTATTTTCTTGTTTTTCTGTTTTTTTTTTCTTTTTTATTATAAATTTTTTATATATATTTAAAAAATATCTATCAAACTTAAGTTTTCTATCTATATTTTTATCTATGATTAGAACAAATAATAATTTTAATTAAATTGTTGAAATAAATTAACACACTAGCATTTAGATTTTTCTCATAATTTAATTAAGTTTAGTTAATTTTTTTTTATTTTAAGAAGAGAATTATGATGTATATGTTATATACTATATAATAATAGTTTATCTCTATATTTATTGTAAATATATCATTTGATTTGAAATTCTAAATTCAATATACGTATTAATGTTAGTTATATGAAGACACTTCTCGAAAAATAAGTTAAAATGTCTTGGTATTACTTAGGTATTAAGCATGTGCAAAAATTATTAAATTATTCTATTTATTAGTATCTTTTTATACAAAATTTGTCATGTTATCATAGTAGACAACGTTTATATAGTATTTTATCTATATATTTGTTGAAAATGTATCATTTTATTTGAAATTATAAGTTCAATATATATATTAATGTCAGTTATAATGATATTATAACTAGTAGATATATTTTTCAATTTTTTTAGAAAGTTTTAATATTTTTTTTAAAAATGTCCGATATTTCCACCGATATCGATATCGATACCGATATATCCGTAAAATTAGGGTACCGATATTTTCACCGATATCGATTTTTTCGTCCTTGGTAATTTTCAAAAATTCCATCTTGTTTTCGACCATTACATAAGTTTCGAACATTACTTAACAAATAGTATTAATTTTCAAAATTAGTTGTAAAATATTAGCTATTTTCGAACATTAGTAATCAAAATTACATATTTTCGAGCATTACTTAATTTTCAAACATTACTTAACAAATAGTAATAATTTTTGAAATGTAAGTTGTAAATTACTAGCTATTTTCGAACATTAGTAATTTTCGAAAATGACATATTTTCGAACATTACATAATTTTTGAACATTACTTAACAAATAGTATTAATTTTTGAAATTAGTTGTACAATATTAGCTATTTTCGAACATTACTTAATTTTCGAACATTACTAATATTTCAATATGTCTAATTAGACACTCATTTTCGCACATTACTAAAACCCACTAATTTTCGAACATTACTAATATTTAAATACTAATTTTCGAACATTACTAATTAATACTCATTTTCGAACATTACTATAAAATAGACTTATTTTCGAACATTACTAATTTCGAACATGTCTAATTAGATACTAATTTTCAAACATTACTAAGTAATACTCTTTTTCGAACATTACTAATATTTAAATACTAATTTTTGAACATTACTAATTAATACTCATTTTCGAAAATCCTTATAAAATAGACTTATTTTCAAACATTACTAATTTCGAACATGTCTAATTAGATTCCAATTTTCGAACATTACTAATACTAGTCTATGAAACAAGATGAGCTGAGGTCATTTTACGACTCTTCCTCATTCCATGAGTCTTATTATCCCCCTACATCCGAGTATTGGCCACAAGACCAGGCAGCGATGGAGTAGTGTACTCTTGAAGTATCCTCGAATACTATGTACGGGCAGTTCGGACATTCTGCAATGCCTTTCGAGATGGGGACCGCTATGCTCACGTGGCAGACATGATCGGATATACCTTTGATGTTGCTCCACTTGAATCATCACCGTCGATTGGAGGGTCACTAATAGACGATATCCCCGAGACGAGTACTGGCATACTAGTCGTTCGATAGAGGGCACCTTCTCTTTGTATACGAAGTCCATTCCTTTGAGATGATGTGAAGAGACCGGATCTTTAGATGGCTAATCTAGAGGCATTCATTCGGGGAGGGATAGCTGCATATGAGCATAAGGAAGAGTCTGAAATGTAAGTTCATGAATTTACGTTGATATTATTTCAAACCATCGATACGTGCTTATCTGACTATTTGTTTCCTTTTTCAGACGTAACGTTGGAGTAGGTTACGGTGTAGGACCAGAATTCTTCAGCACATTCTTAGATCCAATGGAGGACATGCCCTTTAAGGTTAGAGATAAGTAATTTGATATTTTCATGATCAACATTTTCCTCAAAATATGTGATATTTTGTAAATTCATTTGATTTGCCTATAAAATGATTATCTAATCGAAATTATCCCATACATTAGGCATTTAACGGGTACCTAGGTATTCTACAAAATAGCCCCACGTTTGCTGGTATTCAGAACATCGATCCTAGGATACAAAAGAAGTTCCAGATATTAAATGCTCACTTATTTGTACGACTCCAACTTAAGAAGTTGCTCTACTTATCTTGTTTATTCTTACTTAATTGTCTCATTTCTTTGTTCATATTTACTGCAGACAACATGTGAGCAAATATGAAATGAGGCCAACCGTGATGATGACGAGTTCTCCAAATACGTATACCCAAGGAAGGACAATTTTCCAACAGCACAACTTGAGCGTCTTGTTCCCTATGTCGTAGAAAAGAGGCCAAAATGGTGACATGCGAAGCCATGGTGGAAAAATATTGACTCCGTAAGTTTTACGATCATTTTCGTAAACTGTAAATGCGATCGACTGCAATCTTTGGATTTCGGTTCAACTCAGTTTAACATGTTTTTAATTTTCATGCAGTTTTTTACGGTCATGAACTTGGACGAACACTGAGTGGCCTGTGAAAAAATTGAAATATGCCACATGCGGATCATAATTTTCTATAGCATGAGATGGTCTTGGAACAATGCGAAGTTCAACCGCCGACTAAAATAGACGATGTGTATCCAACGCTTTTTTCCAGCACTCTTAGAATACACTAGATACTATGATCATGCGGCATAGGAGGGAAGGCACGTCAAAGTTTGTCCAGATGAGCTGGCGATGTGTACTGTAAAAGAGGCAAAATGTTACGTTCAGAAGGGTCATCATACGTGCAGTGTTTTGGCCTTACTTGCAATCGAGAGTGTTTTGATTGGGAAATGGCCTAGACCTCAGCTAGCAGCGGAAGATCCTACTGAAGGTAAGGTAATATGACGTTGATGGTTTACAGGTACTCTAGTGACGCAGACATTATAAAGCCTGATGATTTGGGATGCTGACGTATCACTTTACGTTGTATTATGCCCGATTCTTGATTCTTTTGTAATGTGCGATTCGTGAATTGAATTATTTATATCAACTTAATCATTTTGTGAGGGTATTTAAAAAAGAGCATCAACTATAACTTTCTCGACTATCACTAACATTGTTCGAAAGATATCTTATATAAATAATATTAAACCCAACATGTGAGTAATTACCAAGCTGGTAATCATATGTACATTACATACCATTTCGTCGACTCGTCGTTTTATAATACAACTAACGAACAACCTTTACAATTAGATTTCCAAGCTTATATACATGCATTAGTATAATGTTCGAAAATACTTTCATTAGTTAATAATGTTCGAAAATTATTATAAAATTATTATTTTCAAAAATAATAATTAATAATGTTTTCGAAAGTTAATAATAATATTTTTAAAAATTATTAATATTATTATTAATGTTTAAGAACATTGTTATTTTCAAAAATAATAATCTTCGAACATTACTATGCAATTTTCGAACATTAATAATAATATTTTCGAAAATTAATAACAATGTTTTCGAAAACATTAAATTATTACTATATTCTTATGTATAATATTTTTGAACATTACTGTAAATAGTTTTCGAAGATTAATAATATCACTAATAATTATTGAAATATTTTATAAAGTAAATTAATGGACGAAAATAGTGAGCAAATGACAAAAGTGATGGGAGTCAGTCTGACAAATCAGTTGAGACCCGTATATCAGTTGATTTGAGGAAAAAAAATAGATATTTTAGAATTACAATTTATATTTAGGATTATTTAAGAATGCGTTATTATATTTATGGTTAGATTGAGATCAAATTTAAAAAAAATAAGTATAAACAACCATTTTCATTAAAGTAATGTGTTCTACTGTTCATGGGGTTGGAGTGGGCCAATTTATATAAAAGGAAAATTCACAAGTCTGTATTGAAGAATGGGCTTAATTTATCCACGCTCGCGCGCGTGTGCTTTATTATTAATGCACTATCTCCTTTCACAAAATATCTACCATATATATTATGGTTGTGCTTTATTTGTTATTTTGGTGGGAGTTTTGATGGGATAGATATGTATTTATTATCTTGAATTAGGATATGTATTTCTATTATTTAATTTTTTTTGGTACTAGAAAACCAATGGTTTGTAAAATTTATGTCCAAATTTTGAGCCACTTCTAGATTAAAAAATTAAGAACTTATAATTGATGGATAGCCTTTTGAAGATGTGTTTTTCTAAAGAGTGCATACACTTCTTTAACATTGCGAGCTCGGTGTTGATATATTTAAATAAAATACGTTTTCTTGTAAAATTATATCTCAATGAAGCTCTATTTTGAAGATTATGATGTAGAGGATTCAATTTGATTTAATATTTAATAATATTCTAGAATGAATTTGACGAAAGCTCTATTTAATAAAATATGATTTATTTAACGATTTCAAAATTTCTTTTATCAACAATAAACACTTGTTTGAGTCCGAATTTGAATTTTGAAGTAATATTGCCTCAAAAAATATTAGTAAAAACAGTTACAAATAAAAAAAAAAAAAAAAAACCAAGAGGACTGATTCAATTAATTTAGGGTTGATTTGATCAGTCTTGATTAGTCAAACCATCAAAATGATTTTTATGCCCAAGAAAAACCAAACCAACAATCGATTAACAATCAAACTAGTTGGCTAAATTGATTCAATCTAATTCCACAAACATTGTTTATGATATATCATATTAAATGATATGAACGTTATATTAATCCACGATGTTAGAACTAATCAAACTTTTTGATTAGAATACATTTATAAATTATTTATTTATTTTTTGGATGGAGAATACATTTGATTTGATGAATTGTAATGAAATAATATAATAGGTTTTGAATTTCGTGTGAGCATAAAATAAAATTTATGTTTAAAGCCAAAGTTGAGGGAAATGAAAGGAGAGTGCGATTTGATTTTAAAAGTTTTACCTCATTTACATAACATAGTTTTAATTCATTTTTTAAAAGATTATTAAAATTTAAAATTCTAACTTTAATTTTACCGTTTATTATTATAATATGTAGTGATATGTCTTATTTTGTGTAATTACATAATCTTTTTAGTAGAAGAAAATATAATAAAAAGCATAATATCTCCAAGTCAGTAGATGTTAAATACCATTCCATCATAACTATTGTAGTAAAATAAGGTTCTGATTGATTGAGCTAAAATCAATATGTGTACAAAATTCGTTTATGGCTTTCCGATTTTTGGAATTTACATATTAATATTCTTTTTATAAAAACAACACTTTTGTATAGTAGACAAAAAACAAACATATTTTATTATTCCATTTTGAATAGTCAAAATATCATTACCGAAACAAATCTTGTTGATGTTAAAGCAGAAATAAATCTTGCTCTTTTATGGATAAGAACTTTCAAAATGTACTTTGTTGTACCCTTAACCCGAGTCGAACAAAATCAAATATAAGAAGGCCAGAAATGGTCGAGCCGACTCGGAAGGCCAGAAATGGCCGAGCCGCCCAGAAGACCAGAAGTAGTAAGGAGGCCGGCCAGAAGAGCTCGACTTGGACTCTTAGCTAGGTAAGGGCCGGCCAGAAATGGACGAGCCGGCCAGAAGAGCTCGATTCGGACTCTTAGCTAGGTAAGGAGGTCGGCCAGAAATAGACGGGCCGGCCAGAAATGGACAAGCCGGCCAGAAGAGCTCGACTCGGACTCTTAGCTAGGTAAGGAGGCCGGCCAGAAATGGACGGGCCGGCCAGAAATGGACAAGCCGGCCAGGATAACACATTGGACGTCCAACCCGATAGACCGTCCAGGATGGCCGGCCCGAGCTGATCTTGCTGCCCAGGTTATAGCTAACCACCAAGAGATCGTGGGTGACAAAACCGCCAAATGCCACGTAAATAAGCGAAAATCAAGGAGAAAGTGGGCTCAACTTCCACAACCCCCACGATCTCCACGATCTCCAATACTTAGATTATTTTTCAGCTATAAGTAGATGTAATTTCAACTTGTAAAGGCCACCCAACGCTTTTGTATAAAAGCACGAGAGAGCTACTTTCTCTCAGATAAATTACATAAGATTCTGGCCGGCCACAATAAACCGTCCAGGATCAGCCGAGCTAAATTGCCCGAGTAGGCTCCGGGCCAGTCTTTTTCATACTTTCCACTTTATCTTCATTACATTTGGGTGTTAGACTAGGAATTACTTTCAAACAAATTCTGACGTCAACATTTTGGCGCTAGAAGGAGGGGGCTTATCATTCAAAGAACAAAACTCTAAATTGTGTAACACTAGCCAGACTGCTAGATACCAACCTATGGTCGAGGAAGAGCAGAAAAAGTAAAAGGCAACGGATTAATCCGAGCCGACCAGGCTCGGACGAAAGAGATGGGACTACGACCTAGTCTGAGCTGACCCAGAAGGCCAGAAGTGGTCGAACCGATCAGAAGGCCAGAATCGACTCGGAAGGCCAGAAATGACCGAACCGACCAGAAGGTCAGAAATGGCCGAGCTGACCAGAAGGCCTGAATCGACTCGGAAGGCCAGAAATGGCCGAGCCGACCAGAAGGCCTGAATCGACTCGAAAGGCCAGAAATGACCGAGCCGACTCGGAAGGCCAGAAATGGCCGAGCCGACTAGAAGGCCAGGAGTGGACGGGCCGGCCAGAAATGGACGAGCCGACCAGAAGAGCTCGATCTAAGGAGGCCGACCACAAATGAACGAGCCGACCAGAAGAGCTCGACTCGGATTCTTAGCTAGGTAAGGAGGCCGTCCAAAAATGGTCGAGCCGACCAGAAAAGCTCGACTCGGACTCGTAGCCAGGTAAGGAGGCCGGCCAAAAATGGATGAGCCGATCAGAAGAGCTCGACTCGACCAGACTTTCAATCAGCTAAAGAGGCCGACCAGAAATGGACGAGCCGACCAGAAAAGCTTGACCCAACCAGACTCGGACAAAAGACATGGGGCTACGGCCTAGTCCGAGCCGACCAGGTTCGGACAAAAGAGTAAAAGGCTATGGCCTAGTCCGAGCCGATCAGACTCGGATAAAAGAGTTAAGGCTACGGCCTCATCCGAGCCGCCTAGGCCGGATGAAACAGTAAGGCTTCGGCCCACTTAAGGCTACGGCCTCATCCGAGCCGTTCAGGCCGGATGGAACAGTAAGGCTTCGGCCCCACCAAGGCTTCGGCCCATTTAAGGCTACGGCCTCGTTCGAGCCGTCCAGGCCGGATGGAACAGTAAGGCTTCGGCCCACCAAGGCTTCGGCCCAAAAAAGGCTACGACCTCGTCCGAGCCGCCAGGCTGGATGGAACAGTAAGGCTTCGGCCCAAACCAAGGCTACGGCCTAAAACAGGCTATGTCCTCTCCCGCACCGATCAAATTAGGAAGAAACGGTAAGACGACGACTAGATAAGTCAAGCCGATCTGAAAAAGGGTAAAAATTAATATTATGTTATTATAACCCGAGCTGGCCAAATGCTTTGATTATTATATTTCTTTTTTAAGTTAAATGTTTAAGTTGGAAAATATACAAGTTATGGCTGGTGGGGCAACCGAGCCGAGCACAAAGTATAAAAGTTCATAACATAAATGTTCTAAAAAATGGGGGACACCAAGTATGAAATTCCTTCACGAAGAGTAAAAATACTCGGGTCAGATCCTCTGCTATGTCCAGATCCCGGCACATCCTATGTCTGTACCAGGACCTGGGGGGCTATTGTTGTACCCCTAACCCGAGTCGAACAAAATCAAATATAAGAAGGCCAGAAATGGTCGAGCCGACTCGGAAGGCCAGAAATGGCCGAGCCGCCCAGAAGACCAGAAGTAGTAAGGAGGCCGGCCAGAAGAGCTCGACTTGGACTCTTAGCTAGGTAAGGGCCGGCCAGAAATGGACGAGCCGGCCAGAAGAGCTCGATTCGGACTCTTAGCTAGGTAAGGAGGTCGGCCAGAAATAGACGGGCCGGCCAGAAATGGACAAGCCGGCCAGAAGAGCTCGACTCGGACTCTTAGCTAGGTAAGGAGGCCGGCCAGAAATGGACGGGCCGGCCAGAAATGGACAAGCCGGCCAGGATAACACATTGGACGTCCAACCCGATAGACCGTCCAGGATGGCCGGCCCGAGCTGATCTTGCTGCCCAGGTTATAGCTAACCACCAAGAGATCGTGGGTGACAAAACCGCCAAATGCCACGTAAATAAGCGAAAATCAAGGAGAAAGTGGGCTCAACTTCCACAACCCCCACGATCTCCACGATCTCCAATACTTAGATTATTTTTCAGCTATAAATAGATGTAATTTCAACTTGTAAAGGCCCCCCAACGCTTTTGTATAAAAACACGAGAGAGCTACTTTCTCTCAGATAAATTACATAAGATTCTGGCCGGCCACAATAAACCGTTCAGGATCAGCCGAGCTAAATTGCCCGAGTAGGCTCCGGGCCAGTCTTTTTCATACTTTCCACTTTATCTTCATTACATTTGGGTGTTAGACTAGAAATTATTCGCTTACAAATTCCGACGTCAACATACTTGAAATTTATGTAGAAAATAAATAGGAAAATACCGTAGATATAATTAATTAGAATGTTACTATTTTCAAAACAAAAAATATGGTTCATGTTCATGATAAAAAAAAAAGAATTAAAATACGAATAAACAAAAAGTTTAAAAATAATATGATTGTTTATATAGAATAATATATTTATGAAATAATGGTTCAATATACCACAATTTCTTATAATTTTGCTCAAAATACCACAAAATATAAGGATTGATCCCTATATACCATCATTGTTAAAACTTATACCCCAAATATATCATATTTTTTACTTGGTC
Organism: Scutellaria barbata; assembly: GCA_028654395.1. Taxonomy (NCBI): domain Eukaryota; kingdom Viridiplantae; phylum Streptophyta; class Magnoliopsida; order Lamiales; family Lamiaceae; genus Scutellaria; species Scutellaria barbata. The sequence continues at coordinate 9,248,773 of CM053648.1, forward strand.
AAATGTGTAAGTCATCATAAGACATGACTGATGAGTTTGTTAGTCACATTTTTCAATATATTAATGTTTGTAAGACTTACACGAAAATACACAAATAATAAAGGCTTACATGAAATTAAATTTCGTGTAAGAATTTTTTATTTATTCTTTTGCCTTTGCCTTACTTAATTTCGTTTTTTTTTGTCTTTGCCTTACATGAAATTTAATTTCGTGTAAGAATTTTTTTTTTTTTATCTTACACGAAATTTAAGTTTCGTGTAAGCATTTTTTTTTCTCCTACACGAAATTTAATTTCGTATAAACCCTTATTATTTCTGTATTTGTGTATTTTTGTGTAAGTTGATTGTGTAATGATGATTATTATTATTCATTATTTTCGTGTAAGAATTGATTGTGTATTGATGATTATTATTTTATATAATTTCATTAATTCAATCAATTATATCCTATCAATTCTTTCCATCTTTAACTTATTCAAAATTTATGATATATAAAATTTAAATTATAATAAATATGATATATGAGACCTTACTCCTAAATTTTATAGTAATTTGGGCTAAAATATAAGAAAAAATGATCATTTTCTCCGTATTTATTTGCCTTCCTTTTATAGGCTGCAGAGGTCCAGGTAGACAGGGTCAGATACGCAGTGAAAGTGGCAGATCATAAGGAGATTTACTGACAAAAAAACCTCTACATAACTAAGTCCAGATAATTTATCGTTGGAAATGATCTTATCCACAAAACAATATCCAAGTTATTACTCCATAAATAAAAAATTGGGAAAAAATAGTTTTTGAGTACTCTATTTTTCATGTAAAAAAAAAGCAAAAAATTCTAATTTTATGTCATTAAATTTTTTTAATAATTATTTTTCGTTTTTTAATCTTCAATTAAGAACTTTTGATTTTTACTTGAATTACCTGTTATAACACATTAAAGTGATTTGTTATTTTTAATTGATATCCATACACGTGGTCACAATTTCTACCTACGTGATGTCTATTCAAAAGAAAAAAAACTTAGTTTTCATTGAATAAATTGTAATAATAATATAATTATCTGTTTTTATATTTATTTTAAAAATAAAAAAACTATTTAACGAATAATAGCAACTCGTCCCTATACTAATTATCCAATCATTAACACATAATGTGCACCTCTAATATTCGTTTTTAGATGCTAATAGTGATACCATAATAACCGTATCATTTATGTAAAATGAAAAATTCCAAAAATCCACTCTAAAATTACAGAAAAGAAGGAAAATTGTAAGAAAATTAATTATTTAAAAAAGGAAAAAGCATTTGGATAAGGGCAAATTCCTTGACCCCACCTTCTTCGCTTTGCTTTGCCCCTCTCTTTTTGAATACTGCTCACAATTTTTTTTTCTCATTCTTTCCCTTTACGTTTTTCTCTGCTGCCTTTTCATAGCTTCAACACCACAAAATCACTTTCGTCATTTCCCAAATCTACAGCTTTTTTGTTTAGAATTCAAGGGCTTCTTTGTATCCTAGCTCTCGGTTTCGGTTTCTTCTTTGTTTGTCGATTAAGGAGAAGAAAGGTCTGTTGATCCACGAACAGAGCATATCTTTTCTGGGTTTTGGTTTATGATTTTGGGTTTTTGCGTTTTGGGTTTTGATATTAGGTTTTCAAAATCTTGATAGCATGTCGTGTTTGAATGGAGGTTTTTCTGTTTCTGGGTCGAGTAATTTGATTATCAGTTTTCGAGGAAAAAGGGATTTTAGGGTTTGTTCTTCAACTGGGAATCTACAATTCAAGGAATCGAATTCGAAGGAGGTTTGGGGCAAATTCCTAGATTTCTCAGATCAGAAAGGTTTTAGCAGTTTGAGCATCAAAGCTCCAAATTGGGACCCTGTTCAGGTGAAATATCCTTTATTTTTATGAATTTTTTCATGTTTTCATCGATAAATCATCTTATATTTGTATTTAAAAAAAATTCCGATTATTTTAGGCACAATCATCCATTTCATTTCCCAAAGCTGTGAAATGGTGGGAGAAATCCCTCCAACCAAACATGGTAGAGATCAATTCAGCTCAGGAATTGGTGGATTCTTTGTCCAATGCTGGTGATAAATTGGTCATCGTTGACTTTTATTCCCCTGGTTGTGGAGGTTGCAAAGCTTTGCACCCAAAGGTATAATCTTTGATTAATCTAACCATTAATGATTAATGAAAATTAACACATTTTTTTGCCCTTAATTACTTTTTCAAAATCTTGATTTGGGTTGTGTCAATAATTGTAAACAGATTTGCCAAATTGCTGAATCAAACCCCGATGCCATATTTTTGACTGTTAATTATGAAGAGCATAAGGCGATGTGCTATGCCCTTCATGTTCATGTCTTGCCCTTCTTCAGATTCTACAGAGGTGCAGATGGCAGAGTTTGCAGCTTCAGCTGCACCAATGCCACTGTAAGTTATCGATTTTCGACTCTGATGATACCTAATTTAATCATTTTTGTTGTGTTATAATTTATAAAAATTAAAGAATGTATATTGTATGCAGATCAAGAAGTTCAAGGATGCATTGGCGAAACAGGGGACGGAGCGATGTAGCCTTGGACCGGCTAAGGGTTTAGATGAGAAGGAGCTGGCGGCATTGGCCTCGATCGATCTGATTTCGAGAGATACAGTGCCAAAATCAAGAGAAGAAGAGAAGGTTGAGGAATTGGTTGTTAATGAAGCTGCTAAATTGAATGGATTTAGCAGAAATGATAGCAAGATGGGAGTGAAAGAAGGCAATGCTATGATTACTGCATAGATAAGAAGGGCTCTTTTGGAATTTTCCTTTGATTGGAAATGTATATATTTGATCTATGAATGTATTTTGTGTAAGCAGGGCTCTGAGTTTTAGTATAAGCCCTGTGAATCTGGAGAAGAAGCTGGTTCTAATTTCCTGTGGACAGATGTGATTATAGAAGAAGTGTATCTCTCAGTTATCTGTTCAAAATGCAATGGATTGATGCAATATTTGGAAAATGCAACATTAATTATGTCTCTCTCATTTGTGTTTGGATCTTTTGTTCTGAAATGGTGTACTATTCATGTATTGAACAAGTGTATCATCACTATATATAATGTATTGGTTTGTTGGTTTCTTTGCGCTTCCAAAAAGAATTTTCACAATCATACGACTTTGAATAATATATATTGCAAAGTGACAGGGCCACTATTACAATTTTTATTAAAGTTAGTTTTCATTTTTGAAAAATGACTTTTTCTAAGATAAAAGAAATTTAGAAAAACAAAATTTCATGGCTATTTGTTGGTATATATTTTTAGATTTTAACAATTATTTTTATACACCAAGTGTATAAGTCATGATCCATGCAATCCGCGTTTTAGGGTTTACGCTTAAATCCTAGTTTTCTCGTCTAACTTTAGTTATTTTCATCTAACATTTTAGTTTAGTAAACCTAACATTTTTAATTATGTTCACATAACATTTATGTTCTATGATTTGCGCTCAAACCCTAGTTCTCTCTCCCACCTTTAATTTTTTTCATCTAACATTTTAATTTGACGAACCTAACATTTTTAGTTATGTTCGCATAATCTTTTGTATTATATTTACTGAAAAAAAAGTCTAAATAATATTCCTTAAAGATTATGAAATATGTACATAACAGTTATAGTTATATTACATAACTTTTATTTTATTTATAATTAAAATAATCTAAGTAATTTTACTTAAAGTTATGATTTATATATATAAAAGTTATAATACTCATATAACATAAATGTTACATAATTTTTAATTATGTTATTTGTACTGAAAATAGTATAAGTAATTTTATCTAAAAAGGTTATGATATATGTATATAAATGTTATATTTGTATAACATAAAAGTTTCAACTATATTACATGAATTTTTATATTGAAAAGTCTATGTTATTCGCTTAAAAGTTATGATATCTGTATATAAAAGTTATACTAATATAACATAAAAGTTATGATATAAAAAAAAAAAAAAAACTTAAGCGTGTATCCAGGTCAAACCAAATCCAACCCAAACAAATTTAGTTACATAAATCATGATCTATACACTTAGTTCACACAAATTATACTCTTAGAATTTTGTTTTCAAGACAATGTAAGAATTTTTACTTTTTCCTTTTAACATTAATATGTGTTTAGGTTTCACTAAATTGACTTTGTGAAAGTAACAATCTTTTCCTTTGGTTTGTCCTTCCTATAAGTTTGACATGATTATAATATCTATAAATAAAACTCTACAATACTTTTCTCATTAATCTGACTCGTAAGACAAATGAATTTATAATCCGAAAAAACAAGTTTATGTTGTGGACACTGAAATTTCTTCTCACAGATTATATTTATAAGACATTTTTATATACATTTTTTTAATAATAATAATATAAAAAAATGGAAATACCCATGAATAATTTGTTCTAAAAAAATATAAATCTCTCTTTAAATCTTTTTTTTTTTTTAATCTATAGTATATGTTGTTGATGGGATAGAGTGTGTGGCCAGAAAGGAAGCAGGTAGTTGAAGCAATATGCTTTTTAGCTATCCAATATATCCATATCTTTTTCATATCTTTTGTCTTTTCCTACAATTAGGAAAAAAAAAAAAACTTTTAAAAAGTGGAAAATTAATAAGAGATTCATAGACAAAAACGTGGCTCTGTAATAGCTCTTCCATTTTCTAGGATAAGCCATTCCCAACCTAAATTTTAATTTAATTAAATATGCCGACATAGTGTTTTAATATTTTACGAATTTCTTGAAATATTCATCAAAAAAGAAAAAAAGTCTCAAAATTCAGAATTTCTATAGGCATATTAAGCGATCTCCCTAATTTTTTTTTTTTTAAAAGGACAATTTTCTGAAACAGCATCGTTTTAGGATATTTCCCAAATTCTATTTCCAATTAGAAGATATTCTTTAATAAAGAATTTTCATGAAAAGAAATATTGTAGATCTTTTTAAAAGGTTTATAAGTAGTAACTGAAAGTGAGAGACGTGGTTTCTTCATCCAATTTGAATATAACGTGTTGGGATAATGCAAAAAAGAAAAAAAAAAATCTTCTTCACAAAATTTATTTTATTATAAATCCAAATTATATCAACTTTCACATCATATTATAGTTGAAGTTGATGTTAACGTATGAATTATGAAGGTTAAAGTCGAGATTTCCTCTTTATATGTATTAATTTGTCTATTTTGAGTTAGAGAATGTTGTTTATTTAAGGACATACAATCTGTATAGTAACATACAAACTAAATAAGATTTCAATTAAATTTTCATCTTCGTAAAAATATATAAATTAAAACAAAAAAAGAAGTAGAAGGAAAAGATGTTCATTTAACATATTATAATTTATAAGTAATTAATCATTAATAATTGTTTTGAAATAAATAATTATTGATATATATATATATATACACCTTTCTTTTTTATTTAAAAAAAATTAGAATTTATTCAAGGTCTCAAAGGAGGGAGGAAAAACAAGGCTCACTGGGAAAAAGAAGAAGAATTTAATTGTATAATACGGTGATTTCTTTCTTTCTTTCATTTAAAAAAATAAACAAATACAAAGTGAAATATTATTTTTATAACTAAAAATCAAACTTCAAAACATACAGAAGACTAACTTTTAATTCATTATTTAAATCCAACCCACGTACCATCAATGGTGTATTGCATAACAATATTATTGCATTTAATATGATAAATATTGATATAATAAAATGTGAATGAAATAGAATTTCTATAATTCAAGATTGTAACTGGCCAAAAAAAAAAAAAAAGAAGCTTCATTTGATATTATTTACCTTTATTTATTGCTCAAAGAAAAAGCCAACAAACTCCCTTGTCACCTTGTCAATCTGGCATGCCAAATCATAACATTATTTTGTCCTAATTCACAAAATATTGTGTGGATCCCATAACCTTTGAAAAAATGGTTGAACAGTATAATTTGACTGATTAATCAAACAATTAGTGTTAAATCAAAACCAATTGATACCAAATCAAAGAGACAGCAAGCCACCTGCTGTTAGAAAAGCAAGCAAAGATAAAGACAAAATTACTCAACTAATTTATTCCAAAAAATAAAAAGGAGATTATTTTGAATCAAAACCATATGTTTTCTCGGGCCTAAAGTAGAGTGCCTTAAAATGTGTCACGTGGATTTAATCTTGTGGACTGTATTAAAATGTTAACTGTCAAATTGTATGTTACACGAACAGTTATTTTTTCTAGTGAGTATTTGTGATATTCTGCTATTTGTAACTAAAGTCATCTTCAATACTGCATTAGTTTTTGCATAATTTTAATATAAAAATCATTGTTTATTTTCAATAATTTATATATATATATATATATATTTTTTTTTTTTTTTGCACTAAACACAATATTCCTTATTATTATTATTATTATTATTTTTTTTTTGTTTTTAATATAATTACTAAAATTCATAAATGTTATTAAATTATCAAATTTTAAATATTGCATGTAATTTTAATAATGTTATGATGTGTGTAGTATGTAAAATTTTATGATATATTCAAATAATCATGATTCTTTATTATTATTTAAATAATATATAATATTATTCAATATTTTAATTTCATATAATTAAAGTATTTGATCGATTAATTATTAATTGTGAAATATAATAACAATCAAAATTTAAAGAAAATAAAACAAAAAATGAAAAAAAAAAGATTAAAAAAATAAATAAAAAATTTATGTAGGAATTGACCCATGTTAAACCCAACACAAAATTGACAATTAAATTAATTTACTGTTAACTTTTAAAGCACTGTACCTCCTTTATCATCCCAAACTCATTAAAAAAAATCATATCTTTATTTATACTTGAAATTATATATTATGGGCATTATAACTCAAGTGGTATCTCATTTTTATAAAGGTGTAGATTGTGTGATAATTTCGAACCTGCAGATTGTGTATATAATATTTCAAAATAAAATTTAACTATATAACATATAACGAGAATTTTTTATGGTTAATAGGAGACTTAAACAATAATATAATTTTAAAATCCGAAGTTTAAGACCCAATTTTTATTTGAATAAAAAGAAATTCATGGTGTATTAAAATCTCATTCAATTAATTAAGAGATATTTTTTTTATTCATAAAATTAAGAAGTCAACTAGATCATGTACTTAATATATAATTATTTAGAAAGAAAATAAAATAAAATGTTACAACATCTACTTGTATTTATATACACATGCAGATATTAAAAAATATATATAGATATGTTGTGTGCATGTAAATGTATGTAGAGAAATATATATATGTAACTAATTAAACAAGAAAACTATATGAATATCATACTAATAAATACAATAAAATAAATTAATAGTTGGATAAGTTAAAGTTTGATGACTCATAAAATAGAAGAAAAATGAAGTGGACGTGTGTCCATTCTTAACTAATGACTCATGGTACCTTATACCCACTAGCATTAGAGTTGAATATGGATGATAAACAAGAAAAATAATTCAATTACAAGAAAATGAGAAAAATAATTCAATTATAAGAAAATGAGGAGTGATAGCAAGAACGAATTTTAAGGAGAAAGAAACAAATAAATATTATTAGCTTTGAAGATTTCAAGAGACACTTTAAGTAACCTAAAGCAAGGAGAAAATCAGTAAATGAATTGGGAATGAATTATCTACGCTTGCTCGATAATTTATAAATAAATGTATTCTTCTTTTAAGGTGGGGTAATTTCTTTAAAATATATTTATATAAATTTTATGTTCTTAATATACACAATCTCTTGTGATTATTATTAAAAGTAAATGTTGTTGGACCCCTGATGTGAGCACGGGTTAGGTACAAGATCCGACCAGTCTTTTCCAAAAGTTGGTTTGAAATGTAGACTCGACTTAGACGATCCCATGGGCCGGTCATCAGATGACCCGAATAGGACTGATTTCACGGGAGTTCCAATTAAATATGTGCCGACTAGGCTAGGATTTACCCAAGAAGACCAAGAAACGGTCCAGTCAGGTTCGGAGAAGATCTTAGCGGTTAATCCAGCCAGCTAGGAGAAAGTGGTGGAAATCAATCTCCCACTTCCTAGAAAACAGGCGAAAAAACAAGGGAAAAGTGAGTATGATCCCCATTAACTTGTGCTCTCCCTTAGCCTAAAATAGTAGAAATTAGGACTTAGAAAGGGTTGGAAAATTAGTGTATTCAAGCACAAGAGAGCTCATTTCTCTTACATTTATTAAATACGATTTTGGCTACAAATTGATTGGAATTAACTGACCTTTTGCACGAGTAGGATTCGGGTATAGTGTTTTCTACATTTTTTATTCAATTTCTTTATCCGATTCAGTTCATTTAATCCGGATTTTCTTAAATTGAGTGTTTGACTAGGAATTTAACCATAAACAAATTCCAACGTCAACATTTTGAGGCTAGAAGGAGGGGGCCTAACATTCAAACGGACACAAACTCCAAATTGTGTAATGAGCAACGAAAAGTACACTACGACACCAAATTCCCAGTCCCGTTTATCTCAGCTTGTTGGATCCGGCCAGTCAAATTCGGCCATACCAACCGGGGTCGCCCAAACTATCCCTATCACTCTAGAGACCCCCAGGACCCCTGTCCACCAATGAAATCACAGCCATCATGGCTCAGCTAAATGAAAGACTGAAAGAAGCCGAACAGAGGGAAAAGGCCTAGAGAGTGAATGGGCTAATGGAAGGCTTGGAGTCCTCAGATGAGCCCAAGCTTAGATGAAATCTAGAAAAAAGGGTCGTAGAAGACCAGAGAACAACGAGAAGCCCATCACCATGTCGAGCTCAAATAGGTGACCGAGCATAGCTAAATCAAGTAGAAAACATAGAGAAGACTAGATGTGTCTCTGACCGGATTGGACTGACCTCGACATTGGGGGCCAGAAGGCTTGCTAGAAAGGTGGAAAATAGATGGCTCAGCGACCTTATAAAGAAGGCACCGACCAAAGAATAAGAGTTAGAGAAAGAGACTAGCAGAAATTTAGTCTAAGAAGAACATGATCGATAGAGGAGATTGGAAGAGAGCCACCCCCTTTATCGAGTATATTTCAGAAATGGCCACAATGACTAAGTTTAAGATCCCGCCAAAGGGACTTTATAATGACGACACCGACCCGAGCATCCATTTGGACAAATACTCGTCCTAGATGAAGCTCCAGAGAATCGATGAAGAGCTGATGTGTAAGGCTTTCTCACTTTGGGAGGCCCAGCACAGCAATGGTTCAGGTTCTTCTCTAACTAATCGGTCGGAGGATGGGACAAACTGATGAAATTATTTTTAACATAGTTCATGGGGTCAAATATAAGGTCGACCCCGAAGGAAAGACTGGTCAATATCAAGTGAGAGAGGACCGAGTCTTTGAAAATTTACTTGGACAAGTTTAACAAACTTGTCCTGGAAATGGAATAGGTGTTTGACGATCCCATGCTTATGGCCATAATAGCCGGGCTGAGGCCTTGGATGAAGTTTTGGTGGTCAGTGCATGAGAAAGGGCCTTAAACCTACCATGACTTTCTGACCCGAGCAGAAAAATACATCAGGACCAAAGAATCAATCCCGGATATGAGGCCCTCTGAAAGAGTTAAGAGAAGATCAGAGAGGAGATAAGAGAGGAGAAAGCCGATGAAGCCGTTCAGGCCAACAAGAGACTTTAGAGCTTTCCAGCATGGCGAACCCGGCCAGGTAATAGAAATTCTAATAGTTACCCCTACGCAGGTCCTCACAGAAATAAAAGATAAAAATCTATTGCTAGAATCGAGGCCCTTAAGGGTGGATTCGGCCCGATCGAACCAAAACAAGTACTACAAATACCACAAAGCCAAAGGGCATGATACAGACAAGTGCTGGACACTTCTGACTGAGTTGATGAAGCTGATATATCAAAGCCATCTAAAGAAGTATGTAAAGGGTTAGGGACAACAAGGCTAGGGGCAACAGCCTACGCTACCGCTGCCTACACCTAATGGGACAACTCGGGAAATATTGACCCTGGTCAATAACAGCTTTGGCAAGCATAAGGGATCAAATCGAGCTCGAAAAGAGTAGGTACGAGAAGCTAGGAATACATATCAATGATGTGTCTCGCCCAGGATAGAGTCCCGACACGCTCCAATATACTTCACCGAGCAGGACAACGAAGAGATAGCTTATCCCCACAGTGATACTCTAATAGTATCGTTAAACATCTCCATGACTATGGTGTATAGGATTATGGTGGATACTGAAAGCTATGCTAACGTGCTCTACCTGAGCACGTTCAAGTGAATGGGATTCTATAAATCGCAGCTCGAACCCTCATTGGATACGATTTAAGGGTTCAGAGAAATGAGGACGAAGGTGAATAGAAGACCACACCATCTTTACGATAATAAAATTCAAGTTAGTAGACCTTAATTCCCAGTATAATGTCATCTGGGGCCGGCCACTCCTGGTAAAATTAAGGATGGTTGTTTCCAACTATCACTTGGCAGTGAAATTTCCCTTTGACGAAGAGGTATACGTTATAAGGGGAAACCAGCAGGCTGCTTGGGAAACCGATATGGGGCTAATTCCAAGGGAGCTCAATATACTGGAACTGGTGTAGGCCGTTTTGGATGACGAGCGATAGATGATGTTTGGGATATAATCCTTGAGGTGGCCGCGATCAGCCAGGAAGAGTTTATGGAGATAGATGAGGAGCCAGCGAGACCAAAAACTTGACCAGAACAACAATTGGTCACCCAAACTTTTAAGATCGGGTCATCTTTAGGAACGGTTGACCAGGATGATAACAGATAAATAAGGGGAGCGGAACAACCACTATCCAAGGAGTGGGGGTTCTTGGATCTAAGGAAAGATGGACCCAAGAGGAGGACAACACCAGTAGAGAAGCTGGACCTAATAAAGCTCGATCCTAGCCGACCAAACATGGAACTGCAGATCGAAAGAGAGTTGAAGGAGCCATTCAGGGGTGAGCTGGTCTCCTTCTTGAAAGTGAATACTAATGTTTTTGCTTGGGCTCACAAAGATATGGAAGACATCCGAGCAGAAGATGTCTGCTACAATTTGAACATAGACCAACAGCCTAGTTGATGGTTCAAAAGAGGTGGAGTCTGAGCTCGGATAGGTATGAAGGACTCCAATTGGAAATGCAGAAACCGCTAGAACATTGCTTCATTAAGAAGACCAAGTATGCTATCTGGGTATCTAACCCAGTTCTAGTTAGGAAAGCAATCAGGTCATGGAGGCTATGTGTGGATTTTACCGACGTAAATAAGACCTGCCCGAAAGATTGCTTTTCTTTACTCAACATCGATCAGCTTGTCGATACAACCACTGAGCACGGGCTAATGAACTTCATGAAGACATATTCTGGATATCACCAAATACCGATGATCGAGTAGGATCAGGTGCATACTACTTTCATAACTGACCAAGCTCAATATTGCTATACCATGATGTTGTTCGGGTTGAACAATGTGAGGGCGACCTATTAGAGGCTGGTAAACAAAATATTCACTGCACAGATTGGGAAGATTATGGAGGTCTACGTAGATGGTATGCTTATCAAGACAAGAAAAATGGCCGACCATGTGGGCCACCTAACAGAAATGTTTGAAATCTGAAGAAGTATAGGATGAAGCTGAATCCTAAGAAATGCTCATTTAGGGTCAGCTCGAGGAAGTTCTTGGGGTATATGGTAAGTCAAAGGGGAATTGAGGCCAACCCCGAAAAAATTGAAGCAATTGTGAACCTAACTCCTCCAAAACGGATCAAGGTCGTGTAGAGCCTGACAGGTAAGGCCGCATCACTTAATCATTTCATTTCTTGATCCACTGATAAGTGCAGGCCATTCTTCAACCTCATAAAAAAATATTCCCAATTTGAATGGAATAGTGAGTGTCTATCAGTTTTGGAAGAACTGAAAAGAGCATTGATGGCGGCATCGGTGCTGGCGAAACCCAAGCCCAGTGAGAAATTACAGCTCTACTTGACAGTGTCTAAATATGCTATAAGTGTAGTGCTAGGCCGAGCAGAGAAAAGGGCTCAACAACTCGTCTACTATGTGAGCCAATCACTACATAATGTCGAGCTTAGATACTCGATCATGGAAAAGTTGGCCTATGTTCTAATCATTTTAGCTTGGAAATTACGCCCTTATTTCCTGGCACACCAGGTAGAAGTATTAACAAACTTTCCTTTGAAGCAGGTACTTAGCCGTTCAGACAGCACATGGCGACTACTGAAGTAGATAGTAGAGCTCAGATAATATGATGTCCAGTACACCCCGAGAACGACAATCAAGGGGTAGGCCCTGATAGACTTCATCGTGGAATTCACGCCAACTTTAGTACTCCGAGAAAAAAGATTGAAAGGTCTTGAAAAATGTTTGTAGATGACTCGTCAACCGCCTAGTGTGCCGGAGCTGGTATAGTACAGGTCAGCCCCACAAACAAGTACTTTTGCTCGGCCCTACGTTTCAAATTCCCAGCAAAAAATAATGAAGCTCTTCTGGGTAGATTAGACATGGCAAAACTGTTTGGAGTCGATGAACTTGAGATCTTTAGCGACTCACTTTTGGTCATTAACCAATTATCTGACGAGTATATTTTCCGCGAAGAAAGGATGACTAGGTATCTGAGATCAGTAGAGCTGACCTCAGCGAGTTTCAGAAAGATCTAAGCAGAATAAATTCCAAGGAGCAAGAATGTACAAGCTGATGCATTAGCTCGGCTGGCTATAAGTAAGGTGCATAAGACATTAGCTCGGTCAACATCGGATAAGTAGACAGCTCAGCCCTCGATCAGAAAGAAGTTTATGCCACTGAGTAGAAGGTAACTTGGATGATCCCAATCATCTAATACTTGGAAAGGGGGAAGATGCCCGCCGATCAAGTCGAGACTAGAAAGTTGAGAATCCAAGCTGCTAGGTATGCAATGTAGGATGAAGTTTTATACAAAAGGGTTTCTCTCAGCCCTTCTAAGATGCTTGGACGAGTAGGAAGCCACATACACGCTGAAAGAAGACCATGAAAGAGTTTGTGTTAATCATCAGACAAGGCTATTTCTGGCTAAATCTAAAAAAGATGCAATCAGGTACGCCAGAAAATGTGATCGATGGAAGTGTACACCCCTCATCAGGTCCTCGTCGGAAGACCTGAACTCGATTATGGCCTCTTGGCCATTCGTTAAATGGGAGATTGACCTGATCGGCCCAATACCGACGGGTTGAAGAGGAGTCAAATTCACGATAGTCGTTGTCGACTATTTTACCAAGTGGGTGGAGGCAGAGCCTCTAGTAAAAATAATCGAGGTCAAGATCACTAACTTCGTTTGGAAGTTAATCATTTGCTGATTTGACATCCCACATTCTATCATAATAGATAATGGATGATAATTTAATGCTGAAGGCTTCAAAACACTTTGCGAAAACTTGGGGATTAGAAAATTGTTTTTAACTCCATATCACCCCTAAAAAAATGACCAGGTTGAGGCTATCAACAAAATCATCAAGCACACCCTGAAGACCAAACTTGAAGAGTGGAAGTTTGCTTGGACTGACAAACTTTCTAAAGTACTTTGATCATATAACACGACGGCTAGGACAACCATAGGAGAAACACTATTCTCCTTGGCCTTCGGATTCGAGGCGATCATTCCAATTGAGATCAGCGTCCTGACCTGAAGAATACAAAATTTCCAGGATGAGCAGAATTTTGAGACAATGATGGCCAACCTTGACCTGGTCGAGGAAAGAAGGATTGATGCCGACCTGAAAAATTCAATGTACATACAAATAAGTGCAAGGTACTATAACTCCCAAGTCCAAGCACGAAAATTTAGAATAGGGAATTTGGTCCTAAAAAAGGTTTTTCAGTACACTAGAGAGCCTAACACTAGGTCTCTGGGATAAAATTGGGAAGAACCGTACATGATTGCTCGAGTCCTGGCCGGGGACGCATACGAAATCTCCGACCTTAACAACAATATAATATCCAAGCTTTGGAACGTAGAGCACTTAAAAAAGTATTACCACTAAGCTGCTGGAAGCTCTTTGTCACTTCATTTTTATGTAATTTTCTATTGAATGAAAGTGTTTCATAAATTATCAACTGTATAGGCTACAACCTCGTCTGTGCAAACTAGAACGAACGGAACAGTAAGGATACGGCGTTGGCTCAGACAGAATAGAAAGGCTCCAGCACAAAACAGGTTACGATCTCGTCTGAACTAACTGACACATATTTTTCTAAACACTACTTAGTAAGTGTACTAAGGTTGTGCGTATTAAGTAAGTGACCAAGTTAAATTATCGATTCACGGGATTAAGGATTAGTGTAACCTTAGGGTTATGCGTTGTCACGAAATTATAGTGCAAATCATGTTTAAAGTCGTGAGTTCAAGAAACCAATTAACTAAGAATAAGAAATTAAACTAAGCAAATAAGCAACAAGAGACGAAATAAAACAAATAAAACAAAAACGATTAAACTAGGGTTGAGAGACAAGAAAGAAAAAGCCGTGTTCGGGTGTTCTTCTCTACACGAGATCAATTACATGGGTAATTAGCTAACTATTACTATTAGTGGTTGATTAATAAGAGCAATCACAAGCAAAATACTACACAAATTCGTACTTGGTAAGCCTAGAAAGTGTGCATCGTTAAGCCCTATAATTTAGAGGAAAGAACATACCGTTTCTCACCCGAGTAATCACACAAAGTAAGAGCCTCTACACTAACTAAACTAATCCCTACATGCTTTCCCACTTGTATACTAAGTACGAACTCCTATGGTCTCCTCACCAATCACCCAATTGATAATTCAAGTAATTAATGTGAACCTATGGGGTTTTAATGAAATTACCCACTTCTCGGTTGTGATAAATCATAACAAATTTAATTCAATAGATCAATTCTCACTTCTATATATCTCAACACAATCACCTAACTCTCATCAAATCAAATCATGCATCAACATATAAATAAACTGAATCAATCATCAAATTGAAAAATATGAAATCCCATAAATTTAATTAATCAACCCAATAGCAATAGATAGTCTAATTACACTAATAAATCAATTACCCATGTAAATTGGAACACTCAAATACTATTGATTTAGCCAACAACACTCATCATCCAAGCAAAAAAGAAAAATAAGCAATAACCCAAAATCAAATCCATAAATGAAATTTTAAACAATAAAAGGATAGATATCACCTTTAAAACTTGAAGTCTTACAATACCCACTTGGAAGAATAAGAAAAATAAAACCTAACTATGCTTTGAAACTAAAAAAACAAAGAAATTCTAAGACCTAATGTGTGGGAATTCATCCCCTTGTGTGTATTTTTTCCTCTCTTTGTGTCTCTCCCCCTTTTTTGTCTCTCTTCCCTTTTTTTCTCTTCAAAACTTGAGGCTAAGTTAAAGATGATTCCTCCTTCCAAGCCCTAGGTTGAATTTGGGCTTTTCTCCTTATCTTCTTATTTTCCAAGCTCAATTGTTGCTTCTACTTCATTCTTTGAGTAATGAACTTTTTGTCTTCTTCGGCCCAATTCTCTTTCAAGTGGGACATAGGCCTTGAAATACTTCAAAAATCTCCATCAAATATCTCCTTCAATTTCTCCTCCCATTGGGCTTTCAAGTCCAATTTGATCTCTTTTACTCGATTTAATTTCTTCCCTTCTTGTATTTTCTTCGTTCGACCTTGATAAAAAAATAGGTGCGCATTTCTTCCAAAATTCTCACTTTCACCTATAAAACTAGCAAACACAACCTATTTCGACAATTAAGTATAATTAGTAAAATTAGTGCATAAATATGCATAAAATCCTACAAAAAATAATATGAATATACACATGAATTTCGACCGGACGGAACAGTAAGACAACAACCCAAATAAACTACAACCTCATCCGAATCTATCAAGCCAGATGAAACAGTAAGACTCTGATCCAAAATAGGTTATGGCTTCATTCGAGCCAACCAGCCTAGATGGAATAGTAAGACTATGGTCCAAACAGGTTACGGTCTCGTCCAAATAGACCAGGTCAGGTGGAACAGTAAGACTACGATCCAAATAGGCTATGATCTCGACTGAGCTGACTTGGCCGGATGAAATAGTAAGACTACGACCCAAATAGACTACGACTTGATCCAGGCCAATCAAGTTCAGACAGAATAGTAAGGCTATGGCACAAATGAGCTAGGGTCCCATTTGAGCTGACCAGACCCAGTCGGTATAACAAGATTACGGTCAAAACAGACTATGGTCTCATTCGAGCCGACTTGGGGCTATGCCCTTACCCACCGATTGAACAAACTGAGCTGAGGTGATTAAGTTGAAGGTTTTAGTTAAAGTTATTATAAACCAAGCTAACCAAATGATGATTTTAAATTCTTAGAAGCCAAGCCGACCAAGTGGTTAGGTGGGCCATATTATGTTTTATATTTTAAGATTTTTACAAGATAAAGCTATGTAAGTACATAAAACATAAATCCAAGCTGAACAGATAAGATGTGCAAAAATAATATATTTATAAGTACTGGTTTGGAGGTCAGAACCTCTTGACAAAAAGGGTTAGATAGTCGAACAAAAAAAAATATACGTCTACTGGTCGATCTCAACTACCTCATCATCATCATCCCCATGCTGACTAGTATCAGGAACAGCCTCTATGACATAGCTCGGTCGGACACAAGCTGAATAGGAGGTATCGACCTGAGGAGGTGATCCGGCCCAGGAGAAAGATACCCGGATAAGTCACTCATCATCCCCAAGTAGTAAACGGGGAGGAGCTGCTTCTCAAGATAGCCGATTAGGGCTACCATGAGCGGGCAGTCATCAAGCTTCTCCTGTCTAACCACATCGATAAAAACGAAGAGATAATCCAAGATCCCCCCGTACATGTACTCGATTGAAGTCTTATACTTGAGTACGATGGCCACCTCGTCTGTCGGGACAGCCCAGACAGACTCTAGTTCGGCCTTACAAGCCTCCAGCTTAGCCTGAAGCCGAGTACTCTCCACGATCAGGTCGGCCACGTTTTGGCAATCCAACTCGACCGTCTTAGTATTCTCGACCAACAAGCACTGAGAGGAGGCTAACAGAGTATGGAGGGTTTCATTTTTCTCAACTGAGGAGACCAGTTCGTTCTTTATCTCCCTCAGCTCAGCTTTCTTCATTTTGTATTTTCTAAGCTAGTTAAGGTGGCAGAGGTGAGCTCTCCAGGTGAAGAACGAGAGGCCTAGGCATGAAGTACGGTCAAGTAGACGTCCATATCTATGCCAGACATTTGGCCGACATACATATCTATTTCTCCATCCAGGCCTTTACCGGGGCCTCCATAGCTGACTCGACTCTCGAAGAAAGGGCCTTCATCAGATCCATACTCAACATCTAAGCACGAGTGTAGCTGATCTGGAAGAAAGATCTTCCCCCAAGGTACTCTTTGGAGCCCTCGATCTTTTTTGGATCCCACCCACATACGCTAACCAAGCCGACCAGGGCGGACTCGGATGACCAGACGTCGGGTGGGGCGGCAATGGTGACACCAGAAGTACTTGTCAGCTACTCGGTAGAGGTTGGCCTTGCCCTTTTAGCAGGCGAAGTCGTTGGGTCGGATGATCCCTGACCAGCCACCATCATAGTCGAGATTGGAGGATTGAGACCCCGATCTTTTTCTCGACCAGCCACCTTGGGCGGTTGTTTTTGTTTTCTAGCCTACTCGACCTGGATTCGGATGCACTCGGAGGGATCCCTCCACAAAGGCAAGTTATCTGGGTGAAAGACGGCTGCAAGTATAGTAAAAAATATATATAATACAAGTAAAGACAAATACTTGGTGATCGAGCAGGAAAACTCAGCAGAGAATAAAATGAGAAGAGTTAGAGGTTACCTCGGAAGTTGATTAGGACAAAAGTGAAGGGAAAAACTAGACCAGCTCAAGCGAGCCGATCCTCTATGATGAGATCCTTGAAGGTTTTGTTTTTCAAGTTGGTGTTATCCCTTAGAAAATGGACCTTTTAAGAGAAGTCCTCTCCGATCAGAAGATTTTGAGGTGGAACCTCTACAAAATAAAAAAGTATTATAACATCAGAAAAGCCGACCGAATGAGAAATATAGATTTATACCATTTACTGGCCTGAAGCTGGTAGGACAAGAAATTCTATGAGAGGTCCTCATGGCTCAACTCGGGACTCATCTAATCTCTTATAACCCAAAACCATTTGGTCTTTCAGTCTTTAATGGAGGAAGGATGACCACATATCAATTGAGGTCGAAGTGGCTTAGGAAAAGTATAGTAGAAATGATTTTTCATCCCGGGAATCAGCTTGATGCTTAGGCAAGCTAACTCTTGCGGGCCAGGAACCCCGAAGTTGTAGGAGTAGAAGAGTATAAGCAGCCATAGAATGGACGACCGGCTGTTGGGGTGAAGCTCGCCGGGTGGGGAGGTGCAATCCCCAGTGCCACAGGTAGTAAGTTAGACAGGAGGCCAAGGGAAAGCAAAGACCACCTTCAAGAGCCCGGAAGCTAACAGTCACATACCCTTTCAGTGGCTTATCCATTCTCTCCTCAAGTTGGGGAACGTCGAAGATAATTCCCAGAGGGATGTTAAAGAGTGAGTGCCAATGGTTGAGCACGACTTGGATGGCTATAGAGGGCCAAACTATCGCTTCAGAGTCCTTGAAGGCTGCTTGGTCCGACGATATCACCGTTGTTTAAGTGGCACCCCTATTGGGATATTAGCAGATATCGAACCTGATGAACCGACTTTCTCTATCTCAACAGGGGCTAGACTCCTGATCTCATCAACATCAGGAGAACTGGATCCCAAATCCAACTCTCCCGAGCTGCACTCACACTCCTCAGACACACCTCGGTCATAATCTCGGACTAATCCACCACCGAATGATTCATCTGATGACATAATTTAAGTGAAGTAAGAGGAATTTACCTAGTTTATATGAGGATGATTGATTCTCCTCAGTTGATTCTTCTCGATTAACACTGCTCGAAGTTCTCAAGAAATTTGACAAAAGTTTGCAATTTCTGAAAAGAAGAATGAACGCAAGTCACCCCTATTTATAAGGAGGACACGACCTTTTAACTTCCATTCCGATTAGTTTCGACACATATGTGATCTGATGGCTTTAGATGATGGCTTTTTTAACTTCTGTCCTACACAACGCTGATGCATGTCCGATTAGGTGGCTCTGATTCAATAACCTTTCAACTTCCACAACACATGATACCGACACGTGCCTGATCGGATGACCGTAGGCAAAATAAATACAGGGCAGAATTGGAAGTGTTAAAACCCAGCTCTTAACACATGTGCTCAGCTCGGCTGGTAGTGTTAGGTTAGGTTGCAATAAAATAAAGTTCTCCCCTAACCTAAAAGACTATTGTTGGACCCCTCGATCCGAGCACTGATCAGGTACATGACCCGACCAGTCTTTTCTAAGAGTCAGTTAGGAATGTAGACTTGACCTGGATGATTCCTATGTTGGTCATCAGACAACCCAAGCAAAACTGATTTCATGGGAGTCCCAATGAAACATGTGCCAACCCAATCGGGATTTACTGAAAAAGACCAAGAAACAGTCATGCTAGATTCGAAGAAGATCTTAACGGTTAATCCAGCTAGCTAGGAAAAAGTGGATGAAATCAACCTCCCACTTCCTAGAAAATAGATGAAAAAATAAGGGAGAAGTGGACATGATCCCCACTAACTTGTGCTCTCTCTTAGCTTATAAATAGTAGCAATTAGGATTTAGAGGGTTCGAAAATTAGTATATTCAAACACAAGAGAACTCATTTTTCTTACATTTATTAAATTCGCTTTTGATTGGTCATAACAAATTGATCGGAATTAGCCGACCTAATTTACCCGAGTAAGCTCCGGGCACAATGTTTTCTATATTTTTATTCAATTTCTTTATCCAATTCAGTTCATTTAAGTCGGATTTTCTTAATTTGAGTGTTTGACTAGGAATTTAACCATAAATAAATTCCAACGTCAACTAATGTGATTAATGATCAATTGAGATGACTGCTTGCATTATTGAATGATTTAAACCACATGATTATTTTTGATTATTTATTTTTTGGATTATATGATTGAGATATATTTTATTGATGAAATACTGGGTTTGAGCCCCGAGATATACCGGGTTTGAGCCTCGAGACAAATTGAGTTTGAGTCCCAAGATATACTGGGTTTGAGTCTCGAGATATACTAGATTTGAGCCCCGATATAGATCGTGTTAAAGTCTCGAGATATAATGAGTTGAAGTCCCAAGATGAATGATAAGTCGAGTTAAATCCCGCACTGATGAGGTAGACCTTCTAAATGTTGTTTGATGTGATTTATATTTCGTTTATGTTAAATGATAAACATTCTATGTCAAACAGCTTCTTGTGATAAAATTATGGTTCGATAAGTGCGATTAAATTTTTTAAATTGTGCTATGATGAGTTGTTGGGACCCGAATGAAATCCTTTATGTTTATAATATTTTGAAATAAGGGCAAAACAATTTCTTTTACCAAAAATGAATCAGTATGTTTGTCTACTACAATTTATTTATTGAAAATTATTTTTTGTTGTCCCAAATTTTCCCATTGAGTGTATTTCAAACACTCACCCCTTTATGTTAAAATGTGTTTTGGTGCAAAAAACATAGAGCGTGGTAGACGAGTGGTGAATACTGGTAGCCGATATTCTAAAAGTTGCAGAAGAATTTATTTAAAAGTATTTTATTTCATAAATTTTAAAAATATGTATTTCATAATTATTCTTAATTTTATGTATCTTTATTTTTCTTAAAATGATGAATTTTGTACGTAAGTAGTGTCTTAGTAAAAATTACCTTTAAAAAAAAAACAAAACGTTATAATGTGACAATCAAAATTCAAACCTGGATCAAACACGTTTTCTACTCTTTACTATCCCCTTCCTTCTACTCCCCAAACTCATAAAAAGAAAAAACTTCAAATTATAACTGTGAGACTATGAAATTCTATATCTATAGTCAGCCTTCATTTGTTCTTGTATTATTTATTACATATAAGAAGTGGGACAAATTCTAGCTATTGAAAATAAGCAATTCTTTAAAATATAAAAACAAAGCTTGCTATATAAATTATTCGCACAGAAAATATGTTCTTTAAGATATAAACTAGTATTTCTCCAATATATTTAGTAGTATTTAGTAGATTTTTAGCTATAAAAACCATAGTTTGTTTATAATTTTTTCTCAAATAATCTAAAAGTTGTATTTAATTTTTTTTTTGTTTTTATTAATTTTCTAAGTTATAGCTTATTTTTATCATTTTATTCCTATCTTTTAATTTTTAAAATATAATTTGTACTTATCAAACTTTTTTTTGTCTCCAACATTTTACTTTATTACTGTAGCAGATACTACTATAAATCAATTATAAAAAAACTCGAATGCACCAAAATCTAAACATTTTAGTTTTGACATAAATAAAAATAAAAAAAATAAAAAATGTTATTTTTAATAATAACATGTGCATTGCAATATCATATATTAATAACTTTAATTTTTTTTATAACATATCATAATGATATATTATTTTAATAAGAAATATATGATGCTTTTAATATATATATATATATATATATATATTTATATTAATAAAAATATAGATATTATAAGTTTAAATTTATATCATTTTAAATAACTACACTTGATAATATTAGAAAATTGAAATCCAAACAATAACATACATAATTATATTAGAATTTATTATTTCTTTTGTACAATTGTCAAACCTAACTTCTTTTTATATTTAATATAGTAAGATTTTAAAATTTTAATAAACACAATGCAGGATCTTGTTTTGTTTTCTTGCAAATAATTTTTATTGAAAAAACATAGTCATTAACTTTATTATTTGTAAATTTTTTCATTGTCGTTTTAACTTTGTATTTGTAAATTTTTGTATAATTTATATTTAGAACACATGTTTTTTAACCTACACGTTTTAGTTTACTACTATAATTTAAATCATCACAAATCAATCAAAATATTACTCAAATGAATGAAAATTTGTAAAAGAGAATAGTATAAATATATCGGTTAGGGAAGACTTTTGAGTACCCAAAATTTGAAATTTAGATGAGTTTGATAAGCTTTTAAGTATCAAAATAAATAAAATAGTCTGAATATGGAAGGATATAGGCTTTTAATTACTAAAAAAAATAAAATAGTTTGATTATGAAAATCTTTCCATTAAGTCGGTCCTTCAAGTAGCTTTCTCTCATCTAATATATAACTAAAAATAAATAAAATAGTTTGATATGAAAACTATCTAATTAAAAAATTAAATAAAATAGTTTGAAATAAAAAAATTAATAAAATAGTTTGATTGTGAAATAAAGTATTCTTAAGAATGAAATGTGATATATGTGTTAAGGTGAGCTAGGTATTCTTACGAATGAGACACTACGGTGCTTAAAATATGAAGATGTTATATACATGTTTAAGGTGAATAAAGTATTCTTACGAATGAGACACCACGGTGTTTAAGATGTGGTGTACAATATTTAAGATGTGATGTACGATGTTTAAGGTGAGCAATGTATTCTGATAATGACATGCGATGTTTAACGTGAATTAGGTATTCTTATGAAATATACACGAGCTCTAAAGTGAGCTAGGTATTCTTACGAATGAGACACATTGTTTAAGGTGTGATATACGATGTTTAAGATGAGCTATTTAAGATGTGTTATATGATGTTTAAGGTGAGCTGGGTATTCTTACGACGATGTTAAGGTGAGTTGGGTATTCTTATGAATGAAACATTATGTTATGTTTTGTGATATCTGATGTCTAAAGTGAGCTAGGTATTCTTATGAATGAGACATGGTGTTTGATATGGTCAAACTCAATCGAATCGGGTTTTCACCCTAAAATCGAGAAACAGTCGCAATTATTATGTGGAAGCCATCTTGAGAAGCAAACTAATATGTGATGTATTTGTCAAACTAGTTTACAGCGAATCGTATCGACGAACTAAATGGTAATGAAAGAAGAGCGAACAGACTTGACTTCAACTGACCGTTATTTCTGCGGGTCAATTATCCACATCCCTTGTTTTTAGGGCAATCGCGAACTAAATTACCGCTTTCCTTAATATTTGGAGAACTCCTACTTCAACTACAACGAGGACTCATATTCTCACTGCAACTAGTCCTAGGGAGTATATATATCCTTGTTATATTCATTTTTTCATACACAATTCATCATAAAACACATACACGTATATTACTTGAGAGATTTCTTGGCAATTCTATTGACTTGAGCGTCGGAGTCCTATCGTTGGGAATCTCTCCCGGTGTTTTACAGGTTTTGGATCCAAGATTTCAAGTTTTTAGCCCAAGAAGACGAACGTTGAACCGGAGCAATATCAATTGGCGCCGTCTGTGGAAAAAAAATTCTGAGTTTTTGAGACGTTGAGATAACAAACATGGTAACTATTAGAGGATCGCAAAGGGTGGAGGTAGGCGGACCTTCAAGAAACCCCTATGATGAAGGAGATAGCTGGAACCCTGTCCCGATTAATCCTCCCCCCACCATCACTTTAACACCGGAAGAACATGTGTTGTAGGTTCGGTTTACCAAGGATCTTAGTATCAGATAATGGAGCTCAATTCCGAAGAAAGAAAATTACTGAATGGTGCAAGGAGATGAAAATTTTACTAGTGTTCACAGCTGTTGCTCACCCTCAAGCTAATGGACATGTTGAAGTGGTAAACAGAATCATATTAGACGGACTTAAAAAGCGACTGGAGTCTGAAAAATCTAATTGGGTAGAGGAATTGCCATCAGTATTGTGGGCATATCGAACAACACCTAGGTCGACAACAGGAGAAAGCCCTTTTAATTTAGCATTTGGCATGGAAGCAGTAGTACCAGCAGAAATCCAACGAGAAGCTTTGAGAATCATGAGTTTTGAGCCTTTAGAGAATGAAGAACTGGTTAAAACCAACCTGATGTTTTTAGACTAATTACGAAATAAAGCCAGAGTTCGTCACGAACTCTATAAAAGGTGTATTCAGGCTGCATTCAACAAGAAGGTTCGGAAGAGGGAATTAAGAGATATGGTATTAAGGCAATCAGACGCCTTAGTCGACGTTGGAAAGTTGGATGCTACTTGGGAAGGACCGTATGTTGTATCAAAAATCCTTCCAGGAGGATCTTACGAGCTGATAGATGGAGAGGGCAAGTTGTTGCCAAGGCCATGGCATGTGAGTCATCTGAAGAAATTCTATGCTTAATGTGCTACACTTATGTATGATTACTTTTCTCAATTTCCTTTACCTTAATAAAATAAGTAAATATTCGCTCCCTGTGGACGTAGGCTAATTTGGCCAAACCACGTTAAATTGTTGTGTCTTTTCTTTTCTGTTCGATTTCATGTGATTGCGGTTATACTTAATAATTAAACGAACTGAAACATTCCCCCGAAATGTCCTGATTAAGCGAACCAAAACATTCCCTCGGAATGTCCTGATTAAACGAACTGAAACATTCCCTTGGAATGTCCTGATTAAGAGAATTAAAACATTCCCTCGAAATGTCCTGATTGAACGAACCAAAACAGGCCCTCGGAATAACCTGATTAAGCGAACTGAACCATTCCCTCGGAATGTCCGAATTTAGCAAACTGAAACATTCCTCGTAATGTCTTGATTAAATTAAAACATCTCATTCGAATGATTGAATAAAGCGATGAAATATGTTCGTTTATCTTTGAAAATATACCACTTCAGATATACTTATGTGACTAATTCAGATATACTATTTATGATTACGAATTATTTGCGATAGTACTTAGACTAAAAATTGATAATATTCAAGATGAAGTACAAATTACAGAAAAGAAATATACAACATGATTCCAAAAATACATTGAAAATTTTTCTAAGGCTGAGTCGACGGCTTTTCTGAGGGAACAGGAAGAGAAAGAGGATCAATAGTGGAAACCGACGGCAAAGGAGCAAACATATCCTCAGGTAGGTCGGCAACCAAGCTCGGAGTTGCCTCTCCGGACTAAAGAGGACCCGAGTTGGTGCTTGGACGATTAGAAAGAATTTTCAAGATAACCTGTTCCAAATATCTGGCCCACCACTCGACATCTACAGCTTTCGCTCGTATCCCCCTGCCAGCCGGGAGGAGTAGGAAATGATTGCCTCAATTTCTTGCCCAGGGAGGAGAGACGGAATTGAAATTGGGATTCCGGCAACACTTGGCCGATCTCCTATTGATAATGTTGTGCAGCTTCCGTCACCTCCTCCTGGCATAAGCGAACTCCTTCCCGAAAGTATGCTTTGGCCATGGGAGCCGCTTTGGAGAGAAAGAGAATCAAGTCCCAGAGATGATGAAAATTTTTAGCACGGTACTCCTCGATGATCAGCTTCATCTCGGAGCTCTGGGCAAACTGATGGAAGCCTTTAATTACCCCGGCTCGGAAGCCTTCTGCTCGCATGTCCTCTCCGAACTGAGTCCGCATATTACTTTCCTGCTCCAGCTCCCCCTTTAACCTCTTATTCTCCGCCTTCACCAGAAGGAGGGCTTCCTGTTTCCCCACGGCAAATCTTTCTTTGGCCAACAACAGTTCCTCCATCCTAGAGGTCTCCGAATGAGCAATCATCAGATCGACTTCGCATTACTCGAGCGAAGCCGATAACTTCCCAACCTTCTCAGAATAGAGGGACAAATCGCTCTCTAGCATTTGCTTCTCGTCCATCACCTCCTTCATCTTTTGATACCCCTTTTGGAGCTCAATTCGCCCACGGAGAGCGGTCCCAGCATACTTCTCAAAAACTTCTTAGCCTGAGCTAAGCGGGCCAGATTTTTTCTCAATTCTCTCTTCTCTGTATCCTCCTCGTCTTCGCCACTCTCAGCCATCCCCTCATTCTGTATCTCCGAACCGCCCGCAACTCCTTCGGTAGTTCGCAGTTTTTTTGCCAGGGACCCCCGCAAGCTGGTAGACCCCCTTTTCTTGGCAGACGGAGCCTTCACCACCGGGGATCCACTAACCTCCTCGGTTAGGTCCACCTGCTCTGAAACCGGGACGACAGTAGGAAGCGGACTAGGAGAATTCCTTGGGGATGGAAAAGCAGCCTCGACAGGAATAGGAGCTAGCTCGAAGTTGGCAGGGAGGATGCCCTATTTCTCCCGAATTATATCTTCTGTGGAGCCTGGTGTCTTGTTGGCGAGCTCAACAAGACGAGCCTCCTTAATTTGCTTGAAAGTTCTAGCCAAATCAGTATTCACCCCGTGCCGGGAGGACGAATAAGGACTTCGCTCCTCGTCAGAAACGCCATCCATAAAGCTGAAGAACTGATTCATAGTGCGATCTGCAAGAAAGAAACAATAAGGTACAGTTCGGTACAATAAATTCAAAGTAGAAAAGGAACGAAGCAATAAATGAAAATAACCTAAGTTAAAACGAGAGGAAAATTGGCTGTTCAGGTAGAACCCCCAAAAAGACAACAACGATGGCCTGAGCTCATCTTCACTATATCGAACCATCCCTTTGCAAAAATCATATTTAGAAGGGAGATTTGGTAGTTAGTAGGAGGGAGGATTGAGTTGAGCGGAGGTCTGAGCCCAAGGAAGAGAGAGGAAGGGCTGGTTCGTTGGTTGTTTAATAAAAAGTAATATTTTTCCCAGAAACTGACTTTGTCGTCCCCAGTAGACAAAAAAGTAGCTCGCCTCGCACCACTGCGAAGAACTTATATAGAAGCAAAAATGGTTGGTGTTTTTTAGAACAAAACAAGAACGAAAGTGGTCGGGAGTAGGTTCGACCCCCATCCATTTACATATCATATAAAAAGAAACTATGTAGCTAATAGAGTTCGGATGTAGTTGGTTCGGGCATATACCGAAGGCCGAACCTATTTCTAAGAAAAATGGGTGAATAGGGGGAACTAAACCTAGGGTAACATGTTTGAGGAACCAGGTTTGGTGACCCGAGGGAGCTCGGTGTGGCCGATCTTCGAGACTCGGGATCACCATGGTATAACCCCCCACTATAAATGAATTTTGGAGTACGGTATGAGTTTGGGTGGTTTTTGTAGAAGAAAATACAGTATCTACGGTTTTCTTCCTCGATTTCTTAGAAATATTATAAGTTTTTTGGTGAGAAGAAGAGGTGGGGGCTGTATGTAGAGGAAACTGGTCGAAACCCTTCTCTGATTCGCTCTCATCCCAAAGATGAACTGAGGGTCTAGACGATGCCATCGGAAAATAAAATTAAGAGAGATGAAGAAAGGTACCTAGGTTAAAGTAAGGAATCTAGAGGTTGAAGAAGAAGAAGAAGAAGAAGACTCTATGCCAATGGATTTCTACGGTGATTTTGCGCAAGAAAGGTTTCTAGTTTAATGGAGGATGTATATATAGAGAAAGGGTTTGTCGATTTTGGGAAAAAAAATGAAGAGTCGCGAACTGTTGGTCGTCGGATGCAGTGAAATCCAACGGTGGGAGATAAAAAAACGTTGGGCGGAAAAAATCCCTTACCACATGTAGGGCAGAGAGAACTGATGTGACCCTCGTCTCAAAAAGGAGCATCAAGTGATTTGGTAGGCACATAAGCGAACTTCACTAGTATATGTCAACACACACTAAAAAGGGGGAGAGTACTTGACATGGTCGAACTCAATCGAACCGAGTTTTCACCTTAAAATCGAGAAACAGTCGCAATTATTATGTGGAAGCCACCTTGAGAAGCAACTAATATGTGATGTATTTGTCGAACTAGTTTACAGCAAATCGTATCGACGAACTAAATGGTAATGAAAGAAGAGCGAACAGACTTGACTTCAACTAACCGCTATTTCTGCGGGTCAGTTATCCATATCCCTTGTTTTTAGGACAATCGCGAACTAAATTATCGCTTTTCTTAATTTTCGGAGAACTCCTACTTCAACTACAACTAGGACTCATATTCCCACTACAACTAGTCCCAGAGAGTATATATATCCTTGTTATATTCACTTTTTCATACACAATTCATCATAAAACACACACACATGCATATTACTTGAGAGATTTCTTGGTAATTCTATTGACTTGAGCGTCGGAGTGTCACGCCCCGAAACTTAATCATAAATTATTATAAAAGTTTACCAAATTTGCAATTCTATTTTTTTTCTTTAATTATCAGAGTATCCTCGACAGGCGTGCAGGAAAGAAGGAAAAGAACAGAAGAAGAAAATGAAGAAGATATGTATAAAACTAAACAATTTTTTAAGATTTATAGCAACGATATATTAATGTACAAGTTTAAGCGAAAGGGAAGCGTAAGTATGTGTCGTTCCAAAACAGTTTAACATAATATCGTAACAACAAAATCTTTAACAGACATGACACATCTCTCCCTTCAACTCCTTCTTGCAAAATCATCACCTGTAACGAATGCATAAGCGGGGTGAGCGTGTACAAATACACTCAGTGGAAATAAATTCATGAGCTAACATAATATTATAAATCAGATAAGCAGTTAAACACAGCAAGTACAATGCACAGTACATTTATGACGTGGGCACGGGTATATCCCGCCTTACCCCACCACCTTATCCACCGGGTGATTATTTGGTCAGGGGGACTTCACCAATCCTCCATATATCTGTTAGGATTTAATCCCAACCTGCTTTCTCCCAACCATGCATATGAACACATTTTCTCAACTTTTCCTCAACAATACATTATATCACAGCACGTGATCAAAGCATATAAACAATACACGTATAGCATATCTAAAAGCATGCTGATATCAACAAATCATATTTCATAACTTATCGAAAACCCTAGCATACGACTATACAATACAACACGTAAAGTAAACGTTAGTTCAGAATTTACCCCCACCTAAGCTTGGGCGGTGCGATCTCACGTTCTTATCCTTTTAGTTGTGAGATGTGTTCGGAACGTTTGGGCCTACAAACACACAACGTAAATTATTAGGTTATTATATTAATTAAGCGTTTATAATTAAATGCTCGAAAGAAAAAACGAATGAAAAACAGAACATAACCCGACTAGGTCCGAAAATAAATATAGAGGATCTAAAAAGAAAGCTTTAGAGACGAGAATGGAGTAAAACAGATGAGAAATAAAGCCAAATGAAGCATTTTAAGGTTTGGAGGTTTTGAGGGCAAAATTGTAAATTCCAAATTAGACTTGGGGTCAAAACGAGGATTCTGAAATTCTGGGGGTGGAATTATAATTGTCAGAAGAATTTAAGACTAAACTACATCATCCCAAAAGATAGGGGATCAAAAGAAAATGAGCAAAAAACTTAAGAAAATTGCAAAGAGGTCCTTAGAGTCAATCTAATTCTCAAAAATAAACCCAACTTCCAAACTACCCACTGCCACCACCATTCGCCAGCGCTCTTCATGCCGGCCACCATAGCACACAGCGGCGCTGTATGCGCCGCCCCGACATCCGATCAAAGAGAGACGAGAGATAACAGTAGAGAGAGAGAGGTTCGAAGAGAGAAAAAAATCCAAAAATACAGAAACTTTGACTGCTGCATGTCGGAGATCTAACCGATTGATCGACGATCCGAGCCTATAATCGAGATGGGCTCGGCGAGAACTACAATCTAGGCTCAAGAATTGCCTCAAAGGGTGGCGGGATGGCCGAGAACGAAGAGAGAAGGAACTGGGTTTCTAGAGAGAGAAAGCAGAATTTTCTCCGACGAATTGCCGGTGAAGACGACGGCAGATGACGATTTCGAGCCCGGGGTTGGAATGGGCTCGGCGAGAGCTTCAAAATTGTATAGGTTTGGATACGTTTTGGTCGGGAAGAAAATCCGGCGACGGTGGTCGCCGGCGGCGGCGGCGGTGCCGCCCCGGCCGGCCTGCCTCCGGAAAACATGAAAGAAGGAGGAGCATTTCATAACTTAGTTACCTTAGGTTAAAAATTATCATATGCTTTTACCATATGTGTATCAAATGTTTTATACCTTAGGTTAATTACTTCATTAATTATTTAATATTCTTAAACTTTATACTTAACATTCTTATGATATTAATTAATTTGAGATATCATTCGAACTCCGATTTGATTCATTCTTTCGACGTTTTGTTCGATTTTTCGTTCTCGTTCATCTTGTCCCACTTACAAATTATTTTATCGACGTTCTTTTTTATGGAAAATTTTTAAGAATATAGGACTTAAATTAAAGCATGCTTATAATTAAATTTTCTGAAATGCACATAATATAAATCAAATAATTAGTGATTTAAATATTTAGTTATCAAATTATGCTTCGATAAATCGTAGTCGTCACATGGAGTACCATCGCCGAGAACCTCTCCCGGTGTTTTGCAGGTTTTTGATCCGAGGTTTTGAGTTTTTAGCTCAAAAAGACGAACGTTGAACCAGAGCAATATCAATGTTTAAGGTGTGATATATATGTTTAAGGTGAATTAGATATTCTTACGAATGAGACACGTGTTTAAGGTGTGATATACATGTTTAAGGTGAATTAGATATTTTTACGAATGAGACATGGTGTTTAAGATATCATATATGTGTTTAAGGTCAACTATATACTCTTACAAGTAATGAGACGTGATATATTTAAGGTAAATTAAGTATTTTTACGAATGAGACACGGTGTTTGGTGTAAGTAATGAGACGTGATATATTTAAGGTAAATTAAGTATTCTTACGAATGAGACATGGTGTTTGATGTTTAAGGTGTAATATACGTGTTAAGTCCACTACATATTCTTACGGACTTACAAGTGTTTAAGGTCAACTATATATTTTTACGAACTTACGAAATAAGACAAAATGCTTAAGGTGTGATATGCGTATTTGACGTTCTTAAATTTAAGTCTCATAATGAACAAAACAAAGTTTCCATATTGA
This sequence comes from Scutellaria barbata, assembly GCA_028654395.1. Classification (NCBI taxonomy): domain Eukaryota; kingdom Viridiplantae; phylum Streptophyta; class Magnoliopsida; order Lamiales; family Lamiaceae; genus Scutellaria; species Scutellaria barbata. The sequence goes on from CM053648.1 coordinate 9,279,742, forward strand.
AGAAAACAATGAACGAGTTCGAGCATTCCTAAATTTGACAACCCAACTCACGAACTAGTTTGTCTCTAATCTCACATCTCATTAGTTTTTTAAAGTGTTTGTAAGAGAGTTAGTCCATCTAAAAATAGATTTGATTTGTGAAAATGAGTTAGAATAATGTCTCACAAATTTATATTTTTCAAATGATCTACTTAATATGTTAAAATATAGGACAACTGAAAAAATAACAATTAGAAATACTAAAAAGAACAAAATCTATTTTAGGTCTGATTGAAATTCCTTGAGATGAGACTCCATTCTCACATAACATATAAATATCAATATTTCAAGACTAGATAATACTATAAATATCAATATTTCAATACTAGTTAATACAAATTCAAACAGATTTGTCTATTAATGATCAGACAACAATCTCGTTAAAGGCATAACTATTACAGAGAAAATACAAAATTTGTCACACAAATTCCAAGTTTAAGAAAAAAAAACGCAATTTATCACAAAAATTCCGTGTTAAAAAAAAAACACAAAAAAAAAAAGAAAAAAAAATACCGTAGGCTTACATACAATCCAAAAATTCAAACTATAAGAAAAACAAATTTGATTTCAAATAGACAAGAAATGTTCTATCTACTACTCCCATTGTAACTTACTTGTCGTTTAAAATATATTAAGACACGAACTAAAACAGAACATTTAGCCGCCATTATTTTGTATTTAAATTGACCAAAATATTCTTTTTGAAACACTAAAATATGAGATTTTCAAGAAGAATCATAAAAATCTACCATAAACGAAAGATATTGTACAAAAAACAAAAGGTTAAATTTGGAAATGAAAATAATTATTTCTTCTTAAAAATCAGGAGACTAGCAGATAAACTGAAACCAAATTTAGTTTTTCGATGCAGCGGCTATTTTAAAATGGAGGAAGTGAGAAAGTCTTTTATTTTTACAAATTGAAACCAAGTTTAATTTTACGATGCAACAACTATTTTAAAATGAAGTGTAAGCTTGTTTTGAATTTATGTAGGATTCAAGAAATCAAACTTTGAAATTCTAAGTATTTGAAATAATATTATAAATATCAAATTAATATTGAAAAAAATATTTATTATATAATATTATATTATTAATTGATGTAATAATAATGATCGAATGATTGTAATAATATAAATTTAGGTTTGTATTGAAATTTGTATATTAATAGGTTATAATATAAAGAAAACGGTCTACATTACCCTCTTTCGTTATAGTAGAGCCATATATGCCCAAAAATATAAAAAAAAAACCCCAACTTACCCCAATGGCTATAATATAGTCCCCAATTACCCTATTTCTTATCAAGTCAAAAAAACCAATCACATCGCCCTGCCCCACTATCGGATTCGTACGAAAGTGACAGGAGCCGGACAAACCCAATTTTCGTGTAATATAATTCTTTTTATTTTTTTCATCCAATTATTTTTTTAAAAATGAATGAATGAATAGAAAAAAAATCACCTACAGGAAATTTAGGGAAAAATAAAAAAAAATTAATCAAATGGGAAAAAATTACCTACACGAATTTCCTTGAAAGATATAAAATAAAATTAATTTTTTTTTCCTACACGAAATTCGAAATTAAATGATTTTCATGTAATATAATTCTTTTTATTTTTTCATCCAATTATTTTTTTTAAAATGAATGAATGAATAAAAAAAAATCACCAACACGAAATTTAGGGAAAAATAAAAAAAATTAATCAAATGGGAAAAAATTACCTACACGAATTTCCTTGAAAGATATAAAATAAAATTAATTTTTTTTATTTTTTCCTACACGAAATTCGAAATTAAATGATTTTCGTGTAATATAATTCTTTTTATTTTTTCATCCTATTATTTTTTTTAAAATGAATGAATGAATAAAAAAAAATCACCTACACGAAATTTAGGGAAAAATAAAAAAAAAATTAATCAAATGGGAAAAAATTACCTACACGAATTTCCTTGAAAGATATAAAATAAAATTAATTTTTTTTATTTTTTCCTACACGAAATTCGAAATTAAATAATTTTCGTGTAATATAATTCTTTTTATTTTTTCATCCAATTATTTTTTTTTTTAAAATGAATGAATGAATAAAAAAAAATCACCTACACGAAATTTAGGGAAAAATAAAAAAAAAATTAATCAAATGGGAAAAAATTACCTACACGAATTTCCTTGAAAGATATAAAATAAAATTAATTTTTTTTATTTTTTTCCTACACGAAATTCGAAATTAAATGATTTTCGTGTAATATAATTCTTTTTATTTTTTCATCCTATTATTTTTTTTAAAAATGAATGAATGAATAAAAAAAAATCACCTACACGAAATTTAGGGAAAAATAAAAAAAAAATTAATCAAATGGGAAAAAATTACCTACACGAATTTCCTTGAAAGATATAAAATAAAACTAATTTTTTTTTCCTACACGAAATTCAAAATTAAATGGGAGATGGTAAAAACCAAAAATCGTGTAAGAATTAAAAATGTACAATTTAATTCAGTGATTAACCGAAAATCGTGTAAGGAAAAAAAATGTACAATTTAATTCTTTGATTAACATAATTTCGTGTAAGGGTTAAACATTTGGCCTAATTTTTTCAAAAAAAATGAATGAATGAATAAAAAAAATAATTATCTACACGAAATTTAGGGAAAAAAAATTAATCAAATGGGAAAAAATTACCTACACGAATTTCCTTGAAAGATATAAAATAAAATTAATTTTTTTTTTATTTTCTCCTACACGAAATTCGAAATTAAATGGGAGATGGTAAAAACCAAAAATCATGTAAGAATTAAAAATGTAAAATTTAATTCAGTGATAACCGAAAATCGTGTAAGAAAAAAAAATCTACAATTTAATTCTCTCATTAACATAATTTCGTGTAAGGGTTAAACAATTCGGCTAATTTTAAAAAAAAAATGAATGAATGAATAAAAAAAGATTACCTATTAAATTTCTTGTAGGAATTTTTTATTTTTTTTCCCTACACGAAAATAATTTTCGTGTAGGGAAAAAAATTAATTTTTTTTATTTTTTTCCTACACGAAATGTATTCAGTTAAATGGGAGATGGTAAAAACCAAAAATCTTGTAGGAATAAAAAATGTACAATTTAATTCAGTGATTAACCGAAAATCGTGTAAGGAAAAAAAATGTACAATTTAATTCTTTGATTCTTATAATTTCGTGTAAGGGTTAAACATTTGGCCTAATTTTTTCAAAAAAAATGAATGAATGAATAAAAAAATAATTATTCAACAGTAAGCATATTTTAGAAGCCCAAAAATTACAAAATTTCATGTAAGAATATGTTAAAAAAATAAAAATAAATATGTTACAAATTTCGTGTAAGAAATTGCATTCGGCTAATCATATTTTACAAAAATCGTGTAAGCATATTTTAATATTAATATTTTGAAATCATTCGTGTAAACATATTTCAAAATTATAAAAATTAATATTCATGTAAGCATATTTTGCAATCATAATTTAAAAATATAAATTTTAATATTCGTGTAAGCATATTTTGCAATCATAATTTAAAAATATAAAATTTAATTTTCGTGTAAGCATTTTATAATCATATTTTAAATATTAATATGACAAAAAAAAGAGAATATTCATTTAAAAATTTTGGGCCAATTACATAACATAAATTCGTGTAAGTATTTTGGGCTAATTTTTAAATAGTTCGTGTAAGGATAATTTAAGCATATTGGGCCAATTTTTAAAAAATTCGTGTAGGGCCATGGCCAATTTCAGCATTTTGGGCCAATTTCTAAAAAATTTGTGTAGGGCCAATTTCAACATTTTGGGCCAATTTTTAAATAATTCGTGTAGGGCTAATTTAAGCATTTTGGGCCAATTTCTAAAAAAATCGTGTAGGGCGCATTTTGGGTCAATTTTTACAAAATTCGTGTAGGTAATTTTTTCCCATTTGATTAATTTTTTTTTTATTTTTCCCTAAATTTCGTGTAGGTGATTTTTTTTATTCATTCATTCATTTTTAAAAAAATAATTGGATGAAAAAATAAAAAAAATTATATTACACGAAAATTGGATTTGTCCGGCTCCTGTCACTTTCGTACGAATCCGGTAGTGGGACAGGGCGATGTGATTGGTTTTTTTGACTTGATAAGAAATAGGGCAATTGGGGACTATATTATAACCATTGGGGTAAGTTGGGATTTTTTTTTTTATATTTTTGGACATATATGGCTATACTATAACGAAAGAGGGCAATTTAGGCCGTTTTCTCTATAATATATGTGATGATAACCCGGCTCTAAGAAAGCATCGTTCAGATCTCCGTTCTTTTTGAGTAATCATGAGGCTACGCCACCACAAATAAAATTCGTAAACAAGGCCTTAAACAGATAGGTAGAATTTAGTTGATAGTAAAACAGAGAGATAAGAAAGATTGAAGTAAAAAAGGGAAAAGTATATGCAATGGTGATACTGGAAATATTTGCCTAGGGAGATTTACAGATCATCTTCATCTCCGGAAACATGTTGGATGACAGAAAACAGCACAGACAAATAAAAAAACGAGTCGAATATATATCACATACCACCGTTAAAACACAACTTTGGGAGAAACCATGTAGATTTCTCGGCAACAGTTTGCTTCAGAGGTAGTGACAAGCACATATCATCATCGTGTTTGTTTCTGATAATACGTGCAATAGTAAATACATCACCAGCAAACCAATTCTGAAACTGTACGAAAAGTGGAATAGAAGATATCAATGGGGAAAGGATTAATTTTTTTTTTTCTTTCATCCAGGTTAATCAAACTGCGTCCAGAAAAACAATTTTGATCCATAGGAAACTTGCTTTATGCAAAAAAAGGGAAGCGTTTTAGAGGATCAAAATGAATCATATGTATAATCATTTGGAAGAAAAACTCAAAGACAGAACTATATCAATAGGTCATTTGTGAGAGCATAAGGTTTGGAAGGAAACACTAAGTCTTAACCTGTGAAGAGAAATAACATAGTAAAAATTATACATCAATACCACTTCAGAAACATAAAATATAACTAAAAGTAGAAACATCATCAACATATGTCAATTATGAGAAAAGTACTCACTCCAAAATCAAATCATATACTCCAAGAAAACTGCTACTAAGGCTCCTCAGATTTCATTACTAGGCACAAATTTTATTTAAGCACCATACCTGGCATCAATATCAGCCTTCAGGAAAATAGTCATATTAATCGGCATCCAAAGGACTTCCACCAATAACAATATATCAAGTCTGAAAATGCAGTAGTACAACAAACCATTGAAAACAAATCATAGGTTCCTATCAAATAATTGACAGAAGAGAGATGCAGAAGGATACTCAATTGTCTTGTCAACCCATCATGAGAGAACAAACATAAGCAAATTTAAGCTTAAATTGCTTAAAAGTAGCATCAGAGATATTCTCACTAGATGCAGTCATCTTTCCCCTGAAGGAGTTCTGATGTCCCTTTCTATTTTATCATAATTTCCCGAAATCAAAACTTCACTGAAGTTATTATACTTCAAAGCAAATATAGTTAAAACTGAAGAGGAAGTCCATGAAATAAAAAGAAGATGAATTAACACCCAAGTAGAAACATTAATGACCTCAAAACCTCAGATTGATAAGCTTTTCATTGTAAACCATTAAAAGTATATTTGACGACATAGGCAAAAGCAAATCAATATACATATATACATACATATATATATATATATATGTATATATATATATATATATATAAACTCATCGAAGTTTAACATAAACTACAAAAAATAAAAAATGAAACAAGTCACTGAATATAATTAGATAAGATAGATTGCAAAGATTCTAACTTCCTGAGAAAACAAAAATCTAAACCAAAACAAAAGAACGAGATTTTCTTCAATCATTTATGAAATAAACAAATAAGTTTCAAATATAATTTATCAATACAACTCCATGAACATTAATAGAAGGCCAAATAAATCATAAGAAAAACAAAACTAGAAACAAAAAAAAAAAAAAAGCAACATTTCATATGAGAGTAGAAAAGAATCGAAGCATTATCAAACAACTAATGAAAATAACCATGAGCCAGTTCCATATCGATGTAATAGTGTACAATTCCCTCAATTTATTTTAGATGTCATAATTCAAGAAAACAATTTATAAAGATGAACCAAAATGATTCATATTTTTAACCACGTTCCTATTATGACCATTTCATCAATATCTCAACCATAAAACAAAAAACAATATACAAATAAGAAATCTAGCATGAATTAATCACACATTCTCTTCTTCACATGTTGGTAAATCGTATGAGTTAGGACACAAAATTCCATGACAGTGCATAAATTTTATGAATCATTTTCAGTATCAGAATCAGATTCCGAGTCTAAATCCAACTGAGAGAGCAGAGGATTAATTCTATTTGTATTCGCTTCCAAGGGCGCAAGTCCCTCTTCATCACTAGAACATTCATCATCAATAGGGTCTGTACAAGAATTCAAACCTACCTTGAAGTTTTCAAGGGACAGTGATTTGAAAATCTCGGGCCAATCCGAAGATTTCTGAAGCTGACGAAGCTGATCGTGGTAGAGCACTTGTGTAACAATGCCTGCAACTTTTCTACCAGATTCAACTGCCTCTTCTCTCCCAGTTTCATCAATTACCACAAAGCTTCCTCGTTTAATCCACATGCTTTTCTGAAACTTTGCTGGAAATATAGCTATTAGCTTTTCACCTTTTGCATCCATTACCTTTACAGACAAAATTACAACTGATCAACAACATTCAGCTCGAAATTCGTGGAATACAACTGGTGAAACACATTTATCGTGAATTAAACACACTTGTATACTATACTGAATATAAATTGCATACCTCAATAACATTGGAGCCCCTCAAATCGGCAACCTGCATTATGCTTTGACCTTGTTGAGGAGTCACCATCTCTTCCTCAACTGCTCTCTTTAGATTCTTCCTTCCTCCTTTCATGTCTTATATTGGGAATTTTTCACCAAGTTCTTCAATCTCCCTCTGATATCGCTGGTGGCAGAAGGATTGGGTATCAAACTGTATAAAGGACGCCTATAGGGTTTTAGAATTAAGAACAGAAATTCTTGCAAAGACGCCCCTAAAGTATGATGTAACTATATTATCAGCCCTTAAATAGTTTCATTTTTGGGATAACTAAGTGTGAACCGGTGAGCTTTCTAACTTGTCTAATTTACACCCATTATTTATTTATGTTTTATTTATTTATTATTTTATGTATATATATTGTAATTTTTTTTTAAGTAATTTATTTATTATGGTTGATTTTAGTATTTTTTGTAAAAATGATCAAATAGTTTTTCATAAATAAAGTTTTTTTAATTTAATTATCGTGGTAGTTTTTTGCAGATGTCTTGCAATAATGAGTAATTTTTTTTATGTTTTGCTTTCAATAGCACCTTTTGTGGTGAGTATGTTTTAGTTTGTCTTTCCTATTATGTATTCATTTGTCTTTTCTTTTTACACCATGGTCAAAGTTTGTACACTTGCATAAGATTAATTTTTTTTCATTGGAAAATTCATTTGTTCATTGTGGAGAAAATAATTATTGTCTCTGATGATATTTCTATTGCTATTTAATATGGGTAAATTTGATGATGTTATCCCACAATATTGAAGATACTAAATCATATATTTAATATTGATCAATGAATTTATTTGGTACAATTACAAATACATATTACATTTTAGAAGAGAAGAATTTTTTTTCATCAATGGTCCATCTATGAGTGTCATATTTTAGTCTGTCTTCCCTCACCTTTCATTTATCATTGCAAGATGCAACTGAGCAACAATACAACTCAAACATGTAAAACTTCTAATTTTAAAATTACCATTTAAATCCCTATAAATTGTCCATATATTGATCTTTTAATATAATTAAATTTGAACTTTAAATCGAAAAGGAGTAGAAGAACATCATAATATTTTATATAAATATAAAAATGTTGAAAACCAAAGATACACGGTTGGTTCATTTCATCTTCCAATTCAAAATATTCATACTGAAGTCTGATCACATAATACTAAGTTATGTAATTGTAAAAACTTATATTTTGACATGTTTAGCTATAGATACTCTTAATATTCAATGAAGACACATACGCATGGCTTTGAAAATATTTCTTGTACAATATATAATTTTCCAATGCCTTCAAACGTTAAATTATTTGTGTGTTTTCAATTTAATTAGTTTTGATATTTTTAATTTACTCCTATTGTTTTGTGTTTGTATAATTTTCTTCTTACTTCGAAAAGATTAAATCTGAACCAAAATTTAAATAATGTGATTACAAATATAAAACGTCGTGCATTGTGAACCCAAATTTGGAAAAATTGGGAGTAAAATTAAACTTAATATATCCAAGTAAATCTAAAATTTAGGTTTAGATTTATTCATAAGTTACAAATTATAATTAGGTGTGTGATACCATATTCTGTGAGTTGATATATAGAGTTTAAACCACATTTAGATTTTATTAATTCATTTTAAGATATACCTGATAAATGACTGAAGTTTTAAAATAGGATATTAAGTGCACTTAAATACGTACAAAATTTATTTCAGAAATAATTAACTTCTTAAAAGCATGTTTTTTTTTACTGTAGTTAAATAAATATCATATTTTATTTTGGGTGATGAATTAATTTGCAAAATTTTATAATTGTAATATTTTCCCTAACGACTTGATATGAATTTTTTCCACTAAATTTATAATATATTGTCCTGAAGATTTAATATCACATGAATTTGTTTGAGTTTTATTCATTGAGTACCCAAAAGTAAGTTTATGTATAAATATTTATATTTTGAAATTTCAGTGCAATTGTATTATAGTTTGTTGGTCCCAATGGTATAAGGTTAAGAGGGAGGGGGGTGAATTAACCTTATCAAATTTTTCAACTTTTGCTCCAAAGGATGTTAAGTCCCTGATGAACAGGTAGCTAGTAAGCTTACTGCTCGATAGGTTCCTGCTCAGGCAGTGACCTCAGGACTTAGACAGAGAATGTAATGCACAGCGGAAATACTTATGATTTTCGAAACACGCTTTTAATGCAGTATGCTCAGATGCAGATAGATGGATATAAAGCTATAAATAACACAAGCAAGCTTATAGAGGTTCAAGGGTGGAGTAATCCCTCTACGTCCTCTCTACTCCTTCACAAGGAGGAACTTTGTTAAAGCAAGTTTGATTTACAATAGACTCAACTAACACAAACTATACTCTAAACAAACTGTCAGCTCTATCCACACAGGTAGCTGCACAGTGACCAACTATCGACCCACATAGGATCTCCACACAGGTTAACCGACCCACACAGGATCCTTTCTCTTCTTCAGAGAGATTACAACTTAGCAGTGAGAACTCCTGCCTAAGCGACTCCTATCAGACTTAGAATAAAGTGAAAGATTTAAACACAATCAAATGCAGCAAGCTCCTTGAACTTTTAAAGATCACAAAGGTAGATGGCTTGCTGATGCTCAGTCTGATTAACTTGAGTGTATGAGCTTTTGCTTGTAAGAGATTTGCTTTGCGTCTATTTGCTTCTCAGTTTTCTCTTAGTTGTCTATCTTGTTTTATTTTTTCTTTGTATATCAGACTTCCATATATATAGGCATCAGGTAGTTTTCTGCCCGTTGGAAAGACAGTCCTTTGCATGATGATGTGTCTCTTCCTGATTGGTTCTGCCGATCTTCTGACACCTATTTTGAAATGCCTTCATTCTGTTCTGCAACTGCTTTGTCTTTTGTCTGCGCAACTTCATTCTGCAGACTGCTTGTACTGTGTCCTTGCTGCTTTTTCACACATGGCAGATTCTGATTTGTTAGAACTAAAGTGACTCTACTGGCTAGTCAGGTTGCATTAACTCTGATGTATCTGGTAGTATCCTCTTCGAGTAAGTCAGCTTCCTTGACTATCTCCAGGTTCCTTGTAGCATCCTTTTTGAGTGAGTAGGTCAGCTTCCTTGACTATCTCCAGGTTCCTTGTAGCGTCCTTTTCGAGCTTTGATTACTGGTTGCTTGATACAGTGTGCAGGTAGCAGGGACTCGACTTCCTGGTTACTTGGCAGAATCTTCAAGTCTTTCCAGCATCCTTGCCTTAGCATATTTATATATAAAACTTATCCAGATAGCTAAAGTTCTAGTCTATTACACGTTTTGTCTCATCAAAATCTATTACATTTCATCCTATCAATTTCCCCCTTTTTGATGATGACAAAACTCCTTAACAGGATCAAAGAACCATATTTTATTAGCTTGGAACAAAGATGCAGAGAAATATAATCATTCATAAGCATGCATCAAGTTCACAAGATGTGAGCTTTCATCAACCAGAAGAATCGAATTTTCATTGATCAGAATTAAGTATAAAGCATATACATACTTAGACAGATAGCAGAATAAATGAAGTCTTAATCAGAATAACAAAAAGAAACATAAACAAAAAGCAAAACATCAAGTCTTCAACCAACTGGCCTTCTTCTTTCTTTCGAACCTTGTGCGTTTCCACCAGTTGGCTATTGAATCTTGATAGCTAGGTTCCATCCTTTTCACCATCTCCTCAGATTCCTCAAACCTGAGCCAGAAGTCTTCACTGTATGGTATGGACTCCTTTCCAAGTTTCTGCTTTAGCTTCACTTGGATTGGAAGTCCACCTTTCTTTGTTAGCTCCAGGAACCTCTGCAAAGCCTCCTTGTTCGTTTTGAATCCTCTGAAAAGAGCAGATTCCTTACAGAGGGTGGTGAAGTACTTCATCAGCTCCTTTCTTTTGAATGCTTCAATCTGGAAAAAGGATGGATTGACCTCAGTAGGAAGAGTGACCTCCGGAACTTCTGGGGCTACGAATCTGTCACTCCTGGGATCCGGGCTGGCTTCCAGGAAGTTTCTTAGAGAGGCACTTGCTGCGACATCAGGGCTCTGCAAATTTTTCTCCATTTCGACCATGTCAGGCAGCTTGTGCGGAGGGAAGATCTTATCAAGGGCAATCCTGGGATCTGATGAAAATACAGCATCCAGGTTGCTTTTCAGCTCTACTTCAGTCCTCCTCCTTTTTTCTTCTCTTATTTCAGCACCCTTCCTGAAGCCTGGATGAACTGACCCAGAAACAGCATCTGATTTTCTTTTAGCACTGCTGTCTGAGGGGGCCCCTAGATCCAGCTCCTTTGTATCCGCCATCTCCAGAGTCATCTCTCCTCCTATTGCTTACTACCATTTGTCTGCAGGCAGCAAGATCCTGTCCAGCCTTCTGTCTGCCTTCTATCCTTCCTTCCCCCTTTTTGTCATCATCAGCACGTCCAACCGCAAAACTGACCATGGAGTGAATTTCAGACAAGGTGCCTGAGTGATCCCGCAGGGTCTGTGATTGGTTGAACTGCTCCCTGTCCATCTGGTCTACTGCAATGACTAGAGCCTTCTGATTGGTCTCAAGGGAGATTATCTTCTCCTCTTGCCTGTTTAGCTTCTCCATCACGCTCTTGACGACTTCTACTGCAGCATCCTCCTTGGGGGGTCGGTAGGCAGCAATCATCTGAGTGAGCTTTGACAATGTAACGTTGAGGGAGTCCATGAAAGAATAAGTCTTTACAGAGTGGGAGCGGGTATCCTTGCAGAGTTTCCTGCTCGCTTTCACCAAGGACTTCCCCATGTGTTCAATTGCTGTCAGCACCTCTTCATTTGATCTGGCAGGTTCCTGGCGTTCTCCTGCTGGTGCCTGTTCATCAGAGACAAATGTTAGTGCTTTGGATTTTTCGGTTTCGGTATCACCTTGTTCACTGGATGACCCATCATCGCTGCTGGTAGGGCTACTGGATTCTCCATCTCCTGATCCAGTGTTCTTAGAGGGTGTTTCCTCTTCAGCATCCTCCTCATTTGCCCCCAGCTTCTTGTCCTATTCAGCTACCTTACCCTTGCTGAACACCATTTCGGCCTCCTTCTCCTGCTCTATCTCCTCTACCACCTCCTGTACTGCATCATCCTGTACTTCAGCCTCCTTCTGCACATCAGGCTCCTTTTCTCCACTTTTGTCTCCTCCTGCCTCCTGCACTTCCACCACCTTTCCACCCGCAGCTACTTCCCCCTCAGCGACCGTCTCTCCCTGGTCCACTGATTTGGCAGATGTTGTCTCCTCCACCTCCATTGAAACAGCCGCATCAGGTTGCTCATTTTCCATGGGGGCAGGTTCCTCTACAGCTTTAACTTGAACAGATGCCTCCTGCTGCACATGTTCCCCCTCAGCCTCTACCTCCATTGGTGAGGGAATGGTTGTCTCCGTGGTGTCATCGGCGGCTGCTACTGTGGATGGAACTATCAGCTCAAGAGATGCCACAGCAGCGAGGGTTTCCAACTCCTTGGCCTTGGGAAAGTCAGTTGGCGTCGAGCTCATCTCCTTCATCGGCGTCTGTACAGGAACTTCAGGAAGAATGATCAGGTCAGTAAGGTATGAGAATTCCTCACCATTTTTCTCCGTTGGTGAAGGTGACCGCCTGCTATAGGTTCAACCATCAAAGCTGAGCAGGAGGATCCTTCACCCATCTGGGATTCCCTTACTAGCCTTCTCATTTTGGTATCTGTCAGGCTGATATCAGCAGCCTGCTTCAGCATCCTCTCCATGGCTTCCTGCTCCCCGTACTTTGCTATCTGGGCCTCAGCAAAGGCCACGTCATCACCTGCTCTGACCTGGTCAGCAGCAGCATCCAGTATCACTTCCTCCCTGTAGAAGTCTGGCTGGACAACAGCTTCTTTTCCCTTCAGGCTCCTGGGGCTAGGTAGCTGTGATGCAGCTTCCTTCTGCTTCCTGGCCTCCAATTCAGCGGCTATCTCCGCATTTTCAAGAAATTCTGGCCATTTCAGCTTCCTGAGATCCTTCAGAAATTTCTTTTGAAGAATGTCCTCCAAATCATCCATGGCGATCTAATTCAGCGCCCATTCTTCCTCAGTTTTCCAGTCTGCCCACTGGATGAGTTCCTCCCTGGACAGGTGCCTGTACTGCCACCAGGTGGTGAATCTTTCCATCAATTTACCGAACTCCACCTCCAGCTTCGGTATGCTGATGATGTACTCCGTCACATCCTTTTTATCCACTTCATCCTCATCATCATCATCAACAGCAGCATTCCCTGCCTGTTCTTCCCTTAGTGGAGAGTCAATCTCCACTTCCACTGCAGGCTTCTTAACAGCCCGAGTGGTGACGATCTCCGGTTTATCATCAGAGATGACCAGTCTCCTCTGCACATCCTTCTTGTGCTTGATCTTCTTTGGCACAGCAGGAGCTGGTGAGGGCTCTGCAGGCTCCTCCATCATCGAGCTGCTTTCAGGCGAAGAAGAGACATTGTCGCGGAATGCCTTCCTTGTCCTTGGAGCGCCCTTGAGGTCCTCAGAGACCTCTCTGGTTACTGGGGATGACCGAGCAGTGGTCTTCTTGGCAAAGACCCTACCCGCACCGATGAATTTCCCTTTCTGGATGGGCTTCCCCTGGGACAAATCCACCTTCAAGTGACCCAAGAGGGTGTTGATAATCAGCCCATAGGTAGGCTTACCTACCTTCTTCTCCACCTCCTCCACCAGACTGAAAAGCAGGTAGCTGGCCCAGTCCATCTTCTCCTTCTTCACTATGGCCATCATCATCCTGTACCGGAAGTTGGTACACTTATCAAAGGAACCAGAGCGGTTCTCTATGATATGGCAGCAGATATCATGCAGCAACTCAAACTCCAGAAGGAAAACCTTCTTGCTGCAACTCCGGGACATCCCCGCCATGTCCTCCTTCCCGGTGAAAGTCGTCCAGAACTCCTCCAGTTGGTCTTCTCCGTAGGTAGAGAGGTCACTGGCGTTCATCCCTTCAGTAGGCAGAGTGAACACCTCTTCCAGAAGTCCGGTGTCCACCACCACTGTCACTCCACCAACCTTCGAGGTGATCTCTAACCTATCTTCAGAGACCTTCGCCCTCCGGTAGAATTTCTCCACCTGCTCCTCTGCGTAAGGGGCTTTGTGATAGGAGTAGAGTCTGAGAAGTTCGGTCTCATAGAGGCATTGAAGGATATTCTTCATGACCTCCTTCATGTTCTCTTCTTCCTCCACCATCTTGAGAAGGATCTTGCGGTCCACTAACCTTCCATCAACAACTTAGGATTGTTTTGGTGCCATTTCTGAGAGAGTGTGAGAAATCTGAAACTGGAAAACTTCGAGAGAGAGAGAGCACGAGAGATTAGGGTTTGCAAGAGAATGGAAATGTTTAAGTGTGAGAGATGAGTGAGAAGAAAGACTTCCTTATATTTGAATTTTGATGAGAGATGATCTGACGGTTCTGATTGGTCTTGAATTTGAAAAGACCCTTAATCCAATGGTTGAGATTTTTGGCGCGATGTACGTGTGCTTAAGTACTTGATGTGATATTTTGTGGATATCGAGGAGTTTACTGCAAAACCGGCTGCTAACCACGGGGTAACTGTTCCTCTTTTCACGCGCTTCAGTTACTGGACCCTGCAGGTAGCTCAGAGCAGTATCATTGTATCCAATAACTGTCCAGGGACCTTGAGTAGTAACCTTGAGGTTGCTGTTCTACTTTCGTCCTGCCTATGGTTCCCCCTGAACATTATAGTCATTTCAATAGAAAAACATAGAGTTATATAGAAAATTATCACAAATTGATTATTCCCCAGCTCGTTTCTTAGAAATGAAAATCTTGATTCACAGAGTGGCTTTGTGAATATGTCAGCTAGCTGTAGATCAGTATGCACTTTTTCCAAAGATATATCTTTCTTTTCAACGTGATCTCTGATGAAGTGGTGTCTGATATCAATGTGTTTGGTTCTTGAATGTAGAACTGGATTGTGGGTGATAGCTATTGCGCTTGAATTGTCACATAGGATAGGTGTTTCCTTTTCTTCAATTCCGTAGTCCTTTAGTTGCTGTTGAATCCATAGAATTTGTGCACAGCAGCTTCCTGCAGCAACATACTCAGTCTCAGCTGTTGAGGTTGCTATAGAGGTTTGCTTTCTGCAGAACCATGATACCAGTTTGTTTCCTAGTAGCTGGCAGGTACCACTGGTGCTTTTCCTGTCAATTTTGCAACCTGCAAAATCAGAGTCAGTATAACCAATAAGCTTGAGTCCTCCTTCTCTCGGGTACCATAGACCAGCTTCCTGGGTTCCTTTGAGGTATCTGATGATTCGTTTGACTGCGGTCATATGTGACTCTTTTGGAGCTGCTTGATATCTTGCACACATTCCTACTGAAAACATGATATCTGGTTTGTTTGCTGTCAGGTAGAGCAGTGACCTAATTAGTCTTCTGTACTTGTAACGTTTACTGCTTTGCCATCAGTATCCTTGTCTAGGCTTCCTGATGTTATCATCGGTATGCTTACTAAGCTTGCATTTTCCAATCCAAATCTCTTTATCAATTCATTAGTGTATTTTGCTTGATTGATGAAGGTTCTATTGCTTAGTTGTTTGACTTGTAGACCGAGGAAGAAGCTTAGTTCTATGCTCATTTCGAATTTGGATTGCATGAGACTTGAAAATTTTTGGCACAATTCTTTGTTTGTTGAACCGAAGATAATATCATCGACATAGATCTGAACGAGCAGTATGCTATCTCCATCTTGAATTCTGAAGAGTGTCTTATCCACCTTGCCTTTCTTGAATCCATTGTCAAGTAGATACTTGGAGAGAGTATCATACCAGGCTCTAGGTGTTTGCTTTAGTCCATAGAGAGCTTTCTTTAATCTGAAGACCATGGTTTCTGGACTTTCTTCAAATCCTGGGGGTTGCTCCACATACACTTCTTCAGTGAGCAGTCCATTGAGAAATGCACTCTTAACATCCATCTGGTAGACTGTTAGATTGTTGTGAGCGGCATAGGCTAGGAAGATCCTGATTGCCTCTAGTCTAGCTACTGGTGCAAAAGTTTCTTCAAAATCTATTCCTTCCTCCTGGCAGTAACATTTTGCCACTAATCTTGCCTTGTTTCTGACTACTTGTCCTTCTTCATCGAGTTTGTTTTTAAATATCCATTTTGTGCCGATTACTCCTTGGTGAGTAGGTCTAGGAACTAGATGCCACACTTGGTTTCTCTCAAATCCATTAAGCTCTTCTTGCATTGCCTGTATCCAGTTGGTGTCTTCTAGAACATCCTCTATGCAGCTTGGTTCTGTTTGTGAAATAAAGCAAGCAAACATTGCTTCATGGGGGTTGCTACTTCTTGTTCTTACTCCAGAGGTGGAATCTCCTATAATCTGATTTCTTGGATGATTTCTTAGCCATTTCCTTCTGGCTTCTTCAACTTGTTGTTCATTTTGAATTTCAGCAGGTTGCTCTTGATCATCCTGTTCAGCTTGCTGATTTGGATCAGGCTGTATTTCTAAGCGTACTTCAAGTTGAATTCCTTCAGGGTGGTGTATTTCTTCTTGAATGACTGGTGCCTGCTGGTTTGGAGTAGGTTCCTGTTCTCCATGTTGCTGTGTAGGTGCAGGTTGCTGATTTTGAGTTGATTCAATATTTTGGAGATTTGGTAACTTAGCATCAATATATTCAACATGAGTGTTGGTGATGTGAGTTTTTCCAAGATCTTCATTAAGTTCATCTATATCAGCCTTAGAACAGTGTGGTTCATCAAAATCCACATGTACTGTTTCTTCTACAACAAGTGTTCTCTTGTTGAAGATTCTGAAGGCCTTGCTTATCGAGGAGTATCCTAAGAATACTCCTTCATCTGACTTTGAGTCAAATGCTTTCAGGTAGTCTTTTCCATTGTTGAGTACATAGCACCTGCATCCAAAAATATGAAAATGTTCAATATTTGGAGTATAACCAAACCATAGCTCATAAGGAGTTTTATTCAAATCTTTGTTGATAATGCATCTGTTCTGGGTATAGCATGCTGTGTTGATTGCTTCTGCCCAAAATCTCTTGGGTAGTTGTGCTTCAGCTAGCATGGTCCTTGCAGCTTCCTTTAGGGTTCTATTTTTCCTTTCTGCGACACCATTCTGTTGTGGTGTCCTAGCTGCTGAGTATTCATGCTTAATTCCATTGTTAGAGCAGTATTCTTCAATAAACTTGTTTGTAAACTCAGTGTCTCTGTCTGTTCGGATTTTGATAATGTTCAGACTCCTTTCGATTTGCAGTTTCTTTAGTAGCTCCGGTAACCTTCGCTGAGTGTCTGACTTCTTTGTCAAGAATAGTGTCCATGAGAATTTTGAATAGTCGTCCACCACTACAAGTGTGTACTTTCTTCCTCTCATGCTTACTGGTTCTACTGGTCCGAATAGATCCATATGTAGTAAATCTAGCACTCTTTCAGTTGACCTTTGTATCTTGTTTTTGAAGGAACTTTTAGTTTGCTTTCCCTTTTGGCATTCTTCGCATAGACTCTCTTTCTTGTACACCATATCAGGTAGCCCTCTGACCAGTCGTTTTCTGGCTAACTTGTTGATCGTTTTGAAGTTCAGGTGGCTCATCCGTTTATGCCATAGCCAGCTAGCTACTGATGATCCTTTTGCAATGAAGCAGGTAGCTGTGGTTACTGAGCTCCAGTCAGCTACATAGATGTTTCCTTTTCTAGTTCCAGATAGCTTTACTTCCTTGGATTGGCTGTCTCTTATCAGGCATTTGTTGTGATTGAACTCCACTGAGTAACCTTTGTCACAAAATTGGCTTATGCTTAGCAAGTTGTATTTTAGGCCTTTTACATACGACACTTCCTTTATGTGAGTGTTTCCTTTGATGAGTGTTCCAACTCCTCTTGTTGGTCCCAAGTGGTGTCCGAGGTTCAGAGGGGGGGGGGTGAATGAACCTTGGTCTATTTTTCAGAATCTTTAAAACAACCGTTCTGCACTACAAGTTACTTGAGCTTGCAGTTATAGATGGTTACTGCTTGCAGCGCTAGAATGCAGTGCTGCACGCTGTAACCTGGAGTTTTGTACGCAGCGGAAATATACTTTTCAAACACAAGGCTGTTTTACACAAAAATGCTTCTTTCAAACGTTTTATGATGAGAAGAGATAGATATATGCAGAAAATAAACACAGATAAATAAAGCGATAAAAACACTTATGGCTTATAGTGGTTCGAAGGTGGTGTAATCCTTCTACGTCCACTCTACTGCTCCTCGAGCAGGAACTTTATTAAGCAAGATTGATTTACAGGACTCTCCTAACAATCTATCAACTTTACAAAGCAAACCACCTACTGAAGTCCAGCGTACACACAGCAACTGCAAACTTCAAAGGCTAACCCACACAGGGTTCTATACTCCCACACAGGGAAGCTGCCTAACACTAGACAACTAAAACAAACAGCAAGGATCTCTCCTATCAACTGCTTGACACCACTAAAACAACCTAAGCACACAGCAACAAGGTTAAAAGGATAAAAAGGTTTTCTTCAACTTGTGCTTCGAAGTGAGCTTCTGAATCCGTAAGGAATCTTTCAGCTTGAACTCTGCTTCACTTCGATAGGTTGAGTGACTGAAACTGTTGGCTTGAATACTTTAAATTTGTAAGCTCGAAACTTTCGCGTATGGAAATTAGATCTCAGTAACAGTAACCAGCTTCAGTACTCCTCGACCTCTATTTATACTTGTAGGAGAAGATGTCTGTTGAAGGAGACATCCCTCTTTTGAATTTGAAATAGCCTGGCTAAAGTATGGTTCGCATTTAATGCGACTGACCTTTCTTTTCGGAGCATTTAATGCGGCAGTTGCGGCTCGCAGCTTTCTGCGGCGCGTCAGTCCATGTGGCATCTTTTTATTGGCTCCGTGTCTGCTACTTTGACTTTTTCTTGAACGGTTCTTTTGTCCCTGCTTGGATCTCCGTTCCTCGTACTGCATTTATCCTTCCTGGGATTTGCAGGATACTTCGTCTTGTAGTTGGCGCTGTATATACTTAACTGTTCTGTAAGTCTGCGCTGTATCCTTGGTCTCTGTGCAGCTGATGCATACTTTCAGTGCTGCTGTATTTTAGACCTGCTTGCAGTATTGTCTGGCAGTGCTGCTGTAACTTCATTCTAGCAGTACTCCTGTATCCTTTTCATGCAGCGATGCTGCACACCGTTCTTCCTTGCTTTGCTGTATCCTGCCTTCATGTAGCGATACTGTATCCTGCCTTCTTGCAGCGATATCTTTCTTTAAAGCTTAGATGCAACTTTATCCTCTTTTAACCTCCATTTCAATCCTTGACTCAAGACTCAATTCTAGTCTATTTATTCACTTAAACAATGTGAAAATGGGGTACTCAAAACTTCCTATTACATGGTTGGTTTGTCTCATCAAAATCTAAACAATGAAATCCCAACACCTCTAGTGCTTCCCTTGGAGTTGTCTCCGAAGATTACTTTGGGTCCTTTGCACTGTTGGAAGTTCTTAAGGATTTCTTTGTCTCCAGTCATGTGTCTCGAACACCCGCTATCAATGTACCACACTTCCTTGCTGGTTCCTACTGTAGGTACCTGTAAAATAGAGATTACTGGTTCTTAGGTACCCATACATGTACGGGTCCTTCTTTATTAGTACCTTTTGGAATCCAAACTTGTCTCATAACAATTGTTTTGTTGTAGACTTGGTGGTTTCGTCTATAAAAGGTATCCTTCGGATACTGAATTGTGTGTGCAACCTGTGTATACCCGTCACTTTTGAAGTGAGGTCCTCCACCATACTTCCTTTGAGCATGAGCTCTTTTAGGTTTAGACATTCTGGTCTTAATATTGGTGGGATAGAGGTTTCTGTTCAGCATCCTTGTAGGTTGCTGTTTTCTTTTGTTTCTACCAGCAGATTGATTCTGCTGTAGCCAGCTTTTGAAAACAGGCTTATTCCCTATGGATGTGTACATGGGTCTCTTGCCCTTGTCTATTGTGTTCTCCAAGCTTGCTGTTGAGTTATTGAATAACTCCTTTTCTTTTGGGGTTTCTGCTCGAATGAAAACAATAGTTTTAGATGACCTTGCTGTTCCTTGAGAAGTTTCTGCACAGTATCCTAGGCCTGTCCTATCAAATGAACTTTTGCCCGACTTAATGCATTCATCGACTCCTTTGGCTGACCTGCCAAAGGCTCCTATAATCGCTTGTAGGTCACTTTTCTTTTTCTCAAGTTCGGCGATTCTCAGATTGAGCTTAGACGCTTGTTCTTGGAGATCACTGCACTTTGAGCTACTGAGCTCATATGCAGATAGCTTTTCAGCTAACTGTTTGTTTTCCCTCCTGAACATCTCATTTTCGAGTTTCAGCTCCTCATGAATTGAGTTTATTTGCTTGAAGTCGCTCATGATTTGTTTAAGGGAGAGATTTTTGTTAGCTTTTTCCTCTTTCACTAAAGGTTGGATAGTATACATTACCTCGTCATCCTCGCTGTCCTCAGCTTCCTGTGCCATCAGGCAGATAAGTGCTTCGTCTTCCGAAGATGAGGAATCAGTGTCATCATCAGAGGAGTCCGCATCTTGCTGAGCCTCCTTGGAAGGTTCCTTGCCCTTTTCCATCTCACTTAGGAAGACTTTAATTCTTCTTCGTTCCTCTCTTCGTTTTTTCCCTTTTCTGGGACGATTCTCCATTGGGATACCTGTTGACCTTAGGATGAGGACACTCTTTGGTATAATGTCCTGGTTTTCGGCAGTTGTAGCAGAGATCGGACATATCCTGGTTCGATTGCTGAATAATGGGTTGTTGGGGAGGTGCCTGGTTCTTCTTAAAGTCACCTCTTCTGTTGTATCTGATAAATTTCTTGAAATTTCTTAGAAGAAGTGCCATTTCTTCATCAGTACCCTCGACAGGTGGCTCTCCCTGCTTACTGCAGATAACTCCAGTGTCTTTTGCGTTTCTGGCTGTCAGGGCAGTTACCTTTGTGCTAGATTCTTCAGCTTCCTTCTTCCTTCTGTTGATATCATATTCGAAGGCTTTTAAGTCAGAGAAGAGGTCAAAGGTACTCATTGACTTTAGATCCATTGACACCCTCATTGCAGTAGTCTTGCTATCCCATTCTGCAGGTAGTGCTCTTAGCACTTTCATATTTTTCTCCTTCTGAGTGTAGAATTTGTCCAGGGATTCAAGCTCATTTACAATGTTTGTAAACCTCAGATCCATCTGCTCCAAGGTCTCTTCAGGGAGCATTTCGAACAGCTCGAATTTCTGGGTTGCTGTAGACACCTTGTTCTCCTTAGTCAGCTTTGTTCCTTCGCAGATTTGTTCAAGTTTGTTCCGTATATCCATTGTTGTCTTGCATGTCTTGACCTTGCTAAAGGTTCCTTTATCCAGAGTAACGAATAAGGCGTTCTTGGCTACATTATCCAGGTTAGCTCGTCTTCTATCATCAGCCGACCATTCTTCCCTAGGTTTGTCAATAACAGCTTGATGGGGAATGGCTCCTGTATCGCCAGCATCAGCAACTCTCGCAAATACAGGATTAGGTTTGGTGATCCTTGGAGGTCCATCCGTGATAACCATCCACATTTCGTCATGCATGGCTGAGAGATGTGCCTGCATTCTAATCTTCCAATCGTCGTACTCTTCAATAGAAAACATAGGAAGCTTGTGCGTGTCCATGATATGATAAAAGCAATGTATGCAGAATTTTGAAAAACAGGGATCAGAGATTTGACCAGACAAGTTGGGTTTCTAATCCAACCTGCTTTGATACCACTTGTTGGTCCCAGTGGTATAAGGTTAAGAGGGGGGGTGAATCAACCTTATCAAATTTTTCAACTTTTGCTCCAAAGGATGTTAAGTCCCTGATGAACAGGTAGCTAGTAAGCTTACTACTCGATAGGTTCCTGCTCAGACAGTGACCTTAGGACTTAGACAGAGAATGTAATGCACAGCGAAAATACTTATGATTTTCGAAACACGCTTTTAATGCAGTATGCTCAGATGCAGATAGATGGATATAAAACTATAAATAACACAAGCAAGCTTATAGAGGTTCAAGGGTGGAGTAATCTCTCTACGTCCTCTCTACTCCTTCACAAGGAGGAACTTTGTTAAAGCAAGTTTGATTTACAATAGACTCAGCTAACACAAACTATACTCTAAACAAACTGTCAGCTCTATCCACACAGGTAGCTGCACAGTGACCAACTATCGACCCACACAGGATCTCCACACAGGTTAACCGACCCACACAGGATCCTTTCTCTTCTTCAGAGAGATTACAACTTAGCAGTGAGTACTCCTGCCTAAGCGACTCCTATCAGACTTAGAATAAAGTGAAAGATTTAAACACAATCAAATGCAGCAAGCTCCTTAAACTTTTAAAGATCACAAAGGTAGATGGCTTGCTGCTGCTCAGTCTGATTAACTTGAGTGTATAAGCTTTTGCTTGTAAGAGATTTATTTTGCGTCTATTTGCTTCTCAGTTTTCTCTTAGTTGTCTATCTTGTTATGTTTTTTCTTTGTATATCAGACTTCCATATATATAGGCATCAGGTAGTTTTCTGCCCGTTGGAAAGGCAGTCCTTTACATGATGATGTGTCTCTTCCTGATTGGTTCTGCCGATCTTCTGACACCTGTTCTGAAATGCCTTCATTCTGTTCTGCAACTGCTTTGTCCTTTGTCTGCGCAACTTCATTCTGCAGACTGCTTGTACTGTGTCCTTGCTGCTTTTTCACACATGGCAGATTCTGATTTGTTAGAACTAAAGTGACTCTACTGGCTAGTCAGGTTGCATTAACTCTGATGTATCTGGTAGTATCCTCTTCGAGTAAGTCAGCTTCCTTGACTATCTCCAGGTTCCTTGTAGCATCCTTTTTGAGTGAGTAGGTCAGCTTCCTTGACTATCTCCAGGTTCCTTGTAGCGTCCTTTTCGAGCTTTGATTACTGGTTGCTTGATACAGTGTGCAGGTAGCAGGGACTCGGCTTCCTGGTTACTTGGCAGAATCTTCAAGTCTTTCCAGCATCCTTGCCTTAGCATATTTACATATAAAACTTATCCAGATAGCTAAAGTTCTAATCTATTACACGTTTTGTCTCATCAAAATCTATTACATTTCATCCTATCATAGTTATTTGACTAAAAGTATGTTTGCATAAAGTTTAATCTTAATTAGGGTTGGAGTTTTAATATAAGTAAGGGACCTTGTGGTATGAAACAGGAATTTGAGAACAATTGTGAATTTTAGTGTTTGAAAAGTAATAAAAATTGTTAAATGAACTATAGTTATGTGAACATTTACTTTTCTAGCATTAAGCTAAGATGGATCCTCTTACTTGATTCTTTTTCTATTTTGGGAATCTCAACTTTACATAATATTCCAATTGCATCTTGAATTAGGAATAAGATGTTAGAAGAACAAATTATTCTATGATGAAGGATTAGAAGCATTAAATCTTACAAACTTGTAATCATTTTTTAATATCCATAAGCAATTTCGCATGTGACATTTATAGTAATATGTCATATAAATAAGAAGTAAGATGTTCAGAAAATATCATGAAAATGTCTATTAAAACTCATGAAAGTACTCTTTAATCCTATCTGCTTCTTATAATTTTGTATTCGGAATTTCTGGTGAGGAATAGAATTGTCATCATTTTCAATCGGGACCATTGTGGTTTTATTTGTGAAGCGGATCATCAACATGTGATTTGTTAACTTGAATCGATTGCTACTTTTAGCTACATCAAATCGACAAATGTTAAACACCCTTCCCTTGATTATAGAATCTTTAAATGATGTACTCGTTGATGGTGGATGGATCCTTGTATAAGTGTGTCCTGAATTTTAAATAAATGAAATTATTTGCATATAAGCTTAAACAATTTTTTTCAAAACCAAATCATTAGAAATCCACAATAATTTCATGATAATAATTTCCATGATTGCTTATATCACCTTCAGAATAATTAGATACGAAAGTAAAGTTGATAATAATCTTATCAATAGGTATGATTATCAGTGAAGAAGAAACTGTTTTGACTACCTATTTCAATTGATTTTGTAAGAAGTTGATGAAAGAGATTGGTTGAAAACCAATGAGTATTTGAAGACTTTTCTTTCATGTATACATTCAAAGTTGTTTATTAGTATGTATTGAATATTGTTGTTACAATTTTTCTCTCATCTTTAAATTTAATATTGTTGTTACAATTTTGATTTTTAAATTTCAATGTAATGAATTTATACACTTTAATAATAATTGTCACGAAGATGTTTTATTTTCAATGTAATGATGTTTTATTTGAATTTGAATGTAATGATTGCTTATTTATTTTTGTTTTATTTGTTTTGTATATACTTTATTAAATTTATTGGGAATCAAGTGTCATTAGTGAGGAAAGGTTTTTAACCGTCTACAATCTTTGATGAAATTACATTAGTATTTCTAAATTTTTTGGATCCATATGCTGGCAGTTGTGGCCACCAATTTTTCTTGATCAGGGAATTTCAGTTGGGGTTGAAATCCGATTGCATGATTTCAATGTTTAGAGAAATTAAGGATGATGAGATCGATGAAGAGTCAGTATTTAAAGAGGGCTCTTCATTTATTAAGCGTTTTCTTCCATTTCTTGCAGTTGGGAGAATAGAAGAGAGTCGTGAAAAGAATGTGGAAGAGAAAAAGGGAATAGAAATAGGAAAGTGCCACTTGTCAGTATTTGTCTTATAGGAATAAACACGTGACAACTCTACATTTCTCAAAAATGCTGATGTGTAGGACTGTGAGAGAGCCAAAATCTTTTTTTATAGGTATAAATTGCACCAAACTAGAAATTGTATTGGGAAAGAATAATAAACCCATCTTAAATATTGCATTTTGCAAAGAGGCAGTATTGCTAATGGGAAGGAGTAGAGTTTCAATCTTGTCGGTGTTTTCAATTTCGAGGGGTAGCAAATTTTGGAGTTAAAAGGGGTTTATTATTTATGTTTGAGGGTTTTGATCGATAAAATGTCTTTTATATATATATTATTAGATACATAGAAAAATATTTGGCAAAAAATTTTATATTTTATGGATACAGATTTAAGATTTGTATCCCCAACTTGACACCATGCTTGAGCATGCATGGTCATATCATAGTTGATGAGAGTCAAACGTCACCTGATTACATATAATTTATTTAGTGAAAGGTATTAGGTTTATACTTTTATATGTTTGCTTTAATTATTGATTGGATTGATTATATCCATGAGATTTATTGGGTTGGTTTGAATACATGAGATAAGCTATCCATCTATCCTATGGGGATAGCTATATCATAAGGTTGAATGATACTTTATCGGGTTCTTTTTATATCATGGACTCACATTTTTCAAATAAAAAAGTTAAACTTTGATAATGGTACACTATCAAGCTAATAAGGGCAAGCAAACTGACCCTTAAGATATTAGTTGTATATTCTTAAGCTATTAGTAATTCATTTAGTGAAATGTATTATTTGTATACTCTTAATGTATTAGTTGCATACTCAATAGGTATTTATTGTTCATTCCGTGAAAGTTATTAGTTCATACTCTTAAGGTATTACATATTTACCTATAATATATTAATGTTTATTGTATGAGGTATTACATATTTACCTATAATATATTAATGTTTATTGTATGAGGTATTACATATGGACCTTTTATGATATTACATATTTACCTTTAATTTATTAATACTTATAGTATAAGGTATTAGATATGCGTACATTTAAGGTATTACATATTTACCTTTAAGATATTAATACTTATAGTTTAAGATTTTACATATTTATCTTCAATGTATTACATATTTACCTTTAAGATATTAATGTTTATAGTATAAGGTATTACATATGCGCATATTATGGTATTGCATATTTACCATTAAGGTATTAATGCTTATAGTTTAAGGTATTACATATTTACCTTTGTGGTATTATATACTTACATTATAAGATATTGCATGCATATGTTTAAGGTAGTACATTGTTATTTTCTTTTTCAATAAGCGATCTATAATTTACTAGGTAAAGAGAAGAAGAAAACTCCAAGAGATCACAAAGAACACACAATGAACTCCAAAACATGAGTCATGCAACTAGGAAGTAACTATAACAATACTATGTAATCAGAAGTATTTGTATATCTTGACAATTATCGCAACATAATCTTTAACAACTAAATGAAATATAACTTGGTTATGCATTTGAGTACAAAACTCTACGTGCTTCAATCTGATCTTCCAAAAATGATTTAACACCAAAATGGGAGCTCTGTAATTAAAACTTCTAATTTGCAATGAAGAAGAAAAACTGTCTCATAGTACAAATAAAACTCTAATCTTCAGGGAAAAATAAGAAGAGACGATAATCGACAAACAAAACTAAGAACTGTAAGTTCACAATGAAAGACGCACACCACACATCAAACCTTGTTCTCTAGGTTCGCTGCTGAGAAGGAAAGAATGGAGAAAGAAGAAAGAAAAGAAAAGAAAAAGGGAGAAAAAAAAACAACATGATTGAAGAAAGAAAAAAAAACGAAGTGAGAGAAGAAGAACGACAGTTGAAGAATTAGGGCAAAAAATACATAAAAACAAAAGAAAAAAGGACAGTTGGCGAGCGGGTTAGTGGGTCGGGTTGGGATAGGGATCCTAGGATCTATACCCTAGGAACAATATAATTTCTTATGTCCGATTTGATCCATTCATTTCATAAAATAAAATATTTCTTATGTCTGATTTGAACGATCCATTTCATGAAATAAGATATGGTCTCACAAAATATTCATTTTTTTTTTTTTAATAAATTCTTATTTATCCTTGGGTAAATTTTTATAGTTCTCTAACCCCATTATTCGATTTATTCAATATTAAGAATCTCAGATTCTTGCTTCAGAGACCATATCCCTTCCCCTTTATACTTTACTGTGAATGTCAAAGTTAAATCAGAAACTATATGGGAAGTCTATTAGATTTTCCGCTTTTATTCTTAACTAATATTGTACCCGTATTGTTTGTTAATTATATATTATTTAATTATTCAAAAATTATAACAACATAATGTAATAATATATTATTTTAACATAAATATATTTATATATTAATACTTTTGATATTTATATTAATACAAAGCTAGATATTTAAATCTATGTCATTCTAAATAATTACATTTGATAATATTAAAATTTGAAATACAAAAAGTATTATACTGTTGTATAATTTAACAAACAAATTGAAAAATTTGTATTCAAAATATGAGATAAATAAAAATGACAAATCTAGCCAAATTTGTGCAACCATTAAGTATTTAATAATCAGATTACATTTTATTTAGCACAAAAAAAAATGTCATAACCTTACTGTGCTAATTGAATTTAAAAAAAATTAATTTAATACATAAATTTAAGTATTGAGATAAATAAATATTATATTTTATTAGTATTCATAACTATAAATAGACATAATAATTTTTTTAATGAAATTTTTGGTCCAATTGACACAAATAACTCAATAATTCTAAATCCAATAAACAAAAAAATCAGCTTATCAAATACGTCAAAATCTCTTGTTACCTGTTTAAATAGAATTATTCAAAATTGGACTTAATCTAACATTCAATAAACAAAACTATAAGTAAAAATGATAAATTTGATATATCAATATATCGACAGAGTTTTTCAAAAGTGGTAAAAAAACATGTTTTTGGGTAAAGAGAACATATTTTCTTATTGGAAGTGGGCCTTCGTCTGAGCTTGGTAATATTTGATTGAAATGGATTCATTATTATACAGTGTGGAGCTGCTGCTTGATTAGTACAAAAGAGAAAATAATAGATTAAACATAACAGATATGTTGATTGCATATCCAACTCAAAGAAATGTTGCATCTTTCTGAATTCCCAAAGAACCTACCGGCTGAATCAACAGGGACAAAAACCAGAGAGATATCTGCTGCATCTTGTATTCAAACTGAGTTGAAAGAGAGCTTTTCGAGTCGAGTGTTCACATCAGTAGAACAACAAATGCCAGAAAGCCATATTGAACCTACAGAGTATAAGTTGGTTAAGCAAACATGACAAATCCGGTAACCTTTAAGACGAGGGATGTAACAAAACAGCACAGATGAATCATTGATAAGAGGAGATGAGCCTATATAGGTGATGATTACATGCGGAATACCCTCTAGCATAAGAAACACCTAAAGTCGTTGACTTTGCAAACTGTGAACACCAACACCCATAAGATTATGTCAAAAGAGGAACTACTTTATCAAACCTCATAATATCAAAACAACGTATATGCGAATGTAGCTACAGATATTAGAGGATAAAACTTCTGCCAGTATGTGGAAGGACAACTAGAATGAAACTGAAGAGAAGCACATCTAGTGTGAGAAAATACAAGAAACTTACAAAAACATTAAGAGGCCTAGTACATAGATGCCTTTTCTTCTGTAGTTTTAAGAACGTTGATTAGCATTATGAACAGGTTGATTGTGTTTTCCTATCACTGACACAACACTTAAATGGCCCTATATATCAAAGAGGTACGTTTGGGGACTAGGCAAATAATTTTAACATGTTCTTTGATACTATAGAGTTTCATTAGTGGGTAACTCTGGCTCTCCTTGAATCTAGCTAATTCTTTTTAACTGAAAATACAGCAAAAGAAAGAAAACATTATTTAGAAAATAAACTGTTGAGCAATGAATGTATTCTCACCAGCATGTCATCCATGATTGAGGGTCCACCAAAGGACTGCACAAGGAAAGATAAATTATGTACAAATGCCTTCAAGCAACTTCTGCAATGAAACTGCTTTCTATACATGGAGACAAGCATATCAAGTTGACTTTCACTAGTTTCAATTAGGGTACAGTGCAGGATCACAAGTCCATAAGGAACAAAAGTGTAGGTGAATTCTTATCCTATAATATCAGCTGCAAACTTACGCTGATCAAAATCAAGGCTGCAAAGCTGGCGTTCGTGTAGGTGAGCTTGTGGTAGGAAAACTGTGACTGCATCGATTTGATGCTACCAGTAATCACCACAAGAGCAAGCTCCATCCTGAAAATGATGATAGCGAATAGGATCCCTAATGACAATGCTCCGATTTTCCATATTTGCCAACATTTTTGCAAACACATGGCAGTCACCACATATCCTTAGATTTTTTCTAATTCTTACTGTCTTCCCTCTTGGCAAGCTCATGATACCGAAAACAATTGCCAGTTTCTCACTGTGGTATGCAAGTGAGTTTTCCATCTGTTCTCCTTCTAGATCTTGCAAGACAAAATTTGTGTCAGGCACATAACCCTCTTCCTTTAATCTCCAAATGATCTGATTCAACTCTTGATAAATAGCATTGGCCTGTGGATGGGCTTTGTCACACAATATGAAAGTATGAACCTGTTTATTTATCTCTATCCAACTACATCCAGGTTCTTTCCTAATTCCTCGACCCTTCATGGATCTCCTCAAGTTTTCAACATCTTCCCATCTATGAGTGTTGGCGTAGATATTAGACAACAGTGTATATGTTCCTGCATCATGAGGATCCAAGCTCAAAACTTTTTTGGCTGCATACTCAGCAAGATCCATATTACGATGAATTCTACAGGCACCAAGTAAAGTTCTCCATGTCACAGCATCTGGTTCACATTTCATTTCATGAATCAGTTTCGCAGCTTCTTCGATTTTCCCTGCTCTCCCAAGAAGATCAATCATGCAGCCGTAATGCTCCCTCCCTGGATCAATGCCGAAAAGCACCTTCATTGATTCAAAGTAATATTGCCCATCTTTCACTAGTCCAGCATGACTGCAAGCAAACAGAACTCCCAAAATTGTAATGTAATTAGGCTTGGTTCCTGAAGATTTCATTGCATCAAATAGATCTAGAGCTTTCCGGCTGTAACCATTCTGGGCAAAGCCTATTATCATGGTGCTCCAAGAGATCACGTCTTTTACAGCCATCCGAGTGAAGACACAGTTAGCATCTTTCAAACTGCCGCACTTACAATACATATCAAGAAGCGCATTGTTAAGGACCAAGTCACAATCAAACTTGACGACATGAACATGGACTTGTCTCCCCAGTTCCAATAGTGCTAAACTAGTGCAACCTCGCAAAACACTTGTTAGAGTTGACTGATCAGCCCATAAACCGGATCTCTTCATTCTTATAAAGAGATTGAGAGCTTCATCACCAGCACTGTTCTGAGCAAACCCACCAATAATAGAGTTCCAAACCACCAGATCTGAAGTTACAATCTCATCAAATATGTAAACTCCTGCTTTTGGTTCACCCCATTTGCAATAAATATCTATCAGAGCACTTCTTACAAAAACATCTAGCTCCAAACCAGCCTTGATTATGCAACAATGAAGCTGTTTAAGGGTGGAAATCTCCTCACAGGCTCTCAGAACTGAAGAATATGTGTACATGTTTGGCATAACACTATCTCTAAGCATCATAATCAACATTTGCAAGGCCTTATACTTGCGCTCAGAATTAGAGTACACGGCAATCATAGTTGTCCAGGAGACTACGTTTCTCTCAGGCATTTGATCAAACAAAAATTGTGCTTCATCCAGCAAATTAAATTTCACATACATATTTAACAGTGAGTTTATAAGGAAAGTTTTTTGCTCGTAGCCATTTGAGAAAACATGGTGATGGACTCGCTTTCCATGTTTGATGGCTCCATGGGCTATGCAGCACTTAATAAGCTCTGTATAAGTGATTGAATCAGCCCATAGCTCATGTTTTTGCATAGAGTCCAGCGCTGTCATTGCCTTGGGAAGATCCCTCTGATAGCAATATGTGGTGAACTCATTTACTATATCCTGATTATTACCTGACAATGCACTTTGTCCAGTCCTCCATTCAGTTGCTGCCACAGAATAGAAGCTTGGACTCTGAAAAAAGATGCTTAGTACCAATTTAGGGAATGAAGTAGCCTGAAACGTGATGCTATAGCTTTTGAATCTTGATATGGGTTTCATAATTTATGATGGAATCACATCTTCAACCTGTAAAATCATTCATTATATTAGTTGCTCAACAACTTAACTGAAAGATAACAATATTACAAACCAATAATACTACCATGACATTGTTACAACTAAGCATGAAGTCCATGGACCATCAAGTCCACCTTTATAACATCCAGATTCCAAGCAAAGAAAAGGGACAGCTGATCTTGCTAACACCGAGCCCAGGCCTTTAAACTCATAACCTTTTAAGTTATAAATTTAGTTTATTGCCAATAATCCAGCGTTTTCTTTCCAATTATTGAAGATAAAAAGATGTTGTGAAACTGATTTTATTTGGACTTCAACCATTTAGTGTTTACACAACGATAAAACATTGTACTATGATCACCAATCACTAGTGTTTCTCCACATGTATATGGAAGCATAAATTTTGAAAAAAAAAAAAAAAAGAAAAGAAAAAGAAACAAATGTCCTCTAGATGAGCAATCCAATCATATTTGGTATATCTTGTGCATTGTCAAAGACAAGGAATTAACAAGGACAACCCCAAAAAAAAAAAAAACACAGAATGCTTTTGGCCCAACAAACAACCGACCAACTAAACAAAAGTCAGATAGGAAACTGAGGAATCTATTGGCAAAGAAAAGAGAAACAGAGGAATTAATTCATAGGAAACAAAAAATACGTAACTCCACATAAAAAGGAAAAGAAGATTGACAAAAAAAAAAAAAAATTATATCCAAAGCTATGCCTCCTATTGGTGTCTCCAGTATTAGAAGACAAAAGTGAAACGAGCAATTTACTGAATGGTGCTATAGATTCTGCAAATTGTTAAGGTCTTTCTTAAGAGTTCAAAAGTATGAGACTTCACCTTTTCTACTTGGAACTAATCCCTCTCATGAAAGCACAACATGAATTCAAATATCCATTACAACAGATGTTTGATATAAACTTTTACTATTCCTGGAAAATAGAGCTCAAGTACTAAATTAAAACAGAATATAATAACATCTTCTCCTTGTCATTTGGATCATGCAATGATTATATCATTGTACACATGAAATGAATTAGAATACTGAGGTTATTTAAGCATGTTGATTTAAACTTTTGACAATGTAATTATTAGCAATCATATTTGATAATCATCATTGAGCACAAAAATCTTCATTTTATGAACATACATCAAGCTATGGAAAATTTGACAAAATATGGTAGGCCTTGCTGAAATCCAAAGAAGACAGCAAGTTCTAAGTTAAAGATTACTAGAATTGAAACACATCTTTAAAGGATCAAAGATCAGGAAGTTGGATAAGTAGTTCAACTCGTCATTGTGTCTAAAACCTTAAAGAAGAAGTAAATATATAGGATCCCATATTGGTCCTTATGCTAATACACAATTTCAACACAAAACTGGACCAACATCAATTTATATATTATCCGAAATGCAAAACAATAGACTTCAGCATCAAATGCGTACTATATCAAATTAAACCATTATGACTTTAAATACTTGCAGAATAGCTGACTCATTTTGTTGTAAAATGCCGACAAATCATCGGCAAAACAATTCACAATTTGCAGTGAAAGTAGTATTTCAATGCTGCTCACTTGGTCTACATATACAATGATTATAGAAACCAAAACTGAGACATGATTTATCATCTCTACGTGTTGATGCATAAAACAGTTTCTAGAGTAACCGAAGAGCAATGTCCAAACTGAATTTGTGAAAATATCAATTGACATTTAAAATTACCAATTCTAGAAATACCAGTAACTCAGCAAGCAAGAAGAAGTGCTCTAGAATCAAAACTAAATTACCTTAAATTAAAAGCAAACCAATTGAAGAAAAACGAATGGGAAAAAGGTGGAGGGCGAGTTACCCGAATATCAAGAGCTCCGTTTTTAGTAATTGATGTTGGCCAGAGCAGCAGCTAAGCTTAAAAACCAGATCAATGGAACATTGAGTGACGAATATATGATTCTGCTAGAGAGAGACTCTCGCCGCCGGAATTTGGGAAAAATATCCATCAGAAAGAAATATAATAAATATAAATTAATTTTCATATATATATATATAAAGAAGAATTAGGATGAAGCTCAAAAATTATTATATATTGATTAATTTTATTGCATATCAATCTCTCTAAATTCATGTCAATATTTTATTGCTTATATGTAAAGATAACAAAATAACACTTTCTATATAGGCTTTTAATATAAAATAATAGGCTTTCAATATAAAATATTTTAAAATCTTATATAAATTTCGAAAAAATATAAACTAAATATATAATAAAAATGTTTAAAAAATTAAAAGTTATTTTTCTCAAAAAATCAACAATAAAATATACGGCTATTAACAATAATATTACTACTAGCATACGACCATGAAATACATAGGATTTAAAAATTTTAAAACTGAATTACTAAAATTAAATATTCTGAATATATTTTTTATTTAATAATATTAACATTATTAATAATATAGTCATGTATTTTTAAGTAAACCTGGACTTTTTTAGAATTAGTTTTAATATGATTGTGATGCATGTTACTAAAATAAAGTGTTATTATTTTTTAAGAAAGTGAGTACTTAAAAATAACATTGAAAAGAGAGATTTCATTTATTTGAATTAATTGAAATACAAAAAAATTATTAAATAATAAGTTTGAGTTGGAAAATAGATACATCTTAATGCTTGCTACATGCGTCCTAAAATTGCTATTGTTTCAGTATGTATGAAATATTATATTATTACCAAGGATACAATATCAAATTTAAAATTATAATCAACAAATAAAATTTCAAAAAATAATTTAATATGTATAAATATTATTTATTACATATATTAGAAACTGTTTATCTCAAGAGATGACTAATATATTAATCCAAATTACATTATATTCACAGCAAAAACTTGTGTGCCCTATGTTGACGTCGGAATTTGTAAATCGATTAATTCCTAGTTTAACACTTAAAATTATCAAATATGGATTAAATTGGTGAAAATTGAATGAAAATGAGTTGGAAAAAGTATATAAAAAGACGCAGAAAACACTGGCCCAGAGCCTACTCGGGCAAATTAGATCGGCTGATCTTGGTCGGTTTATCGTAGCAGGTCAGGATCGTATGTAATATATTTAGAGAAATCAGCTCTCTAGTGCTTGAGTACAAAAGTGTTGGGACCCTTTCTAATTTAAAATTTCTACTATTTATAGACAAAAAAATACAAGTAGTGGGAGGATACATCCACCTCTCCACGATTTCTTCTTCAACCGCCTCCTATCTTCAAGGAAGTGTAGAGTTGACTTGCTCCCTACTTCCTGTTTTGTAGGATAGTTGTTAGAGTGGTCTTCTTGGAGCTCTGTCTATCCGTTTCCTGGTCTTCCTCGCCAAGTTTTGACCAGGTCGGTAATTATCATTTTGAGATCGGTACTAAGTCGATCCTGGTCGGCTCTTCTCAATTACCTACTAGGTCTTATGTCCTAGTTGAGCTCGGATCGAGGGTCCAATAAACTCTTCTCAAATGAGATTGATTTTGTGCTCTCTGGTCATCTGAGTTTCCCATGGCTTTAGCTCGTCCTTAGATAACTTACACAGACTAATTATCTCTAATCGGCTCGGTCATCTTTGTCGGCTAAGTCCCAATTGGTCTTCTGAAGATTCATTTCTGGTCTGCTCGATCACATGTGGCCGGCCTCCATAGCTAGCTAAGAGTTCGGTCAAGTCGAGCTCTTCTGATCGGCTCGACCACTTTTGGCCAGCCTCCTTAGCTGGTTAAGAGTCCGGTCGAGTCGAGCTCTTCTGGTCGGTCCGACCACTTCTGGCCGGCCACTTTAGCTAGCTAAGAGTCCGGTCGAGTCGATCTCTTTTGATCAGCTCGACCACTTCTAGCCGACCTCCTTAGCTGGCTAAGACTCTGGTCGAGTCGAGCTCTTCTGGTCGGCCCAATTATTTCTGGTCGGCCTCCTTAGCTAGATAAGAGTTCGATCGAGTTGAACTCTTTTGATCGGCTCATCCATTTCTGGTCGGCCTCCTTCCTTAGGATTGTGGCCAATTCGATTTCTGATCGGTCATTTCTGGTCCTCCATGTATCCGATTTTATTCGGTTCGGGTTAGGGGTACAACACCCGACGTGTAGACACGTTTGTATAGACCACTTTCAAACGCGTCTATGCACCCCCACCCCCCACGCACGATCGCGTCATAGTTGGTGTGTCTTACACACAACTTGAGTTCATATATAATTCATCCAACGAATGTACCAGTTGTATACTCTTAAGCTATTAATTATACATTCAATTATGGTATTAATTCTATATTCTTATGGTATCAGTTGCATACTCTTAAGGTATTAAATATTTATCTTTAAAGTATTAATGTTTATAGTATAAAATATTACATATGCACCTTTAAGGTGAGTTTGGATCTTCTATTACATTCGGTGTTCCATCTTGTGTTACATAGTATTTAATACACAACACGTATTAATTACTGATATTATTGAATACACGTGGCGTGTGGTAATTGATTTGGAATAAGAGATGTAACACCAAGTGTAATAGAAGATCGCACTCCCCTTTAAGGTATTACATATTTACCTTTAAGGTATTAATACTTATAGTATAGGTATTACATATGCACACATTTAAGGTATTACATATTTACCTTTAATGTATTAATGTTTATATTTGTATTATATATACACCTTTAAGATATTACATATTTACCTTTAAGATATTAATGCTTATAATATAAGGTATTACATATGCACATTTAAAGTATTACATATTTATCTTTAAGGTATTAATGTTTATAGTATAAGATATTATATACGCACACATTTAAGGTATTACATATTCACCTTTTAAGGTTTAATGTTTGTATTATAAAGAATTACATATGCACCTTTAAGGTATTATATATTTACCTTTAAGGTGTTAGTTATTCATTCAATGACAGATATTAGTTGCAATACTCTTAAGGTATTAGTGTATTGTAAAGTGAGTTTAAAATCTTAAAATTTCAAATACACGATTTTCATCTTATTCTTTCTCAAATTTTCTGCAAATCATCTTCCTCAAATTTTCTGCAAATCATCTTAAAGTACTTAATCTTCACCATGCTTTCAAGGTAAAAACAAACTGTTTTTCATATTTATTCAACACATAAATTCTTAGAGAATTCGGTCTTCATGTGAATTAAATGAAACAAAAAGTAAAATCATATTTTAGTTGTTGAATGATGAAATTCAACTTCTCCTTAACAATAATAAATTATAATCATATTTGACAAAGAAGAAAAGACAAGAAGAAAAACATAGAAGGGAGAAAGAAGAAAAAAGAGAAGAAGTGGAGAAGGAAGAACAGAGAATGGAGAAAACAAAAACAAAAAAAAAAAAGAGAAAGAGATTCAAAGAAGGAAGAGCGATGGAGGAAGAAAAAAAAGAAGCGGAGAAAAGTGGAGATGGAGGAACATCCATGGAAAAAAAGAAGAAGAGATGAAGAAAAAGAGGATTAGAAGAGAAGAGGCAATGCATTGCTACTGATTCTCTTGTCCTATTTTAAAACAAAATGTATATATATTTTAGATCCGAGCAGATCGGGTCGAGTCGGGTTGGGGGTACAAATCTATGATCCGTACTCTTAATGTACATAAATTCTTTTCTATATTCAATATTAACTTAACTGATAGATATACACAAAATCATAAATATTTTTTCAATATAATTAATATTTAAGGTTTTATATTATTTATTCAATTCAATTTATTTAAATCCGTATAATACACACGTCTTATGCTAGTTATGAATAAATTTTATAACACTACCCAATTTATATATTAATTGTAAACTTAGATTTTGAAATCTCAATAAAAAATGCAAATTATCTTTATTCTTAATTTAAATCTTCAAATTATCATTATTTCTCAATTTATCTAGCAAATAATTAGTCCAACATCTTGTAAAATCACACATGCGGAACTATTTACTTTATTGAATAAATAATTTCAATATTTTCCCATTAAATTTCTTCACTTAAAAAACAACCAAAACACAACCAACCCTTGATATTCAAATGAATTTTAAACCTCTCTTGTCGGGTATAGGTGAGTCAATAAATTAATTTTTAGATAAATTTCATTATAAGACTCAATTTATAAATTAGTTTTCAATTCTGAATTCATATTTACAAATTTCTTAATAAGGGGCTCCAATGTAATATCCCGAATTTTAATTTTATCTTTTTATGAGTTTATAATGATTTATAGTGAAATTAGTTATGGGGTAATTTAAATGTTATACCTTATGTGATTAGAACTCTTAAATAATTAGTAGATTAATGTATCATGTTAGATTACATATAAGATATTAGAATTTTAAATCAATTAGTGGGTATAAATCAAGTAAGTTAATTAGTTGAGATATTTTAGGGATCCACTATTTTTTTTAAAACTCCTAAAGCATGACAAACTCAAACCCTAGATAAATAAATATTGGATAAAACCTACAAAATAAATACGAAACTAAAGAAGTGAGAAAGAGAGAAAAGGGTGAAGCGAAATTTAGAAATATTCTTTAAAGTTTGAAACTTGGAGCCATCACCATCTGGTATTATTCTTAATTAATCTAGTTACCATGCCTTTATAATTATGTCTTGATTTGTGATAGACAATTATGGGAAAAACAATTATAAATCAAAGGAAGAATAAATAAAAATTAAAGCTACAGTTTTGTTCATGTCGATGGAAACGGAAATAAAATTTAATAAAAAGTAATTTTATAAATAATATTGCATTAATTAGTTTAAAATTTTGGGGTCTGTCAATCTAGATTTAAATGCATATACAATATATTGTTTTGTATGTTTCGGATTTATGATGTTATTTTAAGAATAGTAAGACTAATAATAGTAACTAACTAATGCTTTGAGATTATAGTCATAATATATGTAACCTAATTATTAGTGTCCATTTAATTAACTTTTAAGAACTTATTATCAAAATTCTTTTATTAGTTTTACAAATCTTGGTTCTGTGGAAGGTGTAGTCTCAATTAAGGCTAGAAATTATTTTAATAATTTATTGTAATGCTAAGGAAGATTACTAATCTATTATTAATCATCACTGGTTGACTGTAATTTAACTAATAATTAATGGAGTTGCAAATCTGCTTAAATTAAGCACAATATTTTGGAAGAATTAACTAACGCAATATGGGTATATATGTTTATAAATAGACACACAGTAAAGTTGCATAATAATTTTAGTGGTTAGGATAAACCTTGGACCTTAAATCATTATTGTAACATTATTGATAAAATGTAGAAGAATTCCCAAATTTAAAATTTACTGTTCGGATTTATTTATATTAATGGCCTAATTTTTAATTATGTTGTTAAATGACTCATTTAGAAAGGTCACATTATAATTACAGGGAGTTATAATATTATAAATTTAGTATGTATTAGATTCATAAATTTTGATATCATCGAGTAATTATGTTTTAGAGTTGGTTGAGAAAGCTTAGAATGTGTCTTAGAGTCTTTTGATATTATAAACTTTGGAAACTCTAGGTAAATACATCTCTCACCTGCAGTATGAGTAGTTTTATTTTAGTTGTTTAATGTTGATGCAAAATTTACTTGAATGCTCATTTTGTTATCTACGAATATGTTTTAAGGATTTGCAAAATTATGTATTGCTTTGTGAGTTTTATTTATGTTTTTCTATGGATATAAAATGATTATTTGTTAAGTGATGTAATTTCATGTGTTTGATCAAGTACAAGATGCTAGTTATTCTTTTTATGTAAAGTGAGAAAATCATTTTGAGATAGTACACACACATATCTATATATAGTTTTATATAATTTTAGAGACTAGTACCGGACTCTTAGACCGCCTACTAATAGAAGTTAAGGGCTCCTAGACCGTCCTATCAATATTTAGTTGTGTCGTTAGAATTTCGGTGACTAGCTACCCAAATTCTATGAAATTGAGCACATTGGTACCATGTCCGAACCTACAATATATTATTTTCAAGTATAAGAAGATATATAAATTGTTTTATTAGCTGATTTCTTGCATTTGTCAAAAGTTACAATGAAAAAGATTTTGTGAGATTAGATGACATACTTGCTAAACTTTTGCTTATAATATTTACCTCATATTGCAGATAAAGATAAAGATAAGATGTAATGCTAGAGGGTAGCAATGCTGAAGCGTGATTGGTGATGACGGTCCCCGAAATTGGTTTAAGAAATATTTTTTAGTATTCATGCTAAGACGACTTTTGTTTCTGATTTCTTTTGAGAAGAAGTTTTCTCAAACGATTTAATTCCTTCTTATATGCTTTAGACCGTTTTAAAAATCTAGTATGTGTTTTTACAAAGTTTGATTCTGTTGTTTAAAAAAAAAACCTTACGAAATGTTTTATAAGTTTAGAAAATTATGTTGATTTAGTAAAAGTAACTAACCTAAGAAAATGGGGTGTTACTATATGGTATTAGAGCCAATTTCCAACCTTCCATCATACCATCACCAAACTTCAGCTCTGCTGTCTTTCAAGTAAGAAAGTTTATTTTCTTTATTGATAGTGAATTTGAAACATTGTTATGGCATGAAGTTATTTATGCGTATATCTAAAAAATAGTGAATGATGAGAATAATGTTCTTGCACTAAGTTTGAATTCTTATAGTGTAATGATTTGATAATTATTAAGAAAAATTGTTAGAGGGCGTAGACCAACAACGAATAATCGAAATGAAGCAGCACCTCAACCTAATGCGAATAATTAAAATGAAGCAGCACCTCAATCAAATGTGCAAGAAATACTAGTTCAATTGCAGCAACAAGTTCAACAACAACAGCTAATCAATACTTTGATTAATCAACAAACTAATCAAGCTGCACCACCAGCTCCTAATAATGATCAATACGTTCCACCAGTTGCCCCTACAATGGTGGTAAGGCAAGAGTCGTACTTAATTCAGTGACAGAAGTTGAAGCTAGAGAACTTCTCTGGAACATGTGAACCATGGGATGCTCAAGCATGGTTTAAGACTTTGGAAAACATACTAGAATTATTGGACTTACTGGAGAATGAGAAAGTGAAATGTGCATTTTTTTATCTTGCTGGAGATGCTAGAATGTGGTAGGAAAGAATAAAGGCTAAGAAGAACGTTAATGAAATGATTTGGGCAGATTTTGACACAGAGTTTTTTGAGGAGTTCTTCCATATGAAGGTTACCAACAAGCACTACAATGAGTTCACTGAGTTTCGCCAGGAAGAATTATCAGTTGAGGATGTCATGAGAAAGTTTAACAGGCTGGTTCGTTTATACCTAGAGTTTGTCAATACTGAAAGAGAAAGAGTTTGATTGATGTTGAAGATGTTGCAGCCAGAGATAGCTCTTAATGTGACTGATGGAGTTAATAGACCCCAGATAGTATAGGACTTGATTAGCAACGCTCTAACCACTGAACATTATCTTAATGGAATGAGGAAGTTACAACAGAAGCAGCCAGTAATTGAGAATCGAAATCGTAGAAGTTTTGGGAGCCAGTGATCTCATGGGAACAACCAGAATTGGAGGGGAAATAATAACAACAAGAGAAAGTACTAAGATCAAAAGATTGGAGGAGTCAAAATAAGGAGGTTCATTGTATAAGCAAGTAAAACATCCTCAATGTCCTAAATATGGAAAACTGCATCCGGAGGTTTGCCGACAGGGAATAAGTGAATGTTATATTTATGGCATGGAGGGGCATATGTCCAAATATTGCCCTACCAAGGGTAATCGACTATAACCACTTAGTCAGCATCAAAACAAACCAACTCAACTACATCAGATGCAAACTGCACTTGAAGAGCCCCACATTAGTCAGGGGAGAATTGAGGCCCCACCAACCCACATCAATCAGAAGAGATTTGAGATCCTACCGACGATAACCGACACTCGTGTTTTCCCACTTACCAGAGAGCAAGCAGTCGAGACTTTTACAATTGTTACAGGTCATATACTTATTCTTGATCATACTGCTATTGTATTATTTGACACTAGAGCTACACATTCATTCATATCTAGTCCATTTGTAAAGAAGTTAGATATATTGATGAATAAATTAGATAATAATTTCTTAACGGCATTAACTTTTAGAGAAGTAATGACATTTACACATTGCTTATGTGCCATACCAATACGCATTGCTAAGAGGGAGTTGTTTAGTGATTTAATCATACTTGATATTCATGATTATGACCTCATTTTGGGGATGGATTTCTTGAGTAAGTATGGAGCATCAATTGAATGTCGTAAGTAGAAAGTCGTGTTTGAACCTGAAGGTGAGTCTCGGTTTGAAGTCATCGGTGAGTCGAAAAGAAAAACTAAGAAATTTTTGTCAGCCTTAAAAGCTCAAAAGATGTTAGTTAATGGGTGTTTAGGCTTCCTAGCCTATTTAGTAGATAAGAAGAAAGAAGAGGAATGAAGTATTGAAGAAGTGTCAATTGTTTGTGATAGGATGAAATGTAATAGATTTTGATGAGACAAAACGTGTAATAGATTAGAACCTTAGCTGTTTGGATAAGTCTTTAATGTAAATTTGCTAAGGCAAGGATGCTGGAAGGACTTGAAGATTCTGCCAAGTAGCCAGGAAGCCGAAGTCCCTGCTACCTGCATACTGTATCGAGCAACCAGCAAGCAAAGTTCTAGAAGGATGCTACAAGGAACCTGGAGATAATCAAGGAAGCTGACTGACTCAATGAGGATACTACCAGATACATCAGAGTCAATGCAACCTGACTAGCCAGTAGAGTCACTCCAGTTCCAACAAATCAGAATCTGCCATGTGTGATAAAGCAGCAAGGACACAGTACAAACAGTCTGCAGAATGTAATTACGCGGACAAAGGACAAGCAGTTGCAGAACAGAATGAAGGCATTTCAGAACAGGTGTCAGAAGATCAGCAGAACCAATCAAAAAGAGACACCTCATCATACAAAGGACTGCATTTCCAACGGGCAGAAAACCACCTGAT
The DNA here is from genome assembly GCA_028654395.1 of Scutellaria barbata. Lineage (NCBI taxonomy): Eukaryota > Viridiplantae > Streptophyta > Magnoliopsida > Lamiales > Lamiaceae > Scutellaria > Scutellaria barbata. Next base: position 9,321,749 of record CM053648.1, read on the forward strand.
GCCTATAAATAGAAGTCTGATTTTCAAAGGAAAAGAGAGACAACGATATATACAATCAAGAGAACTGAGAAGCAAATAGACGCACAAGCTTATACTCTCAAGTTATTCAGACTAAGCAAGCAGCAAGCCAGCTACCTTTATGTTCTTCTGAAGTTCAAGGAGCCTGCTGCATTTGATTGTGCCTTAAATCTTTTATTCATTAAGTCTGATAGGAGTCACTTAGTCAGGTGTTGAAACTGCTAAGTTGTAATCTCTCTGAAGAAGAGAAAGGATCCTGTATGGGTCAGTTAACCTGTGTGGAGATCCTGTATGGGTCGATAGTTGGTCACTGTGCAGCTACCTGTGTGGATAGAGCTGACAGTTTTGTTTAGAGTTTAGTTTGTGTTAGCTGAGTCTATTGTAAATCAAACTAGCTTTAACAAAGTTCCTCCTTGTGAAGGAGTAGAGAGGACGTAGAGGGATTACTCCACCCTTGAACCTCTATAAGCTTGCTTGTGCCTCTTATATCTATCTACCTGCATCTAAGCATACTGCATTAAAAAGCACGTTTCGAAAAACATAAGTATTTCCGCTGTGCATTACATTCTCTGACTAAGTCCTGAGGTTACTGCCTAAGCAGGAACCTATCGAGCAGTAAGCTTACTAGCTACCTGCCCATCAGGGACTTAACATCCTTTGGAGTAAAAGTTAAAAATTTGATAAGGTTAATTCACCCCCCCTCTTAACCTTATACCACTGGGACCAACAAGTGGTATCAGAGCAGGTTGGATTAGAAACCCAATCTGTCTGGTCAAATCCCTGATCCCTGTTTTTCGAAAATTTGCATACATTATTTTCATCATATCATGGATTCACACAAGCTTCCTATGTTCTCTATTGAAGAGTATGACGATTGGAAGATTAGAATGCAGGCACGTCTCTCAGCTATGCATGACGAAATGTGGATGGTTATCACGGATGGACCTCCAAGGATCACCAAACCTAATCCAATATTCGCGAGAGCTGTCGAAGTTGGCGATGCAGGAGCCATTCCCCATCAAGCTGTGATTGACAAACCAAGGGAAGAATGGTCGGCTGATGATAGAAGACGAGCTAACCTGGACAATGTAGCTAAAAACGCCTTGTTTGTTACTCTGGACAAAGGAACCTTTAGCAAGGTCAAGACATGCAAGACTGCCATGGATATATGGAACAAGCTTGAACAAATCTGCGAAGGAACAGAGCTGACTAAGGAGAATAAGGTGTCTACAGCAACCCAGAAATTCGAGCTGTTCGAGATGCTCCCTGAAGAAACCTTAGAGCAGATGGATCTGAGGTTTACAAACATTGTGAATGAGCTTGAATCCCTGGACAAGTTCTACACTCAGAAGGAGAAAAATATGAAAGTGCTAAGAGCACTACCTACAGAATGGGACAGCAAAACTACTGCAATGAGGGTGTCAATGGATCTAAAATCAATGAGTACATTTGACCTCTTCTCTGACTTAAAAGTCTTCGAATATGATATCAACAGAAGGAAGAAAGAAGCTGAAGAATCTAGCACAAAGGTAACTGCCCTGACTGCCAGAAATGTGAAAGACTCTGGAACTACCTGCAGTAAGCAGGGTGAGCCACCTGTCAAGGGTACTGATGAAGAAATGGCCCTTCTACTAAGAAATTTCAAGAGATTCATCAGATACAACAGGAAAGGAGACTTTAAGAAGTTTCAGGCGCCTCCCCAACAACCCATTGTTCAGCAATCAAACCAGGATATGTCCGATCTCTGCTACAACTGCCGAAAGCCAGGACACTATGCCAAAGAGTGTCCTCACCCCAAAGTCAACAGGTACCCCAATGGAGAGTCATCCCAGAAAAGGGAAAAACGAAGAGAGGAACGGAGGAGAATTAAAGCCTTCCTAAGTGAGATGGAAAAGGGCAAGGAACCTTCCAAGGAGGCTCAGCAAGATGCGGACTCCTCTGACGATGACAGTGACTCCTCATCCTCGGAAGATGAAGCACTTATCTGCCTGATGGCACAGGAAGCTGAGGATAGCGAGGATGATGAGGTAACATGTCCTAACCAGTTCATAATGGTAGAGGAAAAGTCTAAAACAAACCTCTCCCTTAAACAAATCATGAGCGAATTCGAACAGATAAACTCAATTCATGAGGAGCTAAAACTCGAAAATGAGATGCTCAGGAAGGAAAACAAACAGCTAGCTGAAAAGCTATCTGCATATGAGCTTAACAGCTCAAAGTGCAGTGACCTCCTAGAGCAAGCATCTAAGCTCAATCTGAGAATTGCCAAACTTGAGAATGAGAAGAGTGATCTTCAAGCAGTTATAGGATCCTTTAGCAAGTCAGCTAAAGAAGCCAAGGAATGCATGAATTCGGGCAAAAGTCCATTTGACAGGACAGGCCTAGGATACTGTGCAGAAACCTCTCAAGGAACAGCAAGATCATCTAAAACTATTGTTTTCATTCGAGCTGGAACCCCAAAAGAAAAGGAGTTATCCAATAACTCAACAGCAAGCTTGGAGAACGCAATAGACAAGGGCAAGAGACCCATGTGCACATCCTTAGGGGATAAGCCTGTTTTCAAAAGCTGGCTGCAGCAGAATAAATCTGCTGATAGAAACAATAGAAAACAGCAACCTACAAGGATGCTGAACAGAAACCTCTATCCCACTAATGCTAAGACCAGAATGTCTAAACCTAAACGAGCTCATGCTCAAGGGAAGTATAGTGGAGGACCTCACTTCAAAAGTGACGGGTATACACAGACTGCACACACACCTCAGTATCCGAAGGATACCTCTTACAAACGAAACCACAAAGTCTACAACAAAACAATTGTTGTGAGATAAGTTTGGATTCCTAAAGGTACTAACAAAGAAGGACCCGTACTTGTATGGGTACCTAAGAACCAGTAACCTTTTTTTTTTCCAGGTACCTACAGTAGGAACCAGCAAGGAAGTATGGTACATTGATAGCGGGTGTTCGAGACACATGACTGGAGACAAAGAAATCCTCAAGAACTTTCAACAGTGCAAAGGACCCAAAGTAATCTTCGGAGACAACTCCAAGGGAAGCACTAGAGGAGTTGGAACTCTCATCAAAGGAAACACTCACATTAAAGAAGTGTCATATGTCAAAGGCCTAAAATACAACCTGCTAAGCATAAGCCAATTTTATGACAAAGGTTACTCAGTGGAGTTCAGTCACAACAAATGTCTGATAAGGGACAGCCAATCCAAGGAAGTAAAACTATCAGGAACTAGAAAAGGAAATATCTATGTAGCTGACTGAACTCGGTAACCACAGCTACCTGCTTCATAGCAAAAGGATCATCAGAAGCTAGTTGGCTATGGCATAATTGGATGAGCCATCTGAACTTCAAAACGATCAACAAATTAGCCAGAAAAGGACTGGTCAGAGGGCTACCCGACATGGTATACAAGAAAGAGAGTCTATGTGAAGCATGCCAAAAGGGAAAGCAAACTAAAAGATCCTTCAAAAACAAGATATAAAGGTCAACTGAAAGAGTGCTAGACCTACTACACATGGATCTGTTCGAACCGGTAGAACCAGTAAGCATGAGTGGAAGAAAGTACACACTTGTAGTGGTGGACGACTATTCAAGATTCTCATGGACACTATTTTTGACAAAGAAGTCGGACACTCAGCGAAGGTTACCGGAGCTATTGAAGAAGCTACAGACCGAAAGGAGCCTGAGCATCATCAAAATTCGAACAGACAGAGGCACTGAATTCACAAACAAATTTATTGAAGAATACTGCTCTAACAATGGAATCAAGCATGAATACTCAGCAGCTAGGATGCCGCAACAAAATGGTGTTGCAGAGAGGAAAAACAGAACCCTGAAGGAAGCTGCGAGGACCATGCTAGCTGAAGTATTGCTACCCAAGAGATTTTGGGCAGAAGCAATCAACACAGCATGCTATACCCAGAATAGATGCATTATCAACAAAGATCTAAATAAAACTCCTTATGAGCTATGGTTCGGCTATACTCCAAATATTAAACATTTCCATATTTTTGGATGCAGGTGCTATGTACTCAACAATGGAAAGGACTACCTAAAAGCATTCGACTCAAAGTCAGATGAAAGAGTATTTTTAGGATACTCCTCGGTAAGCAAAGCCTTCAGAATCTTCAACAAGAGAACACTTGTTGTAGAAGAAACAGTACATGTGGATTTTGATGAACCACACTGTTCTAAGGCTGAAATAGATGAACTTAATGAAGATTTTGGAAAAACTCACATCACCAACACTCGTGTTGAATATGTTGATGCTGAGTTACCAAATCTCCAAAATATTGAATCAACTCAGAATCAGCAACCTGCACCTACACAGCAACATGGAGAACAGGAACCTACTCCAAATCAGCAGCCACCTGTAATACAAGAAGATATATACCACCCTGAAGGAATTCAACTAGAAGTACAGTTAGAAATACAACACGATCCAAATCAGCAAGCTGAACAGAACGATCACGAGCAACCTGCTGAACATCAAAATGAACAACAGGTTGAAGAAATTAGAAGAAAATGGCTAAGGAATCATCCAAGGAATCAGATCATAGGAGATTCTACCTCTGGAGTAAAGACAAGAAGAAGCAACCCCCATGAAGCAATGTTTGCTTGCTTTATTTCACAAACAGAACCAAGCTGCATAGAAGATGCTCTAGAGGACACCAACTGGATACAGGCAATGCAAGAAGAGCTTAATGGATTTGAAAGAAATCAAGTATGGTATTTAGTTCCCAGACCTACTCACCAAGGAGTAATCGGCACAAAATGGGTATTTAAAAACAAACTTGATGAAGAAGGACAAGTAGTCAGAAATAAGGCAAGACTAGTTTCAAAAGGTTACTGCCAGGAGGAAGGAATAGATTTTGAAGAAACTTTTGCACCTGTAGCAAGATTAGAAGCAATCAGGATCTTCCTAGCCTATGCCGCTCACAACAATCTGACAGTCTACCAGATGGATGTCAAAAGTGCTTTTCTCAATGGACTGCTCGCTGAAGAAGTGTATGTGGAGCAACCTCCAGGATTTGAAGAAAATTCAGAAACCATGGTCTTCAGGTTGAAGAAAGCTCTATATGGGCTGAAGCAGGCACCTAGAGCCTGGTATGATACTCTCTCGAAGTATTTACTCGATAATGGATTCAAAAAGGGCAAGGTGGATAAGACACTCTTCAGAATCCAAGATGGAGATAGCATACTGCTCGTTCAGATTTATGTCGATGACATTATCTTCGGTTCAACAAACAAAGAATTGTGTCAAAAATTCTCAAGCCTCATGCAATCCAAATTCGAAATGAGCATGATGGGAGAACTAAGCTTCTTTCTCGGTCTACAAGTCAAACAGCTATGCAATGGAACCTTCATCAATCAAGCAAAATACACTAAGGAATTGATAAAGAGATTTGGATTGGAAAGTGCAAGTACAGTAAGTATACCGATGATAACATCAGGAAGCTTAGACAAGGACACTGATGGCAAAGCAGTGGAGGTTACTAAGTACAGAAGACTAATTGGGTCACTGCTCTACCTAACAGCAAGCAGACCAGATATCATGTTCTCAGTAGGAATGTGTGCAAGACATCAAGCAGCTCCAAAGGAATCACATATGATCGCAGCCAAACGAATTATAAGATACCTCAAAGGAACCCAGGAAGCTGGTCTATGGTACCCAAGAGAAGGAGGACTCAAACTTATTGGTTATACTGACTCTGATTTTGCAGGCTGCAAAATTGACAGGAAAAGCACCAGTGGTACCTGCCAGTTACTAAGAAACAAACTGGTATCATGGTTCTGCAGAAAGCAAACCTCTATAGCAACCTCAACAGCCGAGGCCGAGTACGTTGCTGCAGGAAGCTGCTGTGCACAAATTCTATGGATTCAACAGCAACTAAAAGACTACGGAATTGAAGAGAAGGAAACACCTATATTATGTGACAACTCAAGTGCAATAGCCATCACCCACAACCCAGTTCTACATTCAAGAACCAAACACATTGATATCAGACATCATTTCATCAGAGATCACGTTGAAAAAAAAGATATAAATTTGTAAAAAGTGCATACTGATCTACAGCTAGCTGACATATTCACAAAGCCTCTATGCGAATCAAGATTTTCGTTTCTAAGAAACGAGTTGGGAATAATCTCTTTATGATATCTCTTTTACATAACTCTATATTTTTCCTTTGAAATGATTATAATATACAGGGGGAACCATAGGCAGGACGAAGGGAAAACAGCAACCTAAAGGTTACTGCTCAAGGTTCCTGAACAGTTACTGGACACAATGTTACTGCTCTGAGCTACCTGCAGGATCCAGTAACTGAAGCGCGTGAAAAGAGGAACAGTTACCCCACGATTAGCAGCCGTTTTTGCAGGAAACTCCTCGATATTCACAAAATATCACATCAAGCCCTTACGCACACGTACACCGCGCCAAAAATCTCAACCATTGGATTAAGGGTCTTTTCGAATTCTAGATCAATCAGAACCGTCAGATCCTTTCTCACCAAAATTCAAATATAAGGAAGTCTTTCTTCTCACTCATCTCTTACACTTAAACATTTCCATTCTCTTGCAAACCCTAATCTCTCGTGCTCTCTCTCTCTCAAGTTTTCCAGTTTTCAGATCTCTCTCTCTGAAATGGCACCAAAAACATCCCAAGTTGTTGATGGAAGGCTGGTGGACCGCAAGATCCTCCTAAAGATTGTGGAGGAAGAAGGGAACCCGAAGGAGGTTATGAAGAGCATCCTTCAATGCCTCTATGAGACGGGACTTCTCAGACTCTGCTCCTATCACAAAGCCCCGTACGCGGAGGAGCAGGTGGAGAAATTCTACCGGAGGGCGAAGGTCTCTGCTGATGGGTCAGAGATCACATCAAAGGTTGGTGGAGTGACTGTGGTGGTGGACACCGGTCTTCTGGAAGAAGTGTTCGCTCTGCCTACTGCAGGGATGAACGCCAGTGACCTCTCCACCTACGGAGAAGACCAGCTGGAGGAGTTCTGGACGACGTTCACCGGGAAGGAGGACACGGCAGGGATGTCCAGGAGTTGCAGCAAGAAGGCTTTCCTTCTAGAGTTCGAGCTGCTGCATGATATCTGCTGCCATATCATAGAAAACCGCTCTGGTTCCTTTGATAAGTGAACCAACTTCCGGTACAGGATGATGATGGCCATTGTGAAGAAGGAGAAGGTGGACTGGGCCAGCTACCTGCTTTCCAGGCTGGTGGAGGAAGTGGAGAAGAAGGTAGGTAAGCCTACCTATGGACTTATCATCAACACTCTCCTAGGTCACTTAAAGGTGGACCTGTCCCAGGGAAAGCCCATCCAGAAAGGGAAATTCATTGGTGCGGGTAGGGTCTTTGGCAAGAAGACCACTGCTCGGTCATCCCCAGTAACTAGAGAGGTCTCCGAGGACCTCAAGGGGGCTCCAAGGACAAGGAGGGCATTCCGCGACACTGCCTCTCCTTCGTCTGAAAGCAGCTCGAGGATGGAGGAGCCTGCAGAGCCCTCACCAGCTTCTGTTGTACCAAAGAAGATCAAGCACAAGAAAGATGTGCAGAGGAGACTGGTCATCTCTGATGATGAACCAGAGATCGTCACCACTCGGGCTATTAAGAAGCCTGCAGTGGAAGTGGAGATTGATTCTCCAAGGGAGGAACTGGAAGGGAATACAGCCGTTGATGATGATGATGATGATGAAGAGGAGGTAGCTGAGTTCGTCATCAGCATACCGAAGCTGGAGGCGGAGTTCGGAAAATTGGTGGAAAGATTCACCACCTGGTGGCAGTTCAGGCACCTGCCCAGGGAGGAACTCATCCAGTGGGCAGATTGGAAGACTGAGGAGGAATGGGCGCTGAACTGGGTCGACACGGATGATCTGGAGGAGGTCCTTCAAAAGAAATTCCTAAAGGATCTCAAGAAAATGAAATGGCCGGAATTTCTTGAAAACGCGGAGATAGACGCTGAGTTGGAGGCCAGGAAGCAGAAGGAAGCTGCCGCACAGCTGCCTGGCCCCAGGAGCCTGAAAGGGAAGGAAGCTGTCATCCAGCCGGACTTCTATAGGGAGGAGGTGATACTGGATACTGCTGCTGACCAGGTCAGAGCAGGCGACGATGTGGGCTTTGTTGAGGCCCAGATAGCGAAGTACGGGGAGCAGGAAGCTATGGAGAGGATGATGAAGCAGGCTGCTGACATCAGCCTGGCAGATACCAGAATGAGAAGGCCAGTAAGGGAACCCCAGATAGGTGAAGGATCATCCTGCTCAGCATTGATGGTGGAACCTATCAGCAGGAGGTCACCTTCACCAACGGAGAAAAACGGTGAGGAATTCTCATACCTTACTGACCTGATCATTCTTCCTGAAGTACCTGTACAGACGCCGATGAAGGAGAGGAGCTCGACGCCAACTGACTTTCCCAAGGCTAAAGAGTTGGAAACCCTCGCTGCTGTGGCATCTCTCGAGCTGTTAGTTCCAACCACAGTAGCAGCCGCCGATGACACCACGGAAATCACCATGCCTATACCAATGGAGGTAGAGGCTGAGGGGGAACATGTGCAGCAGGAGGCACCTGTTCAAGCTGATGCAGTGGAGGAACCTGCCCCCATGGAGAAGGAGCAACCTGATGCAGCTACTCCAATGGAGATGGAAGAGACAACACCTGCCAAATCGGTGGACCAGGGAGATGCGGTCGCTGAGGGGGAAGTAGCTGCGGGTGGAAAGATGGTGGAAGCGCAGGAGGAAGAAGGAGACAAAAGTGGAGAAAAAGGAGCATGAAGTGCAGGAGGAGGCAGTGGAGGAAGTAGTAGAGGAGTTAGAAAAGGAGAAGGAAGTTGAAACAGTGTTCAGCAAGGGTAAGGTAGCTGAACAAGACAAGAAGCTGGGAGATCCAGAGGAGGATTGTGAGGAGAATGCTGAGGAGGAAACACACTCTAAGAATACTGGATCAGGAGGTGGAGGATCCAGTAGCCCTACCAGCAGCGATGAAGGGTCACCCAGTGAACATGGTGATACCGGAGCCGAAAAATCCAAAGAACTAACATCTGTCTCTGATGAACAGGCACCAGCAGGAGAACACCAGGAACCTGCCAGGTCAAATGACAGGTGCTGACAGCAATTGAACAGATGGGGAAGTCCTTGATAAAAGCGAGCAGGAAAATCCACAAGGATACCCGCTCTCACTCTGTGAAGACCTATTCTTTCATGGACTCCCTCAACATGACATTGTCAAAGCTCACTCAGATGATAGCCGCCTACCGATCCCCTAAAGAGGATGCTGCAGTTGAAGTTGTCAAGAGCGTGATGGAGAAGTTAAACAGGCAAGAGGAGAAGATGATCTCTCTTGAGGCCAGTCAGAAAGCTCTAGTCACTGCAGTAGACCGGATGGATAGGGAGCAGTTCAACCAATCTCAAACCCTGCGGGATCACTCAGGCACCTTGTCTGACATTCACTCCATGGTCAGTTTTGCGGTTGGGCGTGCTGATGATGACAAAAAGGGGGAAGGAAGGATTGAAGGCAGACAGAATGCTGGACAGGACCCTGCTGCCTGCAGACAGATGGTAGTGAGCAATAGGAGAAGAGATGACTCTGGAGATGGCGGAAGTAAGGGAGCTGGATCTAGGGGCCCTTCAGACAGCAGTACAAAAAGAAAATCAGATGCTGTTTCTGGGTCTGTTCATCCAGGCTTCAGGAAGGGGGCTGATATAAGAGAAGAGAAAAGAAGGAGGAGTGAAGCAGAGCTGAAAAGCATCCTGGATGCTGTCTTTGCAACAGATCCTAGGGTTGTCCTTGACAAGATCTTCCCTCCGCACAAGCTGCCTGACATGGTGGAAATGGAGAAAAATTTGCAAAGTCCAGATGTCGCAGCAAGTGCCACTCTCAGAAGCTTCCTGGAAGCAAGCCCGGATCCCAGGAGTGACAGATTCCTAGCCCCGGAAGTCCCGGAAGTCACTCTTCCTACTGAGGTCAACCCGTCCTTTTTCCAGATAGAAGCCTTCAAAAGGAAGGAGCTGATGAAGTACTTCACCACCCTCTGCAAAGAATCTGCTCTCTTCAGAGGATTCAAGACAAACAAGGAAGCTTTGCAGAGGTTCCTGGAGCTAACAAAGAAAGGTAGACTTCCAATTCAAGTGAAGCTAAAGCAGAAACTTGGAAAGGAGCCCATACCATACAGTGAAGACTTCTGGCTCAGGTTTGAAGAGACCGAGGATATGGTGAAAAGGATGGAGCCTAGCTATCAAGACTCGATAGCCAACTGGTGGAAAGGCACAAAGTTTGAAAGAAAGAAGAAGGCCAGTTGGTTAAAGACTTGATGTTTTTATCTTGTTTTTGTGTTTATTCTGTTGGTTTGTTTAAACTTCTGTTTGTTCATGCTATTTGCTTGTGTATGTATATGTCCTGTACTTAACTTTGATCAATGAAAATTTGACCCTTCTGATTAAAGCTCACATCTTGTGAACTTGATGCATGCTCTTGAATAATTTGATTTATCTGCATCTTTGTTCCAAGTTAATAATATGGTTCTTTGATCCTGTTAAGGAGTTTTGTCATCATCAAAAAGGGGGAAATTGATAGGATGAAATGTAATAGATTTTGATGAGACAAAACGTGTAATAGATTAGAACCTTAGCTGTCTGGATAAGTCTTTAATGTAAATTTGCTAAGGCAAGGATACTGGAAGGACTTGAAGATTCTGCCAAGTAGCCAGGAAGCCGAAGTCCCTGCTACCTGCATACTATATCGAGCAACCAGCAAGCAAAGTTCTAGAAGGATGCTACAAGGAACCTGGAGATAATCAAGGAAGCTGACTGACTCAATGAGGATACTACCAGATACATCAGAGTCAATGCAACCTGACTAGCCAGTAGAGTCACTCCAGTTCCAACAAATCAGAATCTGCCATGTGTGATAAAGCAGCAAGGACACAGTACAAACAGTCTGCAGAATGTAATTACGCGGACAAAGGACAAGCAGTTGCAGAACAGAATGAAGGCATTTCAGAACAGGTGTCAGAAGATCAGCAGAACCAATCAAAAAGAGACACCTCATCATACAAAGGACTGCATTTCCAACGGGCAGAAAACCACCTGATGCCTATAAATAGAAGTCTGATTTTCAAAGGAAAAGAGAGACAACGATATATACAATCAAGAGAACTGAGAAGCAAATAGACGCACAAGCTTATACTCTCAAGTTATTCAGACTAAGCAAGCAGCAAGCCAGCTACCTTTATGTTCTTCTGAAGTTCAAGGAGCCTGCTGCATTTGATTGTGCCTTAAATCTTTTATTCATTAAGTCTGATAGGAGTCACTTAGTCAGGTGTTGAAACTGCTAAGTTGTAATCTCTCTGAAGAAGAGAAAGGATCATGTATGGGTCAGTTAACCTGTGTGGAGATCCTGTGTGGGTCGATAGTTGGTCACTGTGCAGCTACCTGTGTGGATAGAGCTGACAGTTTTGTTTAGAGTTTAGTTTGTGTTAGTTGAGTCTATTGTAAATCAAACTAGCTTTAACAAAGTTCTTCCTTGTGAAGGAGTAGAGAGGACGTAGAGGGATTACTCCACCCTTGAACCTCTATAAGCTTGCTTGTGCCTCTTATATCTATCTACCTGTATCTAAGCATACTGCATTAAAAAGCACGTTTCGAAAAACATAAGTATTTCCGCTGTGCATTACATTCTCTGACTAAGTCCTGAGGTTACTGCCTAAGCAGGAACCTATCGAGCAGTAAGCTTACTAGCTACCTGCCCATCAGGGACTTAACATCCTTTGGAGTAAAAGTTAAAAATTTGATAAGGTTAATTCACCCCCCCCTCTTAACCTTATACCACTGGGACCAACAGTTTGCAACTACCTTGAAGTATTTCCTGAAAACTTACCAGGGTTGCCACCTAACAGAGAGATTGAGTTTGAGGTTGAACTTATTCTGGGTACAAATCTAATATCAAAGACATTATATCGTATGACTCCAATTGAGTTTGAGGGAATTATAATCACAATTGCAAGAGCTCTTGGAGAAGGGATTCATTTGACCTAGTCATTCACCGTGAGAGCATCGATTCTTTTTGTCTAGAAGAATGTTGGATTTATGAGGATGTGTATTGACTATCGAGAGCTGAACAAATTGACTATTAAGAATAGGTATCCTTTACCAAGGATTAATGATCTATTTGATCAGTTAAAAGGGACAATCATTCTCCAAAATTAACTTACGGTTGGGCTATCATCAACTAAGAGTTAAGAAGAGAGATATACCAAAAACTGCTTTTCGGACAAGATATGGACATTATGAGTTTGTGATCATGTCCTTTGGACTGACGAATGCACCAGTGATATTTATAGATTTGATGAATCGGGTGTTCAAAGAATTTCTTGATAAGTTTGTTATTGTGTTTATTGTGATATACTTATCTACTCAAAGACTAAGGAAGAGCATGTTGAACACTTAGAGATTATTTTATAGAGCCTTCAGAAAAATTAGTTATATGCTAAGTTCACAAAGTGTAAGTTTTGGCTTGATTCTAGACCATATTATATCGAAAGATTGAATTATGGTAGATCCTACAAAGATTGAAGCAGTTTGCAACTGGAAGCGACCACAAAATGTTGGTGAAATTCGAATTTTTTGGGATTAGCAAGGTACTACAGGAGGTTTGTGGAAGACTTTTCAAAAATTTCCTCATCTTTAACGACACTTACTAGAAAAAACAAGAAGTATGAGTGGTTTGATGATTGTGAAAAGAGTTTTGTTGAACATAAGAGAAGACTGAGAAGAGCACCAATTCTGACTATTTAGAAGGAGATAAGGGTTTTGATATTTATAGTGATGCATCAATGATGGGTCTTGGAGTTGTACTTATGCGAAAGGGAAAGGTGATCGAGTATGCTTCCAGACAACTCAAGGATTATGAAAAGAACTACCATACTCATGACATAGAGCTGGCAGCGGTTATCTTTGCACTAAAGATTTGGAGGCATTATCTATATGGAGTTCAATATAAGATTTATCCAGACCATAAGAGCTTGAAATACTTTTTTTACCCAAAAATATTTGGATATGAGACAATGTAGGTGGCTCAAGCTAGTGAAGGATTATGATTGTGAGATCCTTTACCATCCGGGAAAAGCAAATCAAGTAGCTGATACTTTAAGTAGGAAGTCTTGTACCACATTGATGACTTTATCGGAACTATCGCGGCCACTAAAAAAGAAGTGTTAGAATTTATAGTCGAGATAATCTCTGGACAACTCTTTACCTTGATGTTGGAGTCGACATTATTTGATGACATACAAAAGAAACAAGAGGAAGATTCGAGTATCCAAAGAATCAAACATGAAGTACAAGAAGGGAAAAATGAGGATTTTACAATATCTGACAGTGGGGTACTATACTTTGGTGATCGATTATGTGTCCCAAATGATGATGACCTAAAGAAGAAGATACTTGAAGAAGCTCATAATGTACCATAATCAATGCATCCTGGTTCTACTAAGATGTACCACAACCTGAAAGATATCTTTTGGTGGTTTGGAATGAAGAGAGATATAGCGAAGTACGTTAATGCATGTCTTACATGTCAAAGAGTTAAAGGAGAACATCAAAGACCTGGAGTAATTTTGCAGCCCATTCAGATACCAAAATGAAAATGAGAAGACATTGCCATGGATTTCATAGTTGGGTTACCGAGGACAACAAACGGCTCCGATGCGATTTGGGTGATTGTTGATAAATTGACAAAATCTGCACATTTCTTGGCGATCAAGATGACATACTCGATGGAATAATTAGCCTAGCTTTATATTAAAGAGATTGTCAGACTTCATAGAGTTCCCAAAATAATTATTTTTAATCGAGATAGCCGATTTACTTCATATTTTTTAGAGTGCGTCCAAATGGCTCTTAGAACTAAGTTATGATTCAATACAACTTTTCATCCTCAGATAGATGGACAGACATAGCGAACAAATCAAATCATAGAAGATATGCTACGAGCATGTACATTGGATTTAATAATAACTATCAGTCTACAATTGGAATGATACCTTACGAGGCTTTGTATGGGAGAAAATGTAGATCACCTATATGTTGGCATGAGCGAGGAGAGAAGAAAGAATTGACGTCGGGAATGGGATATAGAACTGATATAATTGATGAGATGACTAAGGTTATCAGAACCATTCGTCAAAGGATTGAAACAACTCAAAGTCGACAAAAAAGTTATGTTGATACCCACCGAAGGCCACTCGAGTTTGAAGTTAGAGATGCAATATTCATTAAAGTAGCTCCTATGAAAGGAGTGATGAGATTTGGTAAGAAAGAGAAGCTTAGTCCTTGATATGTTGGACCATATGTGATCACAAAGAGAATCGGTAAAGTAGCTTATGAGCTAGATCTACCTGAAGAGATGTCAGCTATTCATAATGTTTTTCATGTCTCCATGTTGAGGAAGTATGTTCCTGATCTGAGTCATATAATTCAACCACAAACAGTGCAAATTCGAGAAGACTTGAGCTATGAAAATAAACCTGTAGAGAAAGTTGCTCGAGAGATCAAGAAGTTGAGAAACAAAGAAATACCACTAGTAAAAATGATTTGACTGAATCACCATTTTGAAGAAGCAACTTGGGAGCATGAAGAGGATATGAGATAAAAATATCCTAAGTTATTCTATGTTTCGAGGACGAAACTTTTATAAGGTATAGGGGATTGAAATACCCCGAATTTTAATTATATCTTTTTATGAGTTCATAATGATTTATAGTGAAATTAGTTATGGGGTAATTTAAATATTATACCTTATGTGATTAGAACTTTTAAATAATTAGTAGATTAATGCATCATGTTAGATTATATAAGTCAAGTAAATTAATTAATTGAGATATTCTAAGAATCCACTTTTTTTTTTAAGAACTCCTAAAGGACGAGAAACTTAAACCCTAAATAAATAAATATTGGGTAAAACCTACAAAATAAATACGAAACTAAAGAAGTGAGAAAGAGAGAAAAGGGAGAAGCGAAATTTAGAAACATTCTTTGAAGTTTGAAACTTGGAGCCGTCACCATCTGGTATTATTCATAATTAATCTAGATACCGTGCCTTTATAATTATGTCTTGATATGTGATAACAATTATGGGAGAAACAATTATATATCAAAGGAAGAATAAAAAAAAAAATTGAAGCTACAGTTTTGCTCATGTTGATGGAAACGGAAATAAAATTTAATAAGAAGTAATTTTATAAATAATATTGCATTAATTAGTTTAAAATTTTGGGGTCTGTGATTCTAAATTTGTATGCATATGCAATATATTGTTTTGTATGTTTCGGATTTATGAAGTTGTTTTAAGAATAGTAAGACTAATAACAGTAACTATCTAATGCTTTGAGATTATAGTCATATTATATGTAACCTAGACGCCTAGTTATTAGTGTTCATTTAGTTAACTTTTAAGAACTTATTATCAAAATTCTTTTATTAGTTTTACAAATCCTGGTTCTGTGCAAGCCGTAGTCTCAATTAAGGCTAGAAATTATTTTAATAATTTATGATAATGCTAAGGAAAATTACTAGTCTATTATTAATCATCACTGGTTGACTGTAATTTAGCTAATAATTAATGGAATTGCAAATCTGTTTTAATTAAGCACAATATTTTGGAAGAATTAACTAAAGCAATATTAATGGGTATATATGTTTATAAATAGACACGCAGTAAAGTTGCATAATAATTTTAGTGGAACCTTGGACCTTAAATCATCATTGTAACATTATTGATAAAATGTAGAAGATTTTTCTAAATTAAATTTTACTGTTCGGATTTATTTATATTAGTGACCTCATTTTTAATTATGTTGTTAAATGACTCATTTAGAAAGATCACATTATAATTACAGGGAATTATAAGATTATAAATTTAGTATGTATTAGATTCATAAATTCTGATATCATCGAGTAATTATATTTTAGAGTTGGTTGAGAAAGCTTAGAACGTGTCTAAAAGTCTTGAGATATTATAAGCTTTGGAAACTTCAGGTAAGTATATTTCTCACCTACAGTATGAATAGTTTTATTTTATTTGTTTAATGTTGGTGCAAAATTGAATGCTCATTTTGTTATCTATGAATATGCTTTAAGGATTTGCTAAATTATGTGCTTTGTGAGTTTTATTTATATTTCTCTATGAATATAAAATGATTATTTGTTAAGTGATGTAATTTTATGTGTTTGATCAAGTATAAGATGCTAGTTATTCTTTTTATGTAAAGTGAGACAATCATTTCGAGATAGTACATATATATAGTCTTATATATTTTCAGAGACTGGTATCGGATTTCTAGACCGCCCACTAGGAAAAGTTAAGGGCTCCAAGACCGTCCTATCAGTATTTAGTTGCTCCGTTAGAATTTCGGTGACTAACTACCCCGGATTCTACGAAGTTGTGTGCATTGGTACCATGTCAGGATCCACAATATATTATTTTCAAGTATCAGAATATATATAAATTGTTTTATTAGCTGATTTCTTGCATATGTCAAAAGTTACAAAGAAAGGGTTTTGTGAGATTAAATGATTTACTTGATAAGTTTTTGCTTATAGTAATTATCTCATACTGCAAATAAAGGTAAATGTAAAATGTGATATAAGGGATAGCAGCGCCGAAGCGTGATAGATGGTGACGGTCCCGAAATTGGTGTAAGAAATGTTTTTTTTTAGTATTCATGCTAAGAAGATTTTTGTTTCTAATTTCTTTTGAGAACTTTTCTCAAATAATTTAATTCTTTTCATATGCTTTAGACCATTTTAAAAATCTAGCATGTTTGTTTTACAAAGTTTGATTCCGTTGTTTAAAAAAAAAAAAAAGAGAACCTTACGAAATTTTTTATAAGTTTAAAACTCGGATAAACCCGTGTTTGCTTTAAAGATTGAAAAGCCTGTGTTTTTTTGAGACCCGAGTCAAAAACAACATTTATGATCTTGTGGTGGGTTTATTTTAGTTAAATAAACCTATCAATAGTGGTTGGTTTATTTGGATTTATTTGGATTTAATAAGTTTAATACATAAACCTAACTCAATAGATACCACAACATTCAAACTAAACACAAAATTAAGTAAAACTCATCATTAAACATTCAAACCATACATATAAAAAAATTAACCAAATTTAACCCAAATAGTGCAAACCCACTACAACCCAACTAACCTAACACACGAACCAAATATGCCTTTAATGAGTTCGTGACTTGTAATAGAAGAAAATAATAAAAACTAGAAAAATTTTATAATTCAAATTTGAACATTTATTTTTATATTTTACACATTTATTTTATATTTTACACTTTTATAAAAATAGAATAGTACCACCTGAAATAAAGACCCGTGATCATTGCAAAAGATTAATGAACCTTGCTATATACGATGCTAATGCAGTATATATTCCCTAACTTGGACAAAAAACAAAAAAGTGAAAATGTACCTTCAATATATAACCTTTTATTTTAAGCCAACTCAATAGATACAATTATTTATAAACAATTTATTTTCTATTTTTCCCTTACATTTTGGTTTTCTTTTTCTTTTTTTCATATCCCTATATTTATCCATCATCCTAAGCAAATAGTGTAATATAATAAAGGCATTATAGAAAGTACTTCATTTAAAAAATCTTTGATTTTTCAATCATGACTTTTTTTGTGGTGAAGAGGGTATAAAAGAACAAAAAAATTATCATATGCTTCACGTATTGTCATCCTAAATAAAAAAAACATATAATCTTCATGAAATAACTCCGGCTGGCATTAGATTATCATGCATTGTTGCATAATAATAATCATTGGTACGCAATACCAGTAAAGGTAAGGAAATCTCATTTAATCCTTTTCAACTCTAGGGGTTTAATATTTCACTTCATTGAAACTCCACACACACACACACTATATATATATATATATATATATATATATATATATATATATATATATATATATATATTCACACAATAAAATATACTAAAATGACAAATTAGATTTATAATTGGGTGAGGCTATTTACACCCCCACAAATCTATGGACAAAAATTAGTTACCTCAATTGAAATATCTAAAATACCCTTATATTAGATATTAAAAAATAAAAATAAAAACACACTTTAATCTTCTTCTCTTTCCACCATTCTCATTTCTTCGTTGTCTTCTAAACTCTAATTTTAAAACAAAACTAAATATAATTTGAAATTTGAAATCTAAAATCAAATAAATCTCAACATTTCAGACATGTGTAAGGAATAGCAACAAATGTTAGTTAAACGCAACAAAAACTTTTAATGACTACTGCAAATCTTTCAAGAACTAAGATTTTGGAGTTATCATCTTCAAAGTTTAAATATAATTTAACAATTGAGTAAATAAATAAAAAAAAATCTTCAATTGCGATAGGGAGATGGGGATGTCACTGTTTCACAGGGGAATTGTATATGAATTTTTATTTTTTCAATACATAAGGATAAAATTGGTAATTTAAGGGATGTAACAAAAGATTAAGATATATTAATGTAAAAAGTTAAATGGGTGTTAATAGGACCACCCTTTATAATTTTACCTCTAACTCATATTGTTGTAGTTAAAGATTTGAGTTGAACCTTGTTTTAATTAAGTTAGGTGGCATGGTATTTGTTGTCACATCGAGTGTTTAACTCTGAAAACCACATTTTAAAATATGATGATCAAGAAGTTTTCTTTTACATTAGAATAACAAAATTATAGAATTGATGCTTTATTTATTTATGTTTTTCCCTTCAAATTAACCCTAAATAGAGTCACACTAAAATATAAGACTATGGTACATTAAAACGACAAGATTGATCAAATGATCCACAGAAGCTTCAAATTTAACAAATGTCGAGAACCCATTGGTACACTATATATTCCACGTAGGCAAGATCTGTTAATAAGATATCAAATGTTTAAAAGCCACATGTAAATAAAAGGGGCCCGCGTGATCTTAAAAGGCCAACAGAAGCAAAGAAATAGATTTATGGATATGCCAACACAGATAAAAGGATAAGAGGCATGGATTCCCATTGGCTATGCCAAAATGCACAATCAAACATCAGCCATTCGATCCTTAAATCTTCCAAACCAACGATCAGAATTCAACTTTGAATCGACACCACAAATAGACCACTGTAATGAAATACAAATGCATATACAAAAGATTCATTTCTATATCACAAAACCACATTGTAGAGATTTTCAATCACATTTGGCAGGTCTGAGAAAATGGCCACAGTTACTACACAAGCCTCAGTAGCCGTTTTCCGGCCGTGTGCGTCCAAAAGCCGGTTCTTGTCCGGTTCGTCTGGAAAATTGAACCGTGAAGTGTCAGTTAGACAGGCAGTTTCATCCTACAAATCATTCAAGGTTGAAGCTAAGAAAGGTGAATGGCTACCTGGTTTGGCCTCCCCTGGTTATCTTGATGGCAGGTTTGTCTTCTTTATTTGAGCTTAGGTACTTGCTTTTATGTTGAGTATTGTAGGAGTGTGATCAGATCGAGTCGATTTGAAATTAATTGAGTACAACTCATGTGACTCGAGTATCTTGAGCCTTAATATAACTCACTCGATAGACTAGTACTGAATCTTATTGAATATACGATATTTTATTATGTACGATGTGTTAAAAAACTTATAGATAAGTAAAAAAAATCAAATGGAAATTTCCTCATCTGAATTACACGTTATTTGACTAGAGAAATTCTACTAATACATGTGATAGCAATCAACAACTAAGATTTATCTAATATGGTAAAATGACGATAAATTGAAATGACTCGAAGTTTGTGTAAAAAAGTGTCAATTAGGTATAATTTTTACAAGAAAAAGTAGTTAACTCTAAAATCAAGATTTATTCAGCTTAATTTTGAAATTGAATCACAACAAATCTAAGTATATCCATATGAGTAATTGAGTAAAGTTTGAGTTTATAGAGTTTGCCATAAGATCAACTCAAGCTCAAAATAATTAAACTTAAAATCACAACAGTGTATCTTGTGCCTATTCGACTCGGCTTGGTTCAATTACATCATGTGCAGGTCTTAAAGGAACTTAAAACGAGTCGAATTAATTCATAACCTAGTGAAAATTCCTCCCAAGTCCTCTCTATACCATTAGTCCAATTTGAGACAACTAACCTAAGATACTTATGTTTGAAACCAGCCTCCCAGGAGACAACGGATTTGATCCATTGGGACTAGCAGAGGATCCAGAGAACCTGAGATGGTTCGTGCAGGCGGAGCTTGTGAACGGGCGGTGGGCAATGCTGGGTGTCGCCGGAATGCTGCTGCCGGAAGTCTTCACGTCCATCGGAATCCTCAACGTTCCCAAGTGGTACGATGCCGGAAAAGCGGAGTACTTCGCCTCCTCATCGACTCTATTCGTGATCGAGTTCATCCTCTTCCACTACGTGGAGATCAGAAGGTGGCAAGACATCAAGAACCCTGGAAGTGTCAACCAAGACCCCATCTTCAAGAGCTACAGCTTACCTCCCAATGAAGTTGGCTATCCAGGTGGCATCTTCAACCCCCTCAACTTCGCCCCCACTGAGGAGGCTAAAGAGAAAGAGATTGCCAATGGTGAGAGAGAGAGAGAGGGTTTTGTTCATGAAACCTCATTAATTAGATACTTATATATATATATGGTTTTTTTTTGCAGGAAGATTAGCAATGTTGGCGTTCTTGGGGTTCATAATTCAGCACAACATAACAGGAAAAGGGCCGTTCGACAATCTGTTGCAGCATCTTTCTGATCCATGGCACAACACAATTATTCAGACACTTAGCGGTTAAGTAACTGCATGTAATGAAAGATGATGTTTTTTCATGTATGATGTGAAGTACTGGTTTGTGGACTAAGATTTGAGATGTATTCATAATCAATGGGAGCTTTGATGTGTATAGGGAAAATTAATGAATATTTGGCATCTATCTATCTATCATGTAGTTCCAACAAGATCATTCATATCAAATCTTAGTGCCTCAAGATAAAAATTTCAGAAGGAAAAGCAATCTGTCATACATATGTTTTACGTAACAATATCATTTTCCTTCGCTCAGATTATTACTTAATTCATTTAATTAACATCCTTAGTTGGGACATATATTGTTTGTAAAGGGTTCCTAACTTCTTATATCACTTGATCATTATTAATGGGGAGAAATTCATTGTTACTTCTGCATTGAAGGTGGTGTCCAATTTTGATCGTGTTATTGTTTAATTATCAATTGTAGTCATGCAATTGAAAAATTAATCAAATTCCAGTTTTTTTTTTTTTGGTATTTTCAGGTTAATTTTCGGCAAGTGACACACACTCACCCCAATTTTGAGATTTTCGATGACTTACGTTTATGTGGTAGTTTATTTCACAAATGACATTTATTTTTATATTATTTTCCTCCCTAAAATTTCACGCTACCCGCCACGTTATTTGAATGCATTAAAAAAAAATTGAAAAAGAATATCAAATAAAAAAGAACATAATTGAAGTAATAAAAAATGTACAACACAAAATACAAATTAGGATTCTTGCAAAAACGGGATTGCATTTCTAATGCCCAAAAACTCAATACCAATACAAATGCCCAGAAACCTAATTAGGGCTCTTGCAACGAGCCTGACCCAGACCTCGCTGACTCCCATATGATGGTTTCGAACAAAGTGGAGCATGCATGAATTTAACAATATGTTTGTGGGTAGTGATATATACATTTTTCTTGGACATGCATGAATTTTTGGGAGATTGATCACCATCACTACAACAAAATAAGTCTATTAGGATACTTATATTAGGACACTTTAACATTAAACGTCCTAAATGTTGATGTCCCTGGTTATTGGTTGTAGTGTTTTTACTGGATAAGGGCTCCTTGATCTTTGTCTTATAATATGTAATTATAGTTTTAATTGATTCAAATGTTATAATTTTTAATTTGTATATGATACTTTAGTTATGCAGTGTATATAAAGTGAGGTAAAATATAACATGCAACTTTAATTCTCTCATAATATTATCATCATAATTTACTGATTCTTAATTTCATTTAAATTATTTACTGTTCTTGTGTTTTGATGCATTAAAATTAAATAGGTGGAAATTATGATAGAATTTTACTATATTTACCATCAACCATCTAATGACCAGTCACTACAAGAATTTTTGTCTTTAACAACCCCCATTTAACAACCCTTTTAATGAATTTGTGTTGTCGTTTGGGTTTTTACAACCTTTTTTTAGAAAAGCGTTGTCTTTTTTTAAAAAATTCGTCATACGACAACGCTTTTTAAGTAGGGTTGTTAAATGGCGTTTTTTTGGCTATACGACAACCCTTTTTTGCAACACTTTTGAACGTTGTCTTTTCTTAGAACATTTTTTTTTTACAACCCATTATGCAACCCTTTTTAAGTAGGGTTGTTAAATGGCGATTTTTTGGCTATACAACAGCCCTTTTTTGCAACGCTTTTGAGCGTTGTCTTTTCTTAGAACATTTTTTTTTAATTTTACAACCCATTATGCAACCCTTTTTTTGTGTGTTGCATGTGTTAATTAAAAAACAATTATAAAATAATTGTTTTTTAATATAATTATTTTTTAATTAACTGAAATTTAATACATTTAATTAATTTATAATGTTATCTTATATTACATTATTTGCATTAATATTATCTTATATGAACAAATTCATTATTTTAGAAAATAGTATTTTTATAAAATACTATTGTGAATTAATTAACAAATTAATTACACCTAATTAAGTATTACTCTCATCCTATTATATAATAATACAAAATTTGAATATTATTTTAAAACATGATTCGAAAATTGTATTTTATAATTCATAATTCATAAATTATGAATGTTTTTTGTAAAAAAAAATAAAGATAAAATTATTGTGTTTTAAAATTAATACAAAAAACATAGAAAAAAGATATATATATATATATATATCATATCAATTAATTAAGAATATATAAAAAAATTAATTATACAACAATAAAAAAAATATACATTTATTTATTTGAAAAATATAAAAATTTGTATTACATAATAATATAAAAATTATATATTATTATTTTAGAAAATAAAGATAAAATGAGTTTGGTTTTAATTTGAACCAAAAATTATTTTACAACAAAAAAAACAATACATATGTTAATTTGAAAAATATAAAAATTTGTATTACATAATAATATAAAAATTATATATTATTATTTTAAAAAATAAAGATAAAATGAGTTTGGTTTTAATTTGAACCAAAAATTATTTTACAACAAAAAAAAAACAATACATATATTAATTTGAAAAATATAAAAATTTGTATTACATAATAATAGAAAAATTATATATTATTATTTTAGAAAATAAAGATAAAATGAGTTTGGTTTTAATTTGAACCAAAAATTATTTTACAACAAAAAAAACAATACATATGTTAATTTGAAAAATATAAAAATTTGTATTACATAATAATATAAAAATTATATATTATTATTTTAGAAAATAAAGATAAAATGAGTTTGGTTTTAATTTGAACCAAAAATTATTTTACAACAAAAAAAAACAATACATATATTAATTTGAAAAATATAAAAATTTGTATTACATAATAATAGAAAAATTATATATTATTATTTTAGAAAATAAAGATAAAATGAGTTTGGTTTTAATTTGAACCAAAAATTATTTTACAACAAAAAAAACAATACATATATTAATTTGAAAAATATAAAAATTTGTATTACATAATAATAGAAAAATTATATATTATTATTTTAGAAAATAAAGATAAAATGAGTTTGGTTTTAATTTGAACCAAAAATTATTTTACAACAAAAAAAACAATACATATATTAATTTGAAAAATATAAAAATTTGTATTACATAATAATAGAAAAATTATATATTATTATTTTAGAAAATAAAGATAAAATGAGTTTGGTTTTAATTTGAACCAAAAATTATTTTACAAAAAAAAAAACAATACATATTGTTGTACCCCTAACCCGAGTCGAACAAAATCAAATATAAGAACGCCAGAAATGGTCGAGCCGACTCGGAAGGCCAGAAGGCCAAAAGTGGTAAGGAGACCGGTCAGAAATGGACTAGCCGGCCAGAAGAGCTCGACTCGGACTCTTAACTAGGTAAGGAAGCCGGCCAGAAATGGACGGGCCGGCCAGAAATGGACGAGCCGGCCAAAAGAGCTTGACTCGGACTCTTAGCTAGGTAAGGAGGTCGGTCAGAAATGAACGGGCCGGCCAGAAATGGACGAGCCGGCCAGAAAAGATCGACTCGAACTCTTAGCTAGGTAAGGAGGCCAGCCAAAAATGGACAGGCTGGCCAGAAATGGACGAGCCGGCTAGAAGAGCTCGACTCGGACTCTTAGCTAGGTAAGGAGGTCGGCCAGAAATGGACGGGCCGGCCAGAAATGGACGAGCCGGCCAGAAGAGCTCGACTCGAACTCTTAGATAGGTAAGGAGGCCGGCCAGAAATGGACGGGCCGATCAGAAATGGACGAGCTGGCCAGAAGAGCTCGACTCGGACTCTTAGCTAGGTAAAGAGGCCGGCCAGAAATGGACGGCCCGGCCAAACATGGACGAGCCAGCCAGAAGAGCTCGACTCGAACTCTTAGCTAGGTAAGGAGGCCGGCCAGAAATGGACGAGCCGGCCAGAAGAGCTCGACTCGGACTCTTAGCTAGGTAAGGAGGCCGGCCAGAAATGGACGGGCCGTTCAAAAATGGACGATGTTGGACATCCGATCCGAGCTACCAGCTATATTACATCTGGATAGCCCAGTAAAAGCCATCAGTTCACTTGACCGGCCAGGATGACACATTAGACGTCCAACCCGATAGACCGTTCAGGATGGCCGGCCCGAGCTGATCTTGCTGCCCAGGTTATAGCTAACCACCAAGAGATCGTGGGTGACAAAACCGTCAAATGCCACGTAAATAGGCGAAAATCAAGGAGAAAGTGGGCTCAACTTCCACAACCTCCACGATCTCCACGATCTCCAATACTTAGGTTATTTTTCAGCTATAAATAGATGTAATTTCAACTTGTAAAGCCCCAACACTTTTGTATAAAAGCACGAGAGAGCTATTTTCTCTCACATAAATTACACAAGATTTTGGCAGGCCACAATAAACCGTCCAGGATCAGCCGAGCTAAATTGTCCGAGTAGGCTCCGGGCCAATCTTTTGCATACTTCACATTTTATTTCACATACATTTTGGTGTTGACTAGAAATTAACCAATTACAAATTCCGACGTCAACACATATGTTAATTTGAAAAATATAAAAATTTGTATTACATAATAATATAAAAATTATATATTATTATTTTAGAAAATAAATATAAATTAGTTTGGTTTTAAAATTAATACCAAAAACATAAATTATTTGAAAAAATTATTTTATAAAATAAAAAATATATATAAAAATGATTAATTAAAAGAATAATATGAAAAAAAGATTTAAATATGTTAATTGAACCATAAACTATTTTTCAAAATAAAAAAACATACATATATTAATTGGTCAAAACAATTTTTTTTATATAATAATACAAAATTTATATATTATTTTAATTAAATTAAAGTTGAAAAGTTTAATTATTTTATGATGTTATTTTATATTATTTGCATTAATATTATCTTATATATATGAACAAACTCATAATTTTAAAAAATTAGTATGTTTATAACATATATTAAAAATATGCACTAGTATACTTTATAATTGTCTTAATATGAAATTAGATTAAATATTATTAAACATATTAATTAGTCATTAATTATATATGTATATATATAAAATTAGTTAATAAAACAAATACATATATAATATAAACACATAAAGCATTGGTAGCCTAGTGGTTTAAGGTCCAACAAAGGTCATGAGTTTCAAATCCCAGACAACACACATTTATTTTTCATGATGTGGCAATGATGTGTCAGAATTGATGACGTGATGTGTTACTTTTTCGATGACGTGTCAGATACGACAACACTTTTTAAGCGTTGTAAAATAGTTCCAGAAAATAAGAAAAGACAACCCTTTTCTTGCAACGCACCAAAAAGCGTTGTCGTATTTAGATAAGACAACCCTTTTCTTGCAACGCACCAAAAAGCCTTTTTTACAACCCTGGATACAACAACGCTTAAAAAATGGCTTTAACAACAGTTTTTAACCGTTGTTAAAAGGCGAAATTCTTGTTGTGAGTGGTGTGATACATGTTGTATGTATTGTTATAATATGCTATTTTCTTTCATTGCGTTTTTATTTTAAGAACAGACTGAATGTAAGGCATCATTTATAGCTTAGTAACAAATATATATACCCTTATTAAGGTGATACACCCTGACTTATTATCCTAAATTACAGCCTTATTCTATTACCTTTAGTTTTATAAAAAATACAAAATTTATAGTTTGCTAACAGATATATATATTATACCCTAACTAAGTGGTGATTCTGCAGCAGCTGAAAGGAATATTATAGGACTCAAACATTTCACACATTTCACTAATGTTATCTCTGTCCTTTGGTTTGTTTTTTTCTCAAACTCATCAGGTATATACACTTATTTTTCTCTCTTCTCAATTATATATACCTCTTCAGTAAATACAATGCTTCAAATTAGTCTTTGATGAAACCATTCTATTAAGATATTATTGAGATATATTCATATTCCTTTTGTAACAATTGTATTTATGGTTAAGCGTGTGTTTAGGATCTAGATTAGAATTACAGCTTTTGTTTCCTTTCTTTTCTATTCCTTTTGTATTATATATATGATTGAAACATATCAATAAAAGACAAGCTATTCACGATTTTATCATGGTATCAGAGCCACACGGCTAAGATACACGTTCGACAATGGCTGACGGTAACGATACAACTAAGTCTCGAAATGACCATACGTCTCCAATTTGAACAAAAGGTTAAGATTGTTCGGAGTGATAATGGGATGGAGTTTAATTGTTTGACAGATTATTTTCTTTCAAGTGGGATTTTATTTCAAACCTCTTGTGTGGGGACTCCACAACAGAATGGCGGAGTTGAACGCAAGCACCGTCACATTTTAACAGTGGCAAGGGCCTTACGGTTTCAAAGTCACCTTCCTCTTTATTTTTGGGGTGAATGTGTCTTGGCAGCTTCCCATTTGATCAATCGAACACCTTCAAGTGTCCTTCACAATAAAACACCTTATGAAATTTTATTTAATAAGGTGTCTGTTTTTGATGAATTGCGAGTATTTGGTTATTTATGTTATGCCCATAATCAATGTGCTAAGAGTGATAAATTTGCAAGTCGAAGTCGAAAATGTGTTTTTGTTGGGTATCCTTTTGGTAAGAAAGGATGGAAACTTTTTGATCTAGAAAATAAAAGTTTTTTGGTTTCTAGAGATGTCAAGTTCTTTGAAGATCAATTTCCTTTTGCTGAAAGTGCTCATGTTACTATTCGTTCTGAAGATAATTTTAGAAGCATGAATTTGGGAGATGATGATTTTGATATTTTGGGAGAACCTGAATCATTATCTGATGAACTTGAACCTACAAATGAATCCTCCCCACTACATATCACCACCCAAAACCCAACAACTACCGCTTTAGAGCATGCTCACACTTTTCCTCCCGTTGCCGATGACTCACAGTTTGGCCCGAATATTGAAGAAAGTATTGTTACACCACATCTCCACACCACCATACATCTACAGAGGGGGCCGAAGGGGTTGTTCCGGATGGCTTCGATGAACCTCACATGGGACGTGGATTTCGTGATAAAGTTCCATCCACTCGGCTTCGTGACTATGTTACTAACACTGTTCTCACAAAAAGTCCATCTACTCTTTCTCCAAGTTCACCCGCGACATCTGCTTCCTCAGGCACGCCCTTTCCAATAACACATTATATTAATTGTGCAAAATTTTTTGTTAGCCATCGGCAATTTCTTGCTACCGTTACTATCGGTTCTGAACCAAAATCTTTTACAGAGGCTATGAGAGATGATGGATGGCGTCATGCTATGCAAACAGAAATTCGTGCTTTACAGGATAATGGTACTTGGATTATGGAAAAATTACCACCTGGTAAGCGTGCTCTTGGTAGTAAATGGATTTATAAAATCAAGTATAACTCTGATGGCAGTATTGAACGCCTTAAAGCTCGTTTGGTTGTTTTTGGTAATCATCAAATTACCGGGATTGATTATAATGAGACTTTTGCGCCCGTCGCAAAGATGGTCACAATTCGTGTTTTCTTAGCCATTGCAGCATCTAAAAATTGGGAGCTGTATCAGATAGATGTGGATAATGCTTTTTTGCATGGGGATCTCAATGAGGAAGTTTATATGAAGCATCCTCCTGGTTTTGGGTCTTCTCAACCTGATATGGTTTGTCGTCTTCGAAAGTCATTATATGGCTTGAAACAAGCATCAAGGTGTTGGTTTGGCAAACTTGCTACTGCTTTAAAAGAGTATGGTTTTCTCCAATCCTATGCTGATTATTCTCTTTTCACTTACACTTAGGGTGCTACTCAAATCAACGTTTTGGTGTATGCTGATGATTTAATTATTTCTGGGAATAATTCCGCCGCTTTGAGAGCTTTTAAGAACTATTTAACCATGTGTTTTCATATGAAGGATCTCGGGGTTCTTAAATATTTTCTCGGGATTGAGGTAGCAAGAAGTCCTGATGGTATATTTCTTTGTTAATGGAAGTATTCTCTTAACATTATTTCTGAGACTGGTCTTCTAGGTGCCAAGCCAGCATCTTTTCCCATTGAGCAAAAGCATAGGCTTGCTCATGCTTCAGGAGACTCTTTATCTAATCCAGAAGCTTATCATCGTTTGGTTGGACGTTTGATTTACTTAACTATCACACGTCCTGATTTGGCATACTCTGTCCACATTTTATCCCAGTTTCTACAAGAACCGCGACATGAACATTGGGAAGCTACTTTGCACGTTGTTCGCTATTTTAAGGGCTCTCCTAGACAAGGCATTTTACTTCGAGCTGATAGCTCTCTCTCTTTAACAGGATGGTGTGATTCTGATTGGGCAGTCTGTCCTCTTACTCATCGCTCTCTGACTGGTTTGCTTGTGTTTCTTGGTCATTCCCCGATTTCTTGGAAAACTAAGAAACAACCTATTGTAGCACATTCTTCAGCAGAGGCCGAATATCGATCTATGGCTTCTCTTACTTGTGAATTGAAATCGTTGAAGGGTCTTCTCCTTAGCTTGGGGATTCAACATCCTACTGCTATTGGTCTATATTGTGATAGCCAATCGGCTTTACATATTGCACAGAATCCTGTCTTCCATGAACGGACAAAGCACATTGAAGTTGATTGTCATTTTGTTCGTGACGCAATCCAGGATGGAACTATTCTTCCTTCATATGTTCCTACCACGATTCAGCTTGCCGACATCTTTACCAAGCCCTTGGGGACATGTCAATTTCATTTTTCGCTTTTCAAGTTAGGCATTTATAATCCTCATGCTCCATCTTGAGGGGGGTATTAAGATATTATTGAGATATATTCATATTCCTTTTGTAACAATTATATTTATGATTAAGCGTGTGTTTAGGATCTAGATTAGAATTACAGCTTTTGTTTCCTTTCTTTTATATTCCTTTTGTATTATATATATGATTGAAACATATCAATAAAAGACAAGCTATTCACGATTTTATCACATTCCCACTTTGTTTTGGTTTTTTCCTTCTTTTCTTTTATATTTTTGAAAAGAAAGTAACATTGATTATTATGAACATGCATGAATTTTCATAAGCTAAATAATATTGATGAAAATTATATTTTGATCGTTCAATTTTAATTACCAGTTATGCATGAACATTAAGAAAAAAGGATATTGAAAGTGTCACATATCTATATTAGTTTTTGATCCAGTGATTCTTTAATTAAATGGTCTGTTTTTCTCTTTCCATTTTTGATATACTAAAAATTAATATAATGTATTTATAAAATTAAATAATATCAAATATTAAAATATTAAGATACATGCGTAGTGTTATTAGGATTTTGGATATGACTAGGGGTGGAGATCGGACGAATCGAATCGGAAGTAGGGTATTTCGGAAAAATTCTAAAAAATTTCGGAAATGAAAAATCAATTCCAATTTCCATCCAAAAAATTTCGGAAATGTGAAATGCAATCCGACTTCGGAATTTTCGGAATTTTCGGAAATTTCGGAATTCCAAAATTTCGGAATTTTTGGAATTTTTTTCGGAATTTTCAGAAATTAAAATTTTTTCGAAATTAATTAGTTGATCTATTAGCTATATTACCTTTTCTAATATCCTAAGAAACAATACGACCTAAAATACTACAGTATAAACTATGGTATATAGTATATATTATAAAATAATACTAAAAAACTACAGTATAAATTATAGACTATAGTATATAGTATAAAATAAAACTATAGTATAAACTATATTATATACATATAGTATATAATATATTTATATACTATCATATAGTATAAAGTATATAAAATATATTATATAGTATATAGTATTATAAAGTATATTATAATACGTATATTTATATTTACACATAGTATAAAGTATATAGTATTATAAAATATACTATAATATGTATATTTATATTTACATATAGTAAATGTATATAAAATATATTATATTATATAATATAATTCAAACATTTTATGCTATATACTATTTGCTATAGAAGAATACTATATACTATTATTTCGGAAATAAATCAGAAATCGGATCGGAATTTTGGATCGGATCGGAAATCGGAATTTCCGAAAATTGAATTTCGGAAATATTTCGGATCGGATTTCGGAATTTCCAAAAATTTCAAAACTAATTCCAATTTCCATCCAAAAATTTTCGGAAAAATCGGAATTCGGATTTTCGGATTTTGGATTAAAAATATTCGTTTCAAAATCGGAAAATTTTGGATCGGATTCGGCGGATATCGGAAATTTCCGTTCCAATCTCTACCCCTAGATATGACTATTTGATGCAGATGGATTCGGAGAAATCCATATGAAATTAGATTAAATATTATTAAACATATTAATTAGTCATTAATCTTCCAATTATATAGTAATTAGTCATTAATTATATATGTATATATATAAAATTAGTTAATAAAACAAATACATATATAATATAAACACATAAAGCACTGGTAGCCTAGTGGTTTACGGTCCAACAAAGGTCATGAGTTTCAAATCCCAGACAACGCACATTTATTTTTCATGATGTGTGAGAATTGATGACGTGATGTGTTACTTTTTCGATGACGTGTCAGATACGACAGCACTTTTTAAGCGTTGTAAAATAGTTCCAGAAAATAAGAAAAGACAACCCTTTTCTTGCAACGCACCAAAAAGCGTTGTCGTATTTAGATAAGATAACCCTTTTCTTGCAACGCACCAAAAAGCCTTTTTTACAACCCTGGATACAACAACGCTTAAAAAATGGCTTTAACAACGGTTTTTAACCGTTGTTAAAAGGCGAAATTCTTGTTGTGAGTGGTGTGATACATGTTGTATGTATTGTTATAATATGCTATTTTCTTTCATTGCGTTTTTATTTTAAGAACAGACTGAATGTAAGGCATCATTTATAGCTTAGTAACAAATATATATACCCTTATTAAGGTGATACACCCTGACTTATTATCCTAAATTACAGCCTTATTCTATTACCTTTAGTTTTATAAAAAATACAAAATTTATAGTTTGCTAACAGATATATATTATACCCTAACTAAGTGGTGATTCTGCAGCAGCTGAAAGGAATATTATAGGACTCAAACATTTCACACATTTCACTAATGTTATCTCTATCCTTTAGTTTGTTTTTTTCTCAAACTCATCAGGTATATACACTTATTTTTCTCTCTTCTCAATTATATATACCTCTTCAGTAAATACAATGCTTCAAATTAGTCTTTGATGAAACCATTCTATTAAGATATTATTGAGATATATTCATATTCCTTTTGTAACAATTGTATTTATGGTTAAGCGTGTGTTTAGGATCTAGATTAGAATTACAGCTTTCGTTTCCTTTCTTTTCTATTCCTTTTGTATTATATATATGATTGAAACATATCAATAAAAGACAAGCTATTCACGATTTTATCATGGTACCAGAGCCACACGGCTAAGATACACATCCGACAATGGCTAACGGTAACGATACAACTAAGTCTCGAAATGACCATACGTCTCCAATTTGAACAAAAGGTTAAGATTGTTCGGAGTGATAATGGGATGGAGTTTAATTGTTTGACAGATTATTTTCTTTCAAGTGGGATTTTATTTCAAACCTCTTGTGTGGGGACTCCACAACAGAATGGCAGAGTTGAACACAAGCACCGTCACATTTTAACAGTGGCAAGGGCCTTACGGTTTCAAAGTCACCTTCCTCTTTATTTTTGGGGTGAATGTGTCTTGGCAGCTTCCCATTTGATCAATCGAACACCTTCAAGTGTCCTTCACAATAAAACACCTTATGAAATTTTATTTAATAAGGTGCTTGTTTTTGATGAATTGCGAGTATTTGGTTCTTTATGTTATGCCCATAATCAATGTGCTAAGAGTGATAAATTTGCAAGTCGAAGTCGAAAATGTGTTTTTGTTGGGTATCCTTTTGGTAAGAAAGGATGGAAACTTTTTGATCTAGAAAATAAAAGTTTTTTGGTTTCTAGAGATGTCAAGTTCTTTAAAGATCAATTTCCTTTTGCTGAAAGTGCTCATGTTACTATTCGTTCTGAAGATAATTTTAGAAGCATGAATTTGGGAGATGATGATTTTGATATTTTGGGAGAACCTGAATCATTATCTGATGAACTTGAACCTACAAATGAATCCTCCCCACTACATATCACCACCCAAAACCCAACAACTACCGCTTTAGAGCATGCTCCCACTTTTCCTCCCGCTGCCGATGACTCACAATTTGGCCCGAATATTGAAAAAAGTATTGTTACACCCACATCTCCACACCACCATACATCTACAGAGGGGGCCGAAGGGGTTGTTCCGGATGGCTTCGATGAACCTCACATGGGACGTGGATTTCGTGATAAAGTTCCATCCACTCGACTTCGTGACTATGTTACTAACACTGTTCTCACAAAAAGTCCATCTACTCTTTCTCCAAGTTCACCCGCGACATCTGCTTCCTCAGGTACGCCCTTTCCAATAACACATTATATTAATTGTGCAAAATTTTCTGTTAGCCATCGGCAATTTCTTGCTACCGTTACTATCGATTCTAAACCGAAATCTTTTAAAGAGGCTATGAGAGATGAAGGATGGCGTCATGCTATGCAAACAAAAATTCGTGCTTTAGAGGATAATGGTACTTGGATTATGGAAAAATTACCACCTGGTAAACGTGCTCTTGGTAGTAAATGGGTTTATAAAATCAAGTATAACTCTGATGGCAGTATTGAACGCCTTAAAGCTTGTTTGGTTGTTTTTGGTAATCATCAAATTACCGGGATTGATTATAATGAGACTTTTGCGCCCGTCGCAAAGATGGTCACAATTCGTGTTTTCTTAGCCATTGCAGCATCTAAAAATTGGGAGCTGTATCAGATGGATGTGGATAATGCTTTTTTGCACGGGGATCTCAATGAGGAAGTTTATATGAAGCATCCTCCTGGTTTTGGGTCTTCTCAACCTGATATGGTTTGTCGTCTTCGAAAGTCATTATATGGCTTGAAACAAGCATCAAGGTGTTGGTTTCCAAACTTGCTACTGCTTTAAAAGAGTATGGTTTTCTCCAATCATATGCTGATTATTCTCTTTTCACTTACACTAAGGGTGCTACTCAAATCAACGTTTTGGTGTATGTTGATGATTTAATTATTTCTGGGAATAATTCCGCCGCTTTGAGAGCTTTTAAGAACTATTTAACCACGTGTTTTCATATGAAGGATCTCGGGGTTCTTAAATATTTTCTCGGGATTGAGGTAGCAAGAAGTCCTGATGGTATATTTCTTTGTTAATGGAAGTATTCTCTTGACATTATTTCTGAGACTGGTCTTCTAGGTGCCAAGCCAGCATCTTTTTCCATTGAGCAAAAGCATAGGCTTGCTCATGCTTCAGGAGACTCTTTATCTATTCCAGAAGCTTATTGTCGTTTGGTTAGATGTTTGATTTACTTAACTGTCTGTCACGCCCCAAATTTTTCTTAATAAAATAAATATAATATATATAATTTTCTAAAAATCGGGCGTCCAGCAAAAACACAACACGCGAACAATTTAAATAAAACATAAAATCCAAAATCACGAAAGTTTTAAAATACACCAATTAATTTACATAAAATATAGGTTATCAGAATTTAGCAGCGAAATATATTAATATACAAGCCACCGGCTTAAACTTTACATTTTTGCAAAATAAAGATCCTCGAATCATTTGCAACCATAACATAACATATTTATATACAGCAAAAATAATTATATGCATCTTTCTTCAGCTTCGACTCTCCCCATCCGGATCTAAACATAGAAAAACATGCAAAGGGGGTGAGCGTATAAAATACACTCAGTGGGATCACGTAGTAAAATAGGGGAAATAAGCTCATAAACCACATAAGATAATCAATATTCAATTACTTCATATGCAAACATAGCATTTTCATAATCATTCATAACAATTTCATATTCAAAAATTTACGGTTCTTAGCCGCCATAGATGTGGTTCTTAGCCACCATAGATACGGTTCTTAGCCGCCATAAATGTGGTTTTTAGCCGCCATAGATGTGGTTCACCATAGATGTGGTTCTTAGCCACCATAGATACAGTTTTTAGCCGCCATAAATGTGGTTTTTAGCCACCATAGATGTGGTTCTTAGCCACCATAGATAATTCAAGTAATTCACATATATTCATGCTCATAACATCACGTAAACATTTATTTTTGTCATTCATCATCTTTCAGCATGCATTCATCATTTATATAATAAAACATGTCACATTTCCCATAAAATAATATTCATCTTCATCATATAATCACATTGCATGCGTTCAGCACATAAACCCAACACATTTCATATAACATAATAAAATTCGTAATTTAAATATCTCGAAAGAATTATAAATACCGATTAAGCAATTTTTTCCCACCTTAAGGTAGACGATCAAACTCTGTAGGGTCCAGGGATATCTATGGAGCAAACTGCTGCGTATTGCCTATAATCATAAAGATCTGACTTAGAAGCTAATCGGACTACCATTTATTTAGAAACTAATTTCTTAAAAAAAAAAATATAACCCGATTTCATAATAAATTACGCCTAATTTCTTAAAATAGAAAGTCCAAATCGAACTTAATATTTTAGGTTAATTAAATGTGATTCTAAGGTTAATAAACCTTAGATTTAGAATTAATAACTAAATCGTAAAATAAAATAAATTAATTAGCATAATGTTTTTAGGCCGATATTTTAGTCTCAAAAGCAATCTTGTGAAACATCGGTTTACTTTATTATTCCAAATAATTCTTTAGTTAATATTTATAAATAATAATGTATTAACACTTTGATTTTCAAATTCGAGTTTAATTATAATTTCTTAATCAATTGGATAAAACTTAGGGCTTTAGTCCCTAATTAATTATGTAACTAGATCTAATTTAACATATATTAATCTATATAGCCTTTCTTTATTATTTAATTAAACTTGTCTTATTTATCATAGATTAAGTAATAATCTATAATTCCAATATATATATATTCAAAAGTTCAAAACATCATTTTTCTTGAATTCAAAGTCCAATATTTTTCTACCTTATTATGATATTTAAAACATAATATAATTATCGTACATTATATTTATAGATTTAATTAAAACTCGTTTTTCATATATCATATGTTATAAATTATAAGATAATATACATAGATTTAATATATTCTAATCCCCAAACATATTTTTATCATAATTCCATAATTTATTAGGCAATATCATGCATATTATCATCATTCGTTAAACAAAACTATGTAAATTAAATATTTTTCAATGATTTATTGATTATTATACATAAATTAAATCTTAATCATGCTTTAATTATCTAACATTTCATTATACAATTTCAACAATTAAAATGCTAAACTTTCAATTTCCAGCAATATAAAACTTTGCAAAATACCCTTACTATTCATCAAATTTACAAAAACTGCCACTACCCTTCTTCCCCAATTTTCCCAACCGGCCGCTCCCCCCTGCCACTGCCATGTCCGCCACTGCTGCCCTGACGCTGTCGGCGACTTCCAGTCGCCGGCGACACCCTCCCCACCCCGACAAACCCGACCCCCCACACACATGACACACTCTAGCCGCCGCTGCACACGGCGGCGGCTTGGACAGACCCGACGGCAGGCGCCGCTGCACACGGCGGTGGCCAAAGACTCCCCGTCCGACAACACGAAGCCGGCAACCTCCAGCTTAACCAAACCCCAACCAACTCGACTCAAACACAGACGCACCACCCGACTCAAACACAGCCCACAACTGACTCCACCACAACACCAAGCACACCGGCCGCCGCTGCAAGCGGCGGCTCACGACAACCCAACTGACTCGCCGGCGCAACACCGCGCCGGCTACAACCAAATGACAGCAAAAAGGGCAGCAGCAAAGGCAGACCCGACCAGCAGCAGGGGAGGAAGAGAGTGAGGGGGAAGAAAGGATTCCAAGTTCAAAATTCCGAACCCGTACCCACGACGGGTTCGGCGAGTTGTACGATCCGATCCGATTATCTCGCCGGAATAAGTCGCCGGCCGCCGGTAGGAGCTGGAAATCAGTGGCGGTGTATTTGAAGAGGGAGAAGAGAGGGTTTGAGTGTTGAAGAATAAACAAGAAAATGA
The DNA here is from genome assembly GCA_028654395.1 of Scutellaria barbata. Classification (NCBI taxonomy): domain Eukaryota; kingdom Viridiplantae; phylum Streptophyta; class Magnoliopsida; order Lamiales; family Lamiaceae; genus Scutellaria; species Scutellaria barbata. The sequence goes on from CM053648.1 coordinate 9,358,719, forward strand.
AACTCTACCTTATCCATTTTCCACATTTTGAATCATATGAGTTCTTCTAGAAGGGTGGACTTTTTCTTAATCCTACTTAAGCTAAGGTTGCATTAAGATAATATAATCTATATTACATAACTATATTACTTAGCTTATCTTATGTGTTATAGCTATTAATACTATATTACACATATCATATAGTTTTATAAAAGAAAAAAAAATTCTAGTTGCTACACTGTCACACGTCCTAATTTGGCATACTCTGTCCACATTTTATCCCAGTTTCTACAAGAACCGCGACATGAACATTGGGAAGCTGCTTTGCACGTTGTTCGCTATTTGAAGGGCTCTCCTGGACAAGGCATTTTACTTCGAGCTGATAGCTCTCTCTCTTTAACAGGATGGTGTGATTCTGATTGGGCAGCCTGTCCTCTTACTCGTCGCTCTCTGACTGGTTTGCTTGTGTTTCTTGGTCATTCCCCGATTTCTTGGAAAACTAAGAAACAACCTATTGTAGCACATTCTTCAGCAGAGGCCGAATATCGATCTATGGCTTCTCTTACTTGTGAATTGAAATCGTTGAAGGGTCTTCTCCTTAGCTTGGGGATTCAACATCCTACTGCTATTGGTCTATATTGTGATAGCCAATCGGCTTTACATATTGCACAGAATCCTGTCTTCCATGAACGGACAAAACACATTGAAGTTGATTGTCATTTTGTTCGTGATGCAATCCAGGATGGAACTATTCTTCCTTCATATGTTCCTACCACGATTCAGCTTGCCGACATCTTTACCAAGCCCTTGGGGACACGTCAATTTCATTTTTCGCTTTCCAAGTTGGGCATTTATAATCCTCATGCTCCATCTTAAGGGGGGTATTAAGATATTATTGAGATATATTCATATTCCTTTTGTAACAATTGTATTTATGGTTAAGCGTGTGTTTAGGATCTAGATTAGAATTACAGCTTTTGTTTCCTTTCTTTTCTATTCCTTTTGTATTATATATATGATTGAAACATATCAATAAAAGACAAGCTATTCACGATTTTATCACATTCCCACTTTGTTTTGGTTTTTTCCTTCTTTTCTTTTATATTTTTGAAAAGAAAGTAACATTGATTATTATGAACATGCATGAATTTTCATAAGCTAAATAATATTGATGAAAATTATATTTTGATCGTTCAATTTTAATTACCAGTTATGCATGAACATTAAGAAAAAAGGATATTGAAAGTGTCACATATCTATATTAGTTTTTGATCCAGTGATTCTTTAATTAAATGGTCTGTTTTTCTCTTTCCATTTTTGATATACTAAAAATTAATATAATGTATTTATAAAATTAAATAATATCAAATATTAAAATATTAAATTAAAATATTAAGATACATGCGTAGTGTTATTAGGATTTTGGATATGAGTCATATGACTATTTGATGCAGATGGATTCGGAGAAATCCATACAATGCGAAAGTACTATATTACAATTTATTAAAATTATATATTATTTAAAATCATTAATTACTAAATTAGTATTATGATTTTAAATAATAATTTTTAATTATGATATATATAGGTAATAGATATATATATAGGTACATAAATTATTTTCAGATCCTTAAACATTTACAATTTTTCGAAGGACCGACTCATTAACCTTATGCAAAGTTCGGTCCTGACAAACCCATCACTGTTATAATGTTGGGTCCTCCTCGTCACCCATGTCCACAAACCCACCTCCAAACCTGTCCAACATCAAACCCCCAAAGGTACATCTTTAACCTTTTGACGGACCAATCCTTTGAAATAGTAAATAACACTCAGTTGAGTTTGGAAAAAAAATAGTACCTCCCAATTCTCCTTAATTTATAGGTTTTTTTTTTATTTGAATCGAAACAACAGTTTATTTTTATTTTTATTATACGTAACATTAGTGTATATTAATTATACATCCATATTAATCTAGTGCTTGGATGTCACGTCAACTTTTATGTCCTTAAAAAATGATTATTGAAAATTTGTTGTCCGAATTTGGAAGCACGAAAATATAGCTAGTGTCCCTAAAAAGTTGATGTTCTAAATTTCGATACTCAATTATAGGAGCGGTTTTTCAGTTTGTTAGCTAACGTGCCAGTTTTTGTTACTTGCTGGCCTCATCTGATTGCTAACGTGCATCTTTTTCGCTGATATATATAACTATCTCATTTTCAGTTTCTCATTTATTTTTTTCTCTCTCTCATCAGACCTCCGACGGCGAGATATCATCCTTATTCACCGAGTATAGTTTCATAGTCTTTATCTCTCTCTTGATTTTGATTAATTTTGTTTGTGTTGAAGCCTCCTTTGTGGAGATCACAGCCTCATACGCACATTGAGAGTTTCTCAAGACAGAAGAAATAGCACATTTGGTAAACTTTCTGGCTGAGCCTCTGCCTGAGCAGCCCTTTTCCATTCATTTTATACTTTTCTCTCTTTTACTTCTGTGGTCGTTCTATATTTTTTTTATTGTATTTACTATTTTCTAAAAAGGTTCTTAAATTTTTTCACATGAATATATTAATTATTTCGATAATTCTACGTGGGCAGATTCTGCCAAGGCAGAAAAGGATAGAACATTAATTACAAATTAAAATAATGTGTTAAATAACAATTATACCGTTAATGAAAATACATACAATTAAATTTTCAAATTTGAAACTAAAATAATATTTCTCTCCTCACTCATTAATGAAACAATATTTTCTCCAAATAAATACTTTGTAGTTTGAAGAATAATTTTCATAATTTATTGTCATACATTACTGAGTTGCAAAATCATTTTTAGAAGCCGATATTTTTGTGTTGATATTGAACATTTATCAATATTCATATCAATTTAATACGTACGAATTCATATAGAACTTATCCAATATTGATATTGTCAATATTACCGACATCAAACATATCAATATTTAATTTTTTTAAAATTTATCGCTATTAACAAAATCAATCATATATATTATTGAAATATCTATATATTAATATGTAACTTTTTTTTAGAACTTGTGAATATTAACGACATCAATTATATCAATATTTAATTTTTTTTAGAAGTTGTCGATATTAACGTGTTGATATTTAACTTTTTTATAATTTGTCAATATTAACACATAAATCATATATATTATTGAAATATCTATATATTAATATTTAAATTTTTGTCGATATTAACCACATTAATCATATCAATATTTATATTTTTTAGAACAAATTAACGACATCAATCATATCAATATTTAACTTTTTTAGAACTTGTCGATATTTTCATTTCACCATATATTTCATTTTTTAAAACTTATTTTTATATTTATGTTTAATATTTCTATTCAATTTGATTTTTTTTACCTTATAAATAAACTCTTCATTTCAACTAAATTAACTCATTTTTTTTCCTCCACCCTAAAAGTTTTCTATAATATTTATGTTAACCCTAAAAAAAAATTCTATAATTTTTCTGTTTTTTTTAAATAAATTGAGATTTTTATTAAGATAAAAAATAAAAGTGTTACAAGCAAAAATGCAAGCGACGATCTTTCTATTAACCTTATCTATGTTTTTCTATAATATTTCTGTTAACTCGTATCTATTCTTATTTTAAAAAAAATTCCATAAATTTTTTGTTAACCCATATCTGAATTTCAAAATTGTTCTAAAATTTTTTTATAATTTTTCTTACACATTTTTTTTCATAATTTCTCTTATCAAAATTTCATAATTATTCTAGAAGTCATTGGAGGAGCAACACTATGCAAAATAATTAAATAAAGACCAACTTAATTGAAGATGTAAATAATAATTAAATAAATATGAACTTAATTAAAGTATGCAAATAATAATTAAAATAAAGACCAACTTAATTAAATTTAGCGTTGTTTTGGAAATGCTGATTAACAGAAATTAGCGGAGTGTTGTTTTGAAAATGTTGATTAACAATTATATTGGAATTAATAGAGAATGAACGTCATCTTCATTATCACGAATGCTAGAATAGTCATTTAATAATATTAATAACATTCATAATTAATTTTTTTACTTTCTGGCCTGACAGAATGTGCCCACATAGCACATCCCTAATTATTTATCAATGATATATTTCATAGTAAGAACATATTTATTTGTTGGTTCTCAATTATATGCTCAAATTTTGAGATTTGCCAAATAGTTAGTAGTTAATTTAATCTTGTTTCTTTGAGGGTTTAAATTAGAATTGAAATATTCAAAATAAGGTCATATTTCATTTGTTGGTTCTAAGCTTAAATTTTAAGAATTCACGGTTAGTGGCCAAATCCACCTTATATTTCAGTTTCAGACTTTAAATTAAAATTTGTTCTCAATTCCAATATAAAAACGGATGTCAATAACATGGACTATGAGTTCCGTTCTTTTTTTTTTTTCCTCATAAAATTAAATAGTGTCATTCCCATCTTTTCTTCATGTGAGAGAGGTGAAATATATATCTCATCAATTACTTTGCACAAAAAACCAAGTTTTTATTGTTCGGGTCTCTTATCTAAAAAAAAAAAAAAAAAATTTGATAAAAGAATTTGGTTGAAATAATTTGTCGTTGTTTAAATAAGTAAAATAGAAAAATGAAAAATGAAAATAATATGCAACTCAATTGCTTACGTTAGTGCCTTTCGTTTTCTATAATTAAATTGGGAACTCATTATAATTTGAATGCTCAAATTGAGACGTCTCAAAATTTGGACTATAATTGAGAATGAACAAGTAAATGGAACTTATTATGAAATTCTTTCTTGTAATATTTCATCATAAATAAAATGTTTGTATTTTTATAATATACTTAATTTGAAACACCAATTTTTGGGCCTTTTCAATATCCAATTATATACTTTTAGAAAAATTTAATTATATGCATAAACTTTTGAAAATTTTCAGAAAAGCTTTTTAAATAGTAATATAATATAACAATCAAAATTTGAATGAAACTGTATATTTTATTATTATTATTAAGGATATGCAAATTAAAAATAAAGAAATAGAAAATCTGAAAAACTAAAAGATATCTTCAAGTTACTCAACTACTTCTCAACACAAGTATTTTTTTTTTTTTTAATAAAACACCCATCACGAGGGGAGGCTTAAGGCACCATCCCCAACTTGTATATAAAAAAGAACGAACACATGTTGTGTTTGAACAACATTAATTTAATGAAATTTTCTAAAGATGATAGGGCAATTGTCACAAAATAAATGACAAAAAATAAGTATTTAATATTTATAAAATTATTATAGAGATTACAAAAATGGACCGAAACTTGTATACATATATTACATGTGAAGCAACAAACATCACTTAGCAGCAATGTGGAGGACATTGGTTGGAGCATGTAGAATCCATCGCGACATCTCTCTTGGAGAAGGAGTAGTTGAGCATCTCGTTGAACTCAGGGGATTACATTCTCTTGTTGAATATCTATTCTTCACATGGGAACTCAGACAAGGTGATAGAATATAATTGAGAAAAAAGTGCAAGAATTTTTGGCAGATTTACCATCTCTATTCCATCTAAATACCTTACCAACCATTCTACCCAAAATATAACTATTTATGGTTTTACTATCAAATTACTCATACATAATATAAATTTTTATTAATTTACCATCTCTATTTATTTCATTCATAATAAATAAAATAGCTATTGGAAAAATAACCGTTTTAAAACGACTATAAACGAACAAGAAAAGCAGCAAATTGCATTCTTGAATTAATAAAAAATTAATTAATTAAAAAATAAAAATAGAAAGAGAAAAATAAAAATAAAAAGAGAAAAGTGGCGCTCTCTCTCCTCCCTTTCTTCTTCTCTCTCTCTTCTTCCTCAAGCTCTACCCCTCTCTTTCTACCTCTATCTCTACCTACCCTCCCCAACAATTCATTACCCAATTCATTGAATAACAAAAAATTTCATGTGGGCATCTCCACCATCATTGGAGATGCTCTAAAAAGACCAATCAATAATTTATTAATAAACTAAGGGTCCATTTGGATTGGTGGATTTGAGGAGGGATTTGAGATTCATGTAACAAATTTATCATAATGTTTGAATAGATGTGTACAATTCGAAATCTATCACTTTCATTTTAAATTAATTTTGGAGTCATTTTAGTGACTTCAACCTACTCTAACTTGAGTGCATTTCAAATTCATTTATTTTGAATCTTAAATTTCAAATTATTACATCCAAACACAACCTTATATAATTTGGTAAAGGCAAAAATAGAACAATCAAGTATTTATGACTAAACTAATATAATTTGGTGAAGTTGGAAAGTAACAATCCAATGTATATTTAAACAAACTAATATAATTTGATGAAGGATAAGAAACGAATTAATATTCCTTATCGTTTAAGGAATGTTATTGTACATATGTTTTATAAGTTTATTTAATTCCTTTAAGGAATGTTATTGTACATATGTTTTATAAGTTTATTTAATTTATTAAAATTAGTTGAAACTTAGTTACTAATTTTATGTGATAAAATTAGAAAAAATATAATTTTTTAAGTGATAAAATCTAGTTTTATGTGATATATATAATAAAAGATTAATATAATGTATTTATAAAATTAAATAATATCAAATATAAAAATATTAAATTAAAATATTAAGATACATGCGTAGTGTATTTGGATTTTGGATATGATTATTTGATGCAGATGGATTCGGAGAAATCCATACAATGCGAAAGTACTATATTACAATTTATTAAAATTATATATTTTTTAAAATTATTAATTACTAAATTAATATTATGATCTTAAATAATAATTAAACATAATAATTTTTAATTATGATATATATAGGTACATAAATTATTTTCAGACCCTTAAAACTTTACAATTATTCGGAGCCTAAATCGAACGACTCATCGACCTTATGCAAAGTTCGGCCCCGACAAACCCATCACTGTTACTAGAGCTGTCGAAACGAGCCGGCGGGACGGGCCGGCCCACAACCCACCTTAACCCACCTTTTGGCGGGGCAGTGCGGGGCGGGCTTTTTATTGAGCGGGCTTTTAAATCCCAATCCAGCCCAACCCACCGATGGGTCGTGGGTTAGGCGGGCCAACCCACTTTTTTTTTTCTTCTAATCATTAATTCACTATACATAAATACATTCTAATAGCTAATAAAAAATGTAAAGTGTTCGCAAATTAAAATGCAACATTCATCACATAACTATATATTGGACACTACAAGAAATTCTCCTTGTTCTTCATCAATATTCTCCATGATATTGGACACTACGAGATCTTCACTAGGGTTTTCTACTATTTTTAGTATTTTTAATTAATTAAAAAAATTTAAAAAAAAGGCGGGCCAGCCCGGCCCAACCCACTTCAACCCACGGCCCAAATGAGCTAGCCCGTTTAGGCCCGCTTTTTTATGGGCTTCGAAATATCCAGCTCAACCCACCTTTTATATATGGCAGGACGGGCTAGCCCAACGGGCCTAACCCGTTTTGACACCTCTAACTGTTACCATGTTGGGTCCTCCTCGTCAACCATGTCCACAAACCCACCTCCAAAATACCAAACCCCTGTCCAACATCAAACCCCCAAAGGTACATCTTCGACCTTTTGACGGACCAATCCTTTGAAATAGTAGATAACACTCAGTTGAGTTTGGGAAAAAAATAGTACCTTCCCATCCTCCTTAATTTATAGGTTTTTTTTTATTTGAATCGAAACAACAGTTTTATTTTTATTATACGTAACATTAATGTGTATTGACTATATTGATAAGAATTATACATTCATATTAATCTATTAATCTAGTGCTTGGATGTGTTAACTAGTGCAAAATCAGGAGTTCACGTCAACTTTTATGTCCTTAAAAAATGATTACTGAAAATTGTTGTCCAAATTTGGAAGCACGAAAATATAGCTAGTGGCCTTAAAAAGTTGATGTTCTAAATTTCGTAATTTTCCCTGCAAATACCAACCAGGACAAATAATCTTGATTCTCAGAATCTTAATTATATCACAATGCAATAAGAGTAAACCAAATTAATAATTAAAGCCCTGATTAGCAAACAACATTTTCCTCAATGAGCTTCACAAATTCATCAAAACAAATCATTCCATCACCATCATCATCAAAAGCCATTATCATTCTCTGGCATTCTTCTTCAGACAATCCCACCAAACCTAATGAACTCATCACTTTCTTTAACTCCTTTGAATCTATGAAATCGTCATTATTATAATCAAATAACCTAAATGCTTCTCTCACTTCATCCAGACTTGGCTCTGCATTATCAAACATATTTACAATATTCTCAAATGAATCTTGTAATACCAATGGCTCTTGGGGCTTATGATCTTTAATTAGTCCCAACTTCTCCATCACTATTTCCACATCTTCTGTAGTGAGTATCATAGGATTTGAGGTCGTGATAACACCATCATGCGCGACATTGTTCTTGCTGGAAAGATGACATGAACTCTTCCATGATTCGAGGAGGATGTAGGACAAAAGGTTGAATATTCGTGGAAAACAAGAGTAGAAATCTTGGAGTGTGATTATGCAGCTGAAAAATATGTAATATAAGATGAGAGATATGAATGAGATAAGATATGCTGCTATGCTGATGAGCTCATCATACCACGTTGAATCCATACCAATTTCACTTTTTTTTTTTGGTTCTTAATTTTGTTCTTTTTTTAATGCATTTTCCTAGTTGATTAAGTTATGGCTATTTATAGAGTAACATCTTAGAGAAATAAATATAAAAAAAAGTTAACTGGAAGTTTCTCCGAAAATTAGTGGAATCTTTGATGAAAGTGACTTAACTTCATTTTCCACTGCAATAATTATCGGGAAGTTGTTAGTGGACTTTCCCTACCCATATCTTGTGACTCACAAGTATTTCTATTTAAATTCCCCCCAAATTGTAACTCAAAAAACAAGAAATTAATTATATGCGAACCATTTAAATTGTAGTGGAATAATTACCGAATTATGTATTAATAATATTATATACAAAGTTATATTTGTATCATATATTAATAATTCGTTGGTATTATGGTATTACCAACATTAACAAAGTAATAAGAGGTGGGGTAACCTAATGATATATCAAGCAAGTGAAAAAAAAAACCCCAAAGATTGTCATATATACATATTTGGTAAAACTATATGCACCTCAAATATACTAAATGGCATCCAAAAAACAATACTTTTTTATATCTATCATTTTCTTCAAAATATGAAATGTGTTTAGTAAGCTTTGAGGTATGTATAGCATCACCCATATATTTATTCTTGAAAGCATGAATCATGATTCATGTGAAAACATATTTTCAAAGGTTTTGCTTTTTCCTAAGTTGACATCATCAGCACTTTGGAACTCTGCAATTCTTGGAAAAGCGATGGTTATAACTTATAAGCTAAAGTTAAATGGTTTTTAATTATTGTGGTTTATTTTTTATATTTATTATTTATGTGTATCGGAGAAATAAAATATCATGAGATTAAAAATAAAAATAATTGACAATTTCATATAATTTTCTAAATATAGCCTGAAATACCTAACTTCATTAATTTTAATAGAAGTGTTATGCACGCGCTCTTCAATTTTTATGCGTGTTTTGATGTTTTTTTTTTTTTTTACTATAAAATGACACATTTATCATTTCTTGACTATATTAAAAGACTAATTCTCTTATGGGAGTTTCTAATAATTACAAACACGACGTTAACACTTATTTTATTTAAATTTTTTTGTCTATTATAATATTAATTTTTTATTTAGTTATTTATTTTATTATTATTAATAAGAATGGTACGTATGTATGTTTCTTTTTTACTTTTGTTTATTTTAATTAATTTTTTTTTCAATATCAATTTTTATTTAGTTATTTATATTATAGTTATTAATGATTTTTCAATTAATTTTATTTTTTACTACGATTCATACATATAGTTTTTTCTTTACTATTATTTTTTTCCAGTCATTTTTTACAATGTTATTATTATTTTTTTATTAATTCAACTATTGATGAAGATTTTATTAAAAAAATAAGTCTTAATATTAAGGAAAATATAAAATAAATAAATAAATAAACTCATTACTTAAGAAATGTTAGGTATAAATAAAAAAAATTAACCATACCAAGAAACAATTAATATACTAATTTTTCAGAAACAAATAAAAATTTAAAAAAATTATACACGAAAACTTGGAACATACCAATTTGTAATTATAAAACAAAATAAAAAATAATATATCAAAAAATTTGAAACATATCTTGTACTCGCTTTAGATTCTCATTCTAAAATAAAATGTACCTCAATAGCAAAATTACTCATTATTCATGCCTTTAATAATCTAGATTTCTTCAAGAAATTAAATGGATTTTAATTTTATTGTATGGACATTCAACTTTTTTTTAAGAAAAATAGTAAACTAATTACATTTTGGATCTCGTTAGTTATGCTTTGAGATTAATCTGATGTGAAAATAATATACTATAGAATATTTCCACATCCTCTTCATCAATAGTTGACATTAATACCAATAAAATAAAAATTTAACAATGAAAAAAATGAATGGAAGAAAAAAAATTAAAAAAGAAGCATAAATACTAACCGTTAGCATTAATAACAATAAAATAAATAACTAAATAAAAAATTAAGTTGTAAAAAAAATTTAATTGAAAAAAAAAATAAAGTTATAGGTGTTAATGTAGAAAATAAGCTTGACATAAGTGTTTGCAATGGTAAGAAATATGTTTTTAAGATAGTAAAAAAAAAAAAAAAAGGGTAAATATGATATTTTATATTTTTTCTTTTAAAAGTGAAAAAAAAACACCAAAAAATGCATGGAGAGTGCATGCATAGCACTTCCGATAAGCTTAACGGAGTTAAGAATATTGAACTATATTTCCAAAACCATTAAAGGATTTTGCAAATTTTTAAAATATAGAAAGATTTTATACTGATTTTTGAAATCACAAAGAAATTTCGCACAATTATCTCTATATTAATTAATATTCTATTTAAAAAAACCATATTGTGATTCCTCAAAATTAGAAAAAATATATGTATAGAAATAGGCTCTTCATTTTCTGAATGGCTGGATTTGAATCTCTACATCAATTAATCATCAAGCGCAATGAGTGGAAGAGGACCATGATTGTAACTTGAGTGGAAAATCTACACGGTGACTTAGGGCAGACTTCGCTGTCTTCAAGAATACGAACACAAGAAATTTCTGGTCAACTTCCATTATTCTCAGTTGAGTTTTTAATTTTATACAATCCTTAGTATAATTATTTCAAAAATAGTGGATCTTGTGTAAGACCATCTCATGGATTCTATTGAACTCGATTAGATTGGACATGTATTATATAATATTTTTTTATATATCAGGTAATGTTTTTATATTATATTATATAATACAAAAGTATTACTTGATATATAGAAAATTATTACCTAATATACATAAAAAGTATTACATGTTTCGCGAAAGAGAAGAGCATTTGAACAATCCTAGAATCCGCAAGTTTTTTAGAGACCCGACCCGATCCTACCCAATTTGTATCATGTATCATATGATACAAAAATATTGTAAAATCTCACGTGAGACGGAGTTTTTCACAGTTTTATGTGAGATTGATACCTTAATTATGCAAAGTAGGTTATAATTTGATATGAGTTTTGTAATTTATACTAAGATGTATATGATTTCCCTAATTTCCAAGAAACAATATATTAATTCTCAACATATTTAAAAAGAACTCAAATATATTTTCAATTTTTTTGCTAAACACTTTTAAAGACTCTTAACTGCTTTATAATATATTTTAAAAATTTATGAGTCAATCAAAGACTCTTAAATCTTAGTCTTAATCAAAAGTTAATAGGTTAAAGTCCACTTATTCTATCAAAAAACTAAAACAATTTTTTTTTAGAGTTAATTAAAAAAAGTACTAGAATTATTAAAATTTTTGTTTTGTAATCACAACTTTATAGGAAAAAAATTCTCAATTCCATGTATGAAGTTGGGAAAAAAAAAAAAAAAACCACTATTTGATTCATTTGATTGTGCAATTCACGTCATGTGCAATTTATTATATTAGACGTCATGTTGGTTCGACCAACTTAAACTGGAAGTCAAGTGTTTGAAAACGCTATATCAACTCGTTACTATTGACTAATACTGCTATATTTGTCATATATATATATATATATATATATTTCTGTATCCTAATTTATTTATTTATTTTGAACTTTTCTCTAGTGTTGAATTTGATTTCTGATGTTCTTCCTTCAAACTTTTGGGTTATTACAAGATAGTTCTGGATTTTAAAGTGGGTTGGATGTTTAATATTTGTAAGGGTATACCCACCTTAAAAGATAAAATAAAAGAAATCTTAGGAGCTATCTTTTCTTTAATTTCTTCTTTATTTATATAGTTTGGTTTTTAAATGGGTGATTATTAGTGTGGCAAGTTGGTGATCCAACGTGGCAATCAATGTAGCAATTTTGACAATCTGTTAAAGAAAATCACTAAAAATTATCATGTAAATCAAATATCATATTTTTTAAACTTTGTGTATAAAATTACAATTCAAAAACTTGTGATTAGATTACAGATATTTTTAACATACCACAAATATGTAATGAAAATTAAAAAAAATTCATGATTAAACTATAAAAAGGTCAATGATTCATGTTTTTATGGTGGATAAGGACAATTATTATTATATTTTTTTATAATAATGATCCTAATATTTTTCAATCAAATTAAGGGGTCTCAATTTGCAGACGAAAAGCAATACAAGAAATACACATCCTTGTGGATTATGCAAATGACCAAACCATTAAAGATCTAATTTTCTTCTGATGAAGGATGAAATTGGAACAAATAAAAGATGTTACATACATCAACAATGATGAGGAAGTATACATCACTTCAATGCCATTTTAGTTTGCTAGTCAATGTTTATAAAATCGAAAGTCATACACTAATTTATATTATAATCTCTTATATTTTCGTTTGTTTTTATTTAATATGAAAACAACTTCTAATACTATAATGTGTATAAGTTGTAAGAATATATTTATATTTTTTAAGGTGATATTTTTTAAGTGGAATTCATATGTTGTTAAACTTAATGATATTTTTAGTTTATAAAAATTGAATAGATGTGCTTAGGGATGACAATGGGTTTGGGGCGGGGCGGGTAGTAGAATATCCAGGCCCGCCCCATGTCCCTCCCAAAAGATCCGTGCCCGGCCCGAATTTGCGACGGGGCAAGAATGATTGCCCTGCGCCCTGCCTAATTTACTTTTTTAATTGACAAAATTATGAAAAATTTAATATATTCCAAAACTTTCATGTATTGATACATATATTTAAAATTATAAAAATAAGTTAATTATAATCATTTTAATTTTATCTTATGAGATTCATTATGAAATAATTTTAATTTATTCGTATAATCACATTTTTAATCATAACGAGCACTTCTCAAATAAGATAAAATTAAAATGATCATAATTAACTTAGATTTATTTTTCTAAATATATGCACATTTGTATATATATATATTTATAGCGTATTATATATATATATATATATATATATATATATATATATATATATATATAAAATATAGCGGGGCGAGGACGGGGTATGAGGAGGACCCAAACCCGCCTCATCCCGCCCCAAATACCTTGGGTCAGGTCGGGTAGGGGGCGGGGTAAAATTATCATCCCTAGATGCGGTGTATGAAACATAGACCACATGAAACGTATGATAAATTTACGTACCTTTTCTTTTCATAATAGCATTTCTTTTCATAAATTCTATTTATAATTAGAGTTATCAATATAAGTTAGTAGTGTGGTTCGACCCACAACCCATCATAACCCATTATTTGATGAGGTGGGGGTGGGATGGGATGGGACGGAATGGGCCTCAAAATCTCAACTCAACCAAATCACTAGTAGGCCGCCGATTAGGCAGGCTGACCCATCAAAATTTTTATTTATTATTATTTTTTAAATTTTTTCAAAGAAAAAAAAAATATACATGTAACATATATACACATATACTAAGATACATATACATTCAATTGCGTATAATCTAAACAATTTTTTTAAAATGGATTTTTTACTAAAATTTCTTCATTCTTATATGGAAATGACTCATATCAATATTTTCAATCTTTTATAAATCATTATAGGTAAGAATTTTTATCATTATTATTCATTTTTATCTATATTTTTAATAAAAATATTAAAAAATATTAAAAAAATATAAAAAAATTGAGGTAGACCAAACCACTAGCCCACTGACCAACCTACCAAAAGTCCAACCCACTTAGGTTTATCTTTTCACGGGTCTATAATTACTCAACCTAACCCTCTATTTTTGTGGTTGGATCGGGATAATGGACCATAATCCATTTTGATAGCTTTATTTATAATAAATAGAATTTTAAGGTTAATTAATATAATTATTTAATGATATAAAATTCAATGTTGATAGTAAACATTAATGTATGATATTGACATTTTAACTAAGTTTGTTAAAATAATACATGCTTAGACTTCAAATAAAGAAATTATTTATAAATTTGAATTTTGTTTAATTTACAAAGTTTAGAAAAAATTATAAATTAAAAAAAAGGAAACAAAATTAAAATAAAGGCGATTGTTTAAAAATGATTATTCAAACTCTTCGTACCTATTAATTAATGAAATTGAACAATTTTTATGAATTCGAGTTTAAAATAACATATGGAATTTATATAAGAAATTTTGACTTTATTTATCATTTCATGTTTTATTAAATTTATATAATAAATTTTGACATTTTTTTATCATTTAATGGAAAATTTTGAAGGTTATTCTAAAATTTAACAGTAAAATCAAAATTAAAACACTGGTACAAGAGGTGAATAATATAATAGACATAACAATATATATTTTCTAAATAAAAAATAAAAAATTATTTATACTCCTTTATAAATGCAACATGTATTCCGATAATTAAATAATATGTTAATCCAATTGTATTATATTTAGTGTTATATTAGACCATATGTTGCACAAAACTATAGCTATATTTTTTAATATGTGAATAATATTAAAAATTTCTAATTTTATTAAGTTTAATTTAGTTTTTTTTTCCCTTTTAATCCCATGATTGTACGAGTGGTATACTAATGTATATATATATATATATATATATATATATATATATATATATATATATATATATATATATATATATATATATGCCTACAACATTAGAGAGAATCGTAAAGGTGTAGACTTGTAGTGATATAATTGTATAATATTTTAAAATCGAAAATAAATTGATGATTATTTGATTATTTAATCAGTTTTTGATTGATGAGTAAAACTAGTTTAATTACTTAGATATAAATCAATATTTTTAGATACATGAGAAAGGTCAAAAAAAAAAAAAAAAAGAAATTCAATGGCTCAAAAAATTGAAAAATGTTTGATATTTACCTGAATAATAGGTATTACATAGATGGACCATATATTTTATTAATTGTTTCTTCTTTTTGAAAAATAGATTAATACAGTTTCCAGTTTATTTAAAGTATTTTTTAGATACTGAATTTTTAATAGAAATATTAAACATTTATCATATTTATAAACTGCATTCAATTCTATAAATATTCTTATCTTAAAAAAAAAAAAAAATCCTTATAAAAAATCCTAACCACGTACCCACATTCCAAACCCATAATCTAAAATGAGTCCAAATTCCCCTACCAGAGAACGAAATCGGAGAAGCAAGAAAAACTTCCCTTCCTCAAGCCGTACCCGGCCCGCTAGCCCGACTTCATCATTCTCCTCTCCACCTTCTGCAACATCACTCACTCACAGCGAGCTCTTAACAGAAGAGCTCTCACGATTCGAATCGCTCCAAATCTCGCCCGATAACCCGAATCCGAGAAGCTTTCCGCACAGCGTGAAGCAGCAGTGTTGGGATAAAGCTGAAAAAATTAAGGGCCGCGACCCGGATAGATGGCGGCGCGACCCGTTGGGTAACATTGTGTTCAGGAAGCTCGTGGGTTGCCCCGGTTGCCTTTGCCATGATTACGATCACATTCTTCCCTACTCCAAGGTAATTCTCTGGGTTTTAGTATTAGGTGTTAGGGTTCTAGTTGTGGGATTTTGTCCTTGTTTTTTTCAATCCATCTATTAACTTGTTAATTCTGTTAACAAAGTGTTGCTTCACGTTCTTAACAAGATTATGTCCAGCTTAGCTGACAGATTGTTCAAGCGTGGGACTTGGTGTGAAATGGGAAAGTGGACATAACATAGGGGGAACCATTATTTAATTTTCTGCAATTTATGTCATTGGAATTAGGGAAAAAAAAGAGTTTCTATGGAGGCAAGAACAAGCTGAGATGCTAACAGGAGTTACTAAGTCTATTGGATTTTGAAATAAAATTCAAAGATATTGTTGCTTCTTTTCTTGAGTTTTGGGGTAGCTTGTGTGGCTTTGTACCATATTGGTAGCTAATCTCAAATCACAATTATCACAAAAATTGTGTTTTTCACAACTTAATAGTTAGCGCTTTAAAACAGCATTCATCATATTATCTCACAAAAAAATAAAAGAGAAAAGGATTAGATTTGGAATACCATTTACACTAGGATCCTTTCTCTCTTGCTCATAGACTTCACTAACTACATGTTTGCGTGGATATATATTTCAAGAGGATATGTGAATATAACCTGATTGATTGATGGATGACATTTTGTCTTACCAAAATTTTGTTTCTAAAAGCTGGATTATTCCTTATTTTGATCTACTTATGTGAAATGCATATTTCATATATATGCAGGGAGGAAAAAGCACATTAGATAATTGTCAAGTGTTGCAGGTAAATCTTTCCCTTCATAAATTGGAAACATTCTTGTGCTTGGAATGCATGTTCCATTGCTCTTGTCGGGTTGCTGTTGTTTCATACTTCATTATATTGCAGAGATGCCTTTTGTTCATTGGATTTCAATGTTAATAAGTGAAATCTGACCATTACAGGATTCTAGTGTTGGATTTTGATTTGTATGATAGAATTGAAGAGAGAGAATGTAATAACGTGGATTTGCCATTTAGCCTACATCCACATTAAAATGTCCACAATGCTATAATAATTATGTTGTTCTCTCTTGATTTCATATAATATTGTTGGTGGGGCTAACATAATAAATAAGTAAAAGGAGAAATTATCTGTCAAAATCAAATCAATAATGCCACATTAATTAATAGTGATGCACTATTAAGATCTTTCAATTATATCATCAGAATCATTCTTGAATTCTAACACACTATTTCTAGTTGAAAATGGAGATCATGATGGAAGTGTTCCAACTTGAAATAAAATGACTTCAATAAATCTTGGATGCATTGTAGGTCTGCATAGAATATCCATGATGAAAAAGAAAAAAGGCACAAATGGAACATTTTATAAAATTTCTATGAACAATATATAAAAGTATCACGATAAATTATATGAACGGAATCAGTTATGTGCTATGAAAAAGTGGGCATAAGACTACTACCTGTCTAGGTACTATATTTTAGCATATGTATGGACCAATTTTGAACACATTTTTCCAAGATTTTTTATCTATCTTCTTCAGTGGGCTTGTGACCTAACTGATGTATGCTTTGAGGCAGGCAGTTAACCCGCCAACAACTACATCCATTGATGTAAATAAGTCATTCTTAGGCCTAGAACTTTAATGATTTGCATTGGTTTCTATAAACACCACATGATCTAAACCACCAAACTGCAGTTTCCAATCAATTCAAAAATGTACCCCTAGGAAAACCAATATCTTGTCAAGCTAGTGGGTGACAATTTTGAATTAGTTGGCAAGTTTCCATGTTTTGGTGCTGAAGATCATGTGATGCGTTTATAGGAGTTGATATAAACCATCCTAGGTGTAAGAATGACTGTTTCCCATAAATTTTTAGCTGTTTTTGGCACGGTTATCTGGCTTGCACATCGCTATGTTGTAAGAGTTAGGTTTAGGCCCACCAAAGTGAAAAGATCCAACTTTTTTTTAATAATTCATTTGAGATTAGTTCATATACTTCACATGGAAGTAGTCCGTGAGAGCAGTTATTAATTCTACATCTGTGGATAAAATGTCCAAAGGGCAATAAAACATATATTGTTCTCTCTTTATTTCATATTATGTTGAATACCTATTTATATAGGTATAGTCCATGTGATAAACAAGGAATAGGAAAAAATCACTCCTAAATCAAATCCATGATATCGTAATACTCGGTGATATATTATTGTGATCTTTTAACTGTATCCAGAAATAAATTCTTGATTCTTAATTTTTAGATCTTTTTCAAGTATGTATCATTGTTTGCTATTGGGTATGCTGAGTTCGAAATTTATCCGTTAACGGATGTTGAAATATCAGCCTTGCATTTGCAGTTGTTTTCAGTGATCCCATCTTCTTATTTCTTTATATTTCAAATTCACCCACTATATTTTAATGGTAGCTGGTGACCATAAACTTTATCACTTTGCATTTTTCTCAAACTGAAGCTGAACTTTCTATGGTGAAGGTTTGTGCCTTTTGTACATTAGACTAGACTAACTAATCCAACGGATGGATTCAATTACTTTCTTTAACCAAGAACATCTTTTTTACTCATAGCACCTGAGTGGGTTTTTGATTAGGTATCGTAGTGTTGTGGCCATTGGACGAATCACAATATATTTTGGACCATAATTTAGAATTCCATTTCTATATTGTTACTTTTGCATAAAAAAATTCATGAATTGTACCCTTTTGTTTCTGGTTGGAGTTAATAATGCTTTTATTAACTGGCATTAAGGGACAACGTCCAAGCATGGGATCAGACTTATAGGGAAATTTTTTGTTACTTTTTCTTAAATAATTTAATTGTAGAGAATGGTGGTCATGTAAGGATGATAAATTGGTGAAGCTCTTACTCCTTTTTTCTAAATGAATATGGGTATGTGGATTTTATGGTATGCACTGCGTGTTAGTTGGATAACCTTCATACCCTTGGTTTTTCTACTATGTTGGTAAAAATGTGAACTAGGTGGTATGAAGAGAGTGGAAAGGATTAAAAATGTGAACTATGCTAGTAAAATGCTCATTCAGTTCCTATTGCAGTATACTGCTGAATGTTAGTGGTGCTCTATTAGCTAATGTCTCAATGATTTATTTTGATAAATTCATGTTGCATAATGACAAGGAAGTCTTTGTTTTGAATTATTTGTTATTGAAATATTTCAGCAACTGATTTGATTGTTATCCTTGGCACATTATTCAATCGATGATGACCTGGTTATAATTGTGTCATATTTATAATGCGTAGGCAACCGTAAATCGATCCAAGGGAAACCGAACTGAGATGTCAAAAAGTGATCTTATTCAGAAGAGTGCTTACTGCCGGGTGTCAGGTACATTTGATTCTTCTACATTAGGTTAGTTAGGAGCATGGTAACATCATTTCAAAAATAATTAGAATAAAACACAATAATTCAGAAGGATGATAAATCTTGTATATATCGTTGGTAAATGTTATTGTGACAATTTTCCAAAGATTTTGTTTATAAATGATTCATTGCTGAATGTTGTTCCTATTTGAATTAAATGACATTGTACTAACTTGTATTTCCACCTTTTCATTACAAATAAATAATTACGTTAAATAATATTATTATTGTGGATAAAATATGGGCCATCTTACCACATGAATGTATTAATAATGAGTTGATATATTCCAAAGGATATTTACAATTTTCAAGCCAAACAATTATCTTTTTTGTACTAAGGTATCTAAACATTGAGTTGTTACTAAATGACCGCTGAACTTTGTGAATGCAAAAAGTTGCTAGCTAACTTTTTGGTCAAACCGGGAGCATCTGCGTTGGAATATTCCACCACCCCGAGCATCTTTAGTGGAATATTCCACCGTCAGGAGCAGTTAGTTGATGACAACTTCATTCGCAAAGTTTAGCGGTCATTTAGCAATAGCTCAAAATTTGGCTTGAAAATTGTAATTTACCCTATTCCTAATAAATCGCAACTTTTAAAGATGAATTTTTTTAAAAATAAATGAGATCATGTAACATTTTTCTGAAATTCTCCAAATTATTCCCTACATACGAATTTTAAGAGCTAATGGATGAGTTCAAGATCCAAGGTTTTTTACTATGACTGGGAGAAGCCCCCTAACACTAATAAACAATAGAAAACAAGCTTAAGTTCCATAGCAATGGATGCAATTTGCTGATAGATCATTTGAAAGCGACTATGTTTCTATAATGATTATTGGTGCAGGTCGTGATATGGATCTTCTCGAGTTGTCAGCATTTGGTAATGTTCGTCGTGGGCAAGATTCTGGTGGATGTAAAATTCAATAATTAGCTTATTCTGGAGCTATATTGCATGGGAGTAGTGATGAATTCCCACGTTGATGGTTTATGAACTAACTGGCTTCAACTGGTGCGAGGTATGCATTCTCTTGATGAAATTAGTCACTCGAAAACCTCGTTTCTTGTACTGCTCATGGCTCCCACACAAATCTTTGCAAGTTGATATACAGCTTAAGACACATCTGAACCCATCAACAAGATTGCACAGAATTTTATTGTGTTTTTGAACACAAACTTGTAATACTATATATATAAACAGCCTGTACTGAACTTATTTAGAAACAATTTTGAACTGGAATTTGTTGTGGATGCTTTCTTGCAGCTTCAAACTATGATTTTCCTCTCCATTAATATTTCGATTTCGTATTTTATTTTATCATTGTATGTCACATCACATAATAATGGTGTATGCATGATGATATGTACTTACGAAATAATATATGAGATTGAAATACGCTGGGAAACAACAAAATCTTGTGCCTTAGTGTAGAAACAATTAAATCTGTGCTATCACTCTTTACCATACGAGCAATGTTCTTTAGGTTCAATTTGTGATGTAAAAATGTGGTGACTTGGGGATCGTGTCATATTCTAATTTAATGCTAAAACATTCGAGGAATTATCATGCCTTAATAAGCAAAGGTAAAGTAAATTATATTAATTAAATGCCCATCAATTTCGGCTACCTTTTTTTGCTTGTTTATTTCTCCTAATGGAATTTGACTTTAGATGGTGATTGTGGTTAATGATAAAGAAGGTTGTTTTTATCTTCACTTGTTTAATTACATCGTTGTATCTTATTTTGACCTTTTATCTTCACCTGTTAAATTACTTTGATAGATGTTGTTTTTGATCACAGGAGTCAAACATGAAAACGATGTTTTATGTTTGGAGTCTTTGGACCCACATTAACTCATTCGGATTTT
This sequence comes from Scutellaria barbata, assembly GCA_028654395.1. Taxonomy (NCBI): domain Eukaryota; kingdom Viridiplantae; phylum Streptophyta; class Magnoliopsida; order Lamiales; family Lamiaceae; genus Scutellaria; species Scutellaria barbata. Next base: position 9,380,138 of record CM053648.1, read on the forward strand.
GAATGAGTTTGGTTAAAGTTCAGTGTTTGTATAAAAAAATTATAAATTGTAAATATAATCATAACTTATTAAACCACACAATAAAAAACTCAATATTTAAGTATCAATTCATTATTCAAATAATTTTTCATGATAAAATAATATTATATCAATATTTTTATAATGTCAGTTTAATTATTAGTTTACTTTACAAATGTCAAATCAAATGCAAGATTATCTAAACTTCAACTTGAAAAATCCAATTATGCTCTTGTTCTAACATACATAGTTTCAAATCTAATATCCTATTCATCTCTAATCTATTTGTCACAATTATTAATTTTAAATTATAATATTTAACGGACTATGATTTTGACTCATCAACAATTATATATTAAGATTGCATTAAAGGCATCTATATCAATTCATTATGTAGTGTTTTTAATTAAAACAAAAGGTGTATTAATTAATGTAGGTGTGTTTTTAAGTGTATGTTTTTGTGTAATTAGTATGTGTGTTAAGTTTGAAAAATGCATTTTTGTCCCATACTTTAATAATTGACTAATGATTGATATAATGATACCTCATCAATTAATGCATTTTACTTTTTTTTTTCTCATCTCATCTCAATATATTTATTTTCTTTACTTTTTCTATACAAATAAATTATTTTCTTTTCTTTCCTATACAAACAATTTATCATTTTTGTATTATTTATACATTTTAATGTGAGTTGAAATTTTTTAATGTAATAATTAAAAAATTCTGTATACAATTTGCACTAAAATTCTCTATTTTCTCTTCTATTTTTTTGTCTTTCATCTCTCAATTTCTATTATTTAATTTATGTAATTTAAATTCATGTAATTGGTGTTTATGTAATTTTAGTTAATGTAATTTTTATTTAGAGAAAATAACCCCAACTACCACATTTTCTTATATTTTGTCCCAAAATTCGTGCAAGGAACAAAAAAAAAAATGATTTCACGTTATAGACTCAGATGAGTCTATTGTGTTCTTTCTACATGAATATGTATTTATTCATTATTTCAATGTCCAAATAAACTAACTTTATTTCAATGTATAATTATGTAAGTTTAAAAAAAAAAAATTCACACTATAGACTCAGATGATTCTATTGTGTTCTTTCTACATGAATATATATTTATTCATTACTTCAATGTCCAAATAAACTAACTTTATTTTAATGTATTTTAAATCTAATTAAATTTAATTGTTCATTTATATTAATTGTATGTCAAATGTATTGTAATGTCAATTGCTAGCTATATCTATGTCTTTTTTTATATAATTAAATTTTAAAAATAATATTTAAATATTATTAATTATATTTTAATGTGAATTGAAAATTATTAATATCATAATTAATTAATCCAACATACAAGTAATAAATAATTACTTTAAATTGATATAAATAAAAATAAAAAATAAAAAATAGTAGATCATGGGATCCACATATAATAATTGTATTTGTGTTAAATTGATTGAAATTTATGTTAAATTGATGTAGAGGTATGTTTTTAAAAAAATAGATGTTTTTAATTAGTGTGGTGGCATGTAGGCCTCACACTAAAATGGTGTGCTAAAAACACATTAATTAGACATGTTAATTTTACCTCGTCCCATCATTCACTTCAACATCTCCTACAATCTTCTAAAAATAAATAATTAAAAAGAAAAACTAGAGAAAAATAATGATTCACATTCTCCCATCTGCTTTTTCATCCATCTTGTCTCAAATTTCTCGCCACTTTCTGAGGCACTTTAATCATGGTTATATCTGCCCAACAAAGGAGAAAATCTCATGTGATTTCGATTATTTTTTGTAAAAGTCGTTAGTAATTGGATTTTCCGGCACATACTTAAAATTACTAAAAAAAAATTCAAAACTTTTGATACAAATTAATTTTTCCAAAATTAATTGATACAAAATTTGGAATATTCTAGATTCTCATATATAACGTGGCATTGTCATCCTTCTAAATCATAAATCCATAAAATCTGGATACAAGACTGTTTGATACCTTAATAACTTTGATCAAATAATAAAAACTCTATCAACCAGGACCTATGTGTTTAATGAATTAGTATAAGTCTGTACGATACACGGATATATAAATTTTATTATTAATATATTTTGATATGAAAATGTTGAACACGAAAAATAATAATTTTTTGGGAGAATTCCGATTTGATTTATCACCTGTGTGACACATGATAATTAAAAAATTAAATATTTCAAAGTTCTCGATACATTTCAATCTCATTGGTGCCCGTGTGATGCATGGACAAATAAATTCAAGTGTTAGTAATTTAGTCTCGATAATATTTCAATCTCATTTGTATCTGTGTGATACGTCAAATAAATTTCTAAGTGTTTAATAATTTTTTGATATAAAAATTAGGATCATGAAAAAAAAAGTTCTTTAAAGGTATTTTACTCCTACCCCAAGTTATTTCAATCTAATCTACCACAATCTAGAAATTTTAAACATTTCTTATTTCCAGTTTGACTACTTTACTAATTGTTTTTATCACAAATATAATCTACAATTGGCCTGTAAAATAATTCAATAACTTATTCGTAATGAACGTAAAACAATAATATTATTGTATAGATTATAATTTTCAAGATTTTGTCAATATTATAGATGATATTATTACCATATATAAAAATCATATTTAACACAATATTAATAAGTTTTAATTTATAAACAATTAAATAATAAATAATTGTATTTCTACTTTGGAAGGTAGAAATGGGCGTGAAAATTTTCACATTTTTATTTCGAGGGGTAGTTGTTATTACATAGATATATATTATATATAGATGGTTTTTCTAAATTCATAAGATAATAAAAAAAAAAAAAAATATATATATATATATAATATTCTAACTTTTGGGGTCGATTAAATAATATAATTAATAATCGACAAGATCAAAAGATGTTAAGTGTTGTTTTCTTGGATTAAAAAAAAAAAATCTAAATTCAATCCACTTTTGTAGCACCTAAGAATTTTTTTTTTTATATATAACTATATAATATATTACCTTAATGTATATATATAATTATATAGTATGAACTTGTACTATATGTTATATATGATATAGATTATATAATATTAAAATATAAAACTCATAAAATATAATTATAACCTAAGAATTATCTAAGTTGTTAAATTTATAACCTAAGCTAAAGCAAATTTACATACTTAATATATATATATATATATATATATATATATATATATATGCATGACTTACTTATAACATGAATTACTATCTTAGCTTATGCACATAAATTAGGTTACGTAAAGTATTTACATATATGTTATAAGTTGCATAGTTTAAGTAATTTGGCTTGAGATTTCATGAGTAACATAGGCTTGTAGGTAGGGACTTAGGTCAATATCCATCTAGAAGCATTAAATGAAGGTTAGGGGAAGCCATGCTCTTTTCTTTTCATTTGTACGAAAACTGCAGCCAAGTTGATAACCAAGCTCATCTCTTCCATCTTCTTCCATTTGAAAACAAGCAACCAAGCCTTTCTTCTTTTCTCTTCTCCCTCTCAAGCTTGCAGCCACGTTGATCACAGTATTCCATCCACTGATCTTTATTTTTGCAGCAAGGTAAACGGAGCAAGAAGTAGGACTCTTCGAGCTCGTTGCAAGTACGGTTCGAAGCTTGAACAAATCAGCTGCTATGTTTCTTTCTCCAGCTCTCTCGGCTGTGTCAGAGGCTGTCCCTGCCTTAGCTAATGTTGCCTTTGCCGCTGTGTCATGCCGGAGCTGGCGGGGTGTGTGTGTGCCGGCGCGTCGGGGAGGGAACCGCCACAGGAAACGGCGGTTGTGTTGGGCTGAAACATGTCCTGTTTTGGCTGCGTTTCTACTGGTGTGAGTGGCTGTTGATGTTTAGTTGTAGTGTTGTTGGTGTGCTGAGTCTTGGTCGATGGTGGGGGGGGTTATGTTCTCCGATCGGGTTTGGTCGCCGGCGACTTCCAGTCGTCGGCAGCGGCAAGAGGGGAGAAAGCAGTACGAGCTGGGAGCAGGTTACGGGATGGCTGGTGGCTGGAAAGAGAAGCATAGGGCTGGGTTATGTTTTGAAAATTTTTGTGAGCATGAAGGGCAAAAACGTCATTTTGTTGCTGATTTTATTTTAATGCTTAATTAGTTTTAAATTGCTTATAAAACCTAATTAATTAAGGACATGTATGAAGATCACCCGAAAATACGAATGAGGATAATCGAACCCTTAAATTTATCTAAATTACATAGTTTTATTATTATTGATGTTATTATGTAATTGTTTCCTGCAGTTGTAACACAAATCAATATTGCTTGTATTTGATTGTGGAGAAGAAGATACCTGAGGAGGTGGATGACTTCTTCTGACGTCGTTCTTCTTGTTGAGGTTGGTGTTGCTGCTATTGTTGTTGCTTTTTATAAATCTCCTGAATTTCTTTAGAAGTAGCGCCATATCCTCTTCAGCAACTTTTGCTGTATCCTCATTCTGTTTACTGCAACTGGTGGTTGCTGTATCCTTGGTTCCTCTGGCAGTCAGCGCTGTAACTTTGGAGCTTGACTCCTCTGACTCATTTCTCCGTCTATTGATGTCATACTCAAATGCTTTCAGGTCGGAGAATAGGTCGAATGTGCTCATGGACTTCAGGTCCATAGACACTCTCATGGTAGTGGTCTTGCTATCCCACTCCGCAGGTAGGGCTCTTAACACCTTCATGTTTTTCTCTTTTTATGTGTAGTATTTGCCCAGAGCTTCTAGTTTATTCACTATGGATGTGAATCTCAAGTCTAGTTGCTCAAGAGTCTCTTTATTCTTCATCTCGAAGAGCTCGAATAATTGGGTCGCGTTGGAGATTTTATTGTCTTTGGTGAGCTCAGTTCCTTCGCAGATTTGCTCCAACTTTTCCCATATTTCTTTGGATGTTGAGCAAGATTTAACTTTGCTAAATGTGCCTTTATCCAAAGTAATAAACAGAGCATTATTTGCCACATTATCTAGGTTGACTCTCTTCCTGTCTTCATTTCCCCACTCTTGACGTGGTTTGGTTAGGAAGTTAGGTGGTGGCTGCTCTCCTTCCGCATGGTCTCTTCCATACATTGGATTCACCTTCATGGGGATTATTGGTCCTTCAGTTATGACCGTCCACATCTCATCGTTCATGGCTGAAAGGTGTGCCTGCATTCTTATTTTCCAATCGTCATATTCCTCTAGAGAAAACATAGGTAGCTTGTGATTGGAGGAATCCATGATATGCTTTAAGAATGAGTTTTATGCAGAGAAAACAGCAAGACAAAGGTGGATCTGGGTAGGTGACCAGATAAGTTGGCTTTTAACCCAACTTGCTCTGATACCACTTGTTGGTCCCAAGTGGTATCCGAGGTTCAGAGGGGGGGTGAATGAACCTTGGTCGATTTTACAAATCTTTAAACAAACCGTTCTGCACTACAAGTTACTTGAGCTTGCAGCGACAGATAGTTACTGCTTGCAGTACTAGGATACAGTCCTGCATGTTGTAACCTGGAGTTTTATACGCAGCGGAAATATTAACTTTAAAACACAAGGCTGTTTTTCTCAAAATGCTTCTTTCAAAACGTTTTATGCTATGAGATAATCAAGATGCAGAAGATAAACACACAGATAAATAAAGCAATAAGCACTTATGGCTTATAGTGGTTCGAAGGTGGTGTAATCCTTCTACGTCCACTCTACTGCTCCTCGAGCAGGAACTTCGTTAAGCAAGATTGATTTACAGGACTCTCCTAACAATCTATCAACTTACAAAGTTAACCACCTACTGAAGTCCAGCGTACACACAGCAACTGCAAACTTGAAAGGCTAACCCACACAGGGAAACTGCCTAACTCTAAACAACTAAACAAACAGCAAGGATCTCTCCTATCAACTGCTTGACAGCATTAAAACAACCTAAGCACACAACAACAAGGTTAAAAGGATAAAATGTTTTCTTCAACTATTGCTTCGAAGTGAGCTTCTGGATCCTTAAGGAAACTTTCAGCTTGAACTTGCTTCACTTCGGATGGTTGAGTGACTGATACTGATTGTAGGCTTGAATGCTTGAATTTTGTAAGCTTTGAATTTTTTGCAAATGATTTTCAGGTCTTAGTAACAGTAACCAGCTTCAGTGCTCCTCAACCTCTATTTATACTTGTAGGAGAAGATGTCCGTTGAAGGAGACATCCCTCTTTTGAATTTGAAGTAGTCTGACCAAAGGCATGATTCGCATTTAATGCGACTTGACTTTCTCTTTCGGAGCATTTAATGCGACAGTTGCGGCTCGCAGCTTTCTGTAGCGCATCAGTCCACATTTGGCTCCGCGTCTGTGCCTTTGACCTTTTCTTGAACGGCTCTATTTATTCTTGCTTGAACTCAATTCCTCGTACTGCATTTATCCTTCCTAGGATTTGTAGGATACTTCGTTTTGTAGTTGGTACTGTATGACTTATCTGTACTGTAAGCTTTGCGCTGTATCCTCGGTCTTCGTGTAGCTGATACCTTCTTGCAGTGCTGCGGTAACTTAGACCTGGTTGCAGTATCTTCTGGCAGTGCTGCTGTAACTTCTTTCTAGCAGTACTCCTGTATCCTTTTCTTGCAGCGATGCTGCACGTCGTTCCTTCTTACTTTGTTGTATAGAAGATCTGTCTTATTAAAGCGTTGTTGTATCTTCCTTCTACCAGCTATGCTGTATCCATCCTTCTTGCAGCGATATCTTTCCTTAAAGACTTAGATGCAGCTTTATCCTTCTTTAACCTCCATTTTCAGCACTTAACATAAGACTCAATCCTAGTCTATTTATTCACTTAAATAATGTGAAAAATGGGGTACTCAAAACTTCCTATTACATATTTGGTTTGTCTCATCAAAATCTAAACATTGAAATCCTAACAATAATCATAGCATTTAGTATTCCTCAATCATGCTTGGAATATGGAAAACTGTAAACAGATAAATAGTTAGAAATTACCCCCACCTTGTTCGGTGGTTACTACGTGAGTTGCAAGTATCAAAGATCATGTATCCCAAGGCTTCAATCCAACAGGTAGCCTACATAATTTACGGTGTTTCTTAGATCTTTATTAAATATAAATAAAGATTTAAACGATATCGGATGTGATACTATTGATTGAGATAAGATGGATCGGAACGGAAGGCCTAATCATTGAGTTTGAAGAAACAAGAGGAAAAAATCAATTTATAAGGTTGAGGTGAAAGAGAATGAATTTTAGATCACAAAAAAAAGAGCTCGATTGGAGTTGAAACAAGCTTGAATGAAACATTTTAAGATTGAGGGGTATTTTGGTAATTTGATCAAAGGGTTGACTTTGGCTGCGACAACTTGATGATAAAGTATGACAAAAAGAAAATGAGATTCGGATCGAAAATCGAATCGAAAATACGGCATCGCATGCGTACCCGACGATGGGGAAAAAAACCCGGTGGTGTCTCCCGGCAGCTATCGAGTTTTCTCGACAGCGGCCAAGTTTTCTCGGCAGCCTCGACCAGGCTCACGCCCTGACCACCAGGCGTCGACCCTGCTTAACCAGCCTACTTCCTGGCACCACCAGCTGCGGCAGCGCCGCCCTGTGCCTCCATCACTTCGTCCTCTGGCGAGCCTGCACTACCGGCTACCACCTCCGGCCATCCCTTGCTGGATTACGGCATGAATAGTGCCGGAAAAACAGCCAAAAAAACCCTTCATCACACACGCACATATATATACACTATGCAAACTCCATGCAACAGTCCCTTTCCCAACCCGTTTTCCGACACTGACGTCGCCACCCATAGCGACGCCGCCTCTTCAGTGGCTAGCCACATCCTCGGCAGCCCCTCCGGTGCCTATACCCGTGAGAAGAAGAAAAGAGAGAGAGAGAGAAATGAGAGAGAGAAAAGGTGGTAAGAAGTTAGGGTTTAAGGTTTGGAGATCGTTTTTCACCATTTTTCGGTGAACGGAGAATCAAAATTGAATTCCAGAAGTTGTCCTATATTCGTCTCGTTAAGGGCTACCTTATGTGCGAAAATCGGTTGAAACCGATGAGTTTAAAATTTTCTGGCGAACTCCGATGGTGGGGCGCCGAAGATAGAAAAAGAAAGGAGAAAGAGAGAGAAGAGAGAGAGACTTACGTGTATTCAGCGCTTTTCGACTCGTTCGAAGAAATGGTGAAAAATGAATCGAATGAGTGCTTATTTATAGGAAATTTGGAAAGTACTGTTCATGTAGGGTAGGTTACTGTTCATATAGGTTAGGTTACTGTTCACGATAAAATGTCGGTTACTGTTCATCAAGATTCCATTCCTCGTTTTTTCGAAACTTCGTATTTTGTCATTTTCTTCGCCGTTTGTGCTATGGGTGTCCGATTGACCTCTAATTTATTTCTATCTTCTCATTTTTCCGTTACGCATCTAGTGGTATAAAAATATTTTATATTCCATGTCTATAAATTTTATCCATCTAAGACCTGTCGTTAAACACGTATCTGAAACGTACGTAATTAAATTAAACACTTAAGAATTAATACACATAAGATATTTCAATTAAGGGTTTACTTATTTAATTAACCAATTATGCTTCGTTTTTGTCCTGAGCGCTACACAACCTTTACTCAAATTGTCATTTTAACCAAACTTTTCACTATTGATCAAAATAACATAACCATATGTGTATTGAATGTTTTATGACTAAAATTGAGACAAAAAACCTAGAGTCCCTTGGATATATATCCTAAGTATAAGTTAGCTAGCTTGTTTTATTTTTACAGAAGAATGCATCTCTAAGTCTTATTGTGGGATATCACTCGAAATACTCAATTACAAATAAAAACCAACAATCATATTTTTTTAAATCAACTGGAAAATAAACATATCATAAATTAAAGTTAAATAAGTAAATTATTGATGTTGATAAGTTATATGGTTGTGTGGTATGAGTCGTGCACGACTCATGCACAAGTTGTGCACAAGCTATTCACTAGGTGTATTTGTTTGAAAATCGAACAATCACCTGTTTCTTACTTCGCCATTCATCATGCATAAATCACTTCATCATTCTCAACCCATGTCCAATCCAATGTCCATCCCAGTGCTTCAATGTGGCGATATTATATGAAGTTGAAATTTGTAACGATAGTCCAATGCCACATTTCAATAAATAAATAAACATCTTCACTGAATCAATTTATGTAACAAAATAGATTTTCTCAAGTGATAAAAATCATAAGAATACTTGTAGTATATCCATCATCCTCCCAATAATTAGCATCTCATTTCATAGTTATACTTTCATTATAATCAAGGGCATCATAAACATCTGATCAGGAAAATCACTAAGAAAAAATCATAAAGAAAGTGCATACATTAATGATCAATATACATATAAAATAACCAGTGAACCCAACATCAAGAATTGAGATATTGATCATTGATCTCCATGAGATTGAAGCAAAGATAGAAAATAAAAAATCTCAAAAACCTGCTTAAGCTTCACATATTATATTGAATCGTTTTTTTTGCAAAGAATCAGCACTCCTTAGTCCAGATCACCTTACTATAGGCAATCCCTCTTTTTGATTACTTCCAATGATTGTAAAAATAATTAAAGAAATCATTGTCTCACTTACTCATTCACACTCATTCTCTCATTCCCCACCTCTCTCTACAAGTGAATATTGTATACTTAAGGTGCTTTTTCTTTTGATTACTTCATTAATGTGTATTCCTCAATTAAGAAAAGAGTTATATATTCTTCTCTCTATAAGAAATGTGGTCAATGGTAGTTGCCACACATCCTCATTCATTTATCTATCTTTGTGTGCACCTCATGTTTTGATCTCAATGTTTTAGCTTGCAATGTTTTGTGTTAATTTGGCTTAATGTGTAATTAATTTACGGGCTCATAAGTTGTACGCAATATATAATATTATCAAGATAATATATTCATGTAGAAAATGATATTTTTGTTGAAGTATCTCTTGTATACAGATAAACTTTAATCTTATGGTATTTTAAATCAATAAAAATCAATTCAAGAAAGTTAATATAATTTCAATATAAAGTCTAGAAAAAGTTACTGCAAAGAGATTTATAGTTTCATAAAAACATATACATAAGTCAACGTTAAAAATAAGTAAATTATTTGTGTTGATAAGTTATGTGGCATGATTATTGCACGACTATTGCACGAGTGTACTTATCACACGTTTCAAATTCAGACATCATGAGTTTAACTCCACTTGTACAGTGTACTAACCACATGTGTCCCATCTGAGTCCATTGATACATTAGACTCATCTACAAAGGACATTGGCGTGTGAAGATAACAATTCACAATTTCAACTACAAGACCAACTATACATATTGAAATATCGTCGACATCCCTACTCTGCAAGCTAGTGTCTCCCAAATATTCAGTTTCAATTACGAGCTATTGATGTTGGATGGTTCCAAAAGTAAGTGCATGTATTGTTAATTTCACGGATTTGCAAAAATACAAAACCTTGCCTCGAAACATATCAAATATTTGATGTTTAATAGATTATATGATGATGCTATGGGGGCAAAGTTTCATAATGACATGCTAATGGAAAATGAGAATGTGCAAATAGAACTATTATTTAAGAAGAAAACAAGTTTCACATTTGAGGCACGATTAGCATTTCCACATGTGATATACTTAAATTGCAACAATTATGAGATGCCTCCATCAAATATTTACCCTTTTTTTTTCAACGTAAACACCTTACTCCACATGTCTGTATGTTTCTGTTAATTATAATAATCGTCATCGCATCTTTCATTCTCCTAGCTACTAGCACCTTGAAATTGAGGATTATGTATCAGATTAAAATTTTCAAATTATTATTTTTGGTATGCAATTTGATTTTATTTGATATTTTTTTTAGTTTGTACATTTTAAAGTTTCTAAATTATACAATGCCTAAAATGTGTTTGATATCTTTTTGTGAGAACAATTTTCATTTATATTATATTGTTTGCATGCTCATTGATTGAAATAAATGTATTTAAATTACTAGTCAAATCACACTTTACAATCTTATGTTGTTTTCATATAATGAATTATACGACTATTGTGGGTTGCTGTAAAAATATGGAGTCTTCTACAAATGACAATCAAACAACTTTAGTTATCGAGGATGAGAAAAATGAAGACACTGAAAAACTTAAATGTTAAGAGCAAAAATCAATTGATCCCAAAAATGAAGATAATAAATGATCGAAAGTTGGCTAGAGTTCACAGTTATTACAATGGATAATAAGAAAAGGATGTGTAACTATTGTAGTACACTTATTGATGTCAATCCTCAATGTTTAACCACTCGTTCCACTGACAATTGAAGAGTTGTCCAGCTTGTCTTACAGTTATTGCTAGAGATTTAATTTGTGTTTATTTTATAAGTGAAATGACTTGTTTTTGACTTTTTCAATTTTTACTTTACTGTTATTACTACTTATGTTGGAATTATTCCATCCTTCAATTTCGGATTTGTATAATTGTTATTTTTATTTTAGATTATAATACTTTTTTCAATCATTAAATTCTTATTTTTCAAAAAAAACAAAACAGAAATTAAATTTTTCACAAGTATACATTTGTATTACATTCCCTTAATTTTTGAACAACTTTTTCTAGTGCATTTACCTTATGTTAGGCAAGAATATGTTATATCAAGATCACAATATGTTAATAGATTTTAGAATAGAAAATTACTCTATCTTGTGATGATCTTAGTCTTGGGTAATTAGACATACAAGAACAAAAATATGTCAGTTGTATGAAATATATAATATTATTAAGATCATATATTCATGTAGAAAATGATATGCTTGTTGAAGTGTCTCTAATACAGAGAGAAACTTTAATATCATGGTATTTTACATCAATAAAAATCAATTAAAGAAAGTTAAAATAATTTCAATATAAAAACTGGAAAAAGTTATTGCAAAGAGAGCTAGTTTAAAAAAAAAACGATATAACATAAGTTAAAGTTAAAAATAAGTAAATTATTTGTATTGATAAGTTGTGTGGTTGTGGCACGAGTTCTGCATGATTATTGCACGACTATTGTACGAGTTACCTAAAGTTAAACATAATATTATCAACACAACAAAAACATAAGATAAAAGGTCATGAGATTACTAATGGAGTTAACTAGCTTGTTGTTTTATTTTTGCAGAATAATGCATCTATTATTTTTATTATGTCGTAATACTCTACATACTCAATAATAAATAAAAATCAACAGTCATAATATTTTTCAAGTCATCTAAAAAAAAGTTAATTAACGTTAAATAAGTAAATTATTTATTTTGCTAAGTTGTAAGGTTGTGCGACATAAGTTGTGCACGACTATTGCACGAGTTGTGCACGAGCTACGCGAGAGTTTTATTTGTTTGAATGTTGAACAATCATCATATTCTTTAACTTCACCGCTCATCATTGCATAAATCACTTTATACTCAACCTACATCCAACCCAATATCCACCCTAGTGCTTTAATGTGGGGATATTTTTGGAATTGAAAATTGTAATGATAGTCCAACGTTATATTTCGACAAACAAATCAACATCTTCACTAAATCATTATATATAACACGTGAAAAAAATCATATAGAATACTTACAGTATATCCATCCATCTCCCTATAATTAATATCTCATTTTATAGTTATATTTCCATTATCTATATATAACATATGTTCGCCTAACAAAAGGTATATGCATTAGACAAAAGTTGCTCACATAAATTAAAGAAATGAAATACAAATGTATGCGATTTGTAAAGAACAGAATGGCTAAAAAAGAATTATAATCCAAGGTTATTGTTTGACATTCAAACAAATAAATCTATTGCATAAACTACGAAAATAATCTGAAGATCATAGATTTGTTGCCGGATACACCTTATAAACAGTAGGTTGTAAATTGTTGCAAATGTGGAGTACTCACTTCTTTGATCCAATTAAGATACATCAAATATCGTGAGTTCATTCCAATTAACTATTTGTCATGTTGGGATAAGTGACCTCATTGTAAGGCTACTTAAAAGCTTTATGCTACAAGGATAGGCCCTGGCTATACTTGTGGGCCGACTAGGATTGTCGAGTGGAGTAAATTTCCAACTCTGCATAGACTCTAATAAGTAAGCTAGCTTTATTAATATTAACCGAAATGCATTTTTATTTATCATAAATTAATATAATACTTTTTTGTTGCTTTTACAATGACATTAGAGCTTACTTTCTCATATTCACAGTTTGTGGCTCAAGGGAGATGAACATGTTGTATATCGCTCTCTTTCTTTTACAATGATATAATTGTAAATTGTCCAATTTATTTTTGTGGTTGTTGCAATTTAACTCAGCACAAAAATTGTAATGAGTTTAAGTTGAATAACTCATCACTCATGTTTAATTTAAGATTTAATTAATCAGTTTCGATCAATCATATATATTGTGTGGATATATATCCTATCATATAATAGCCCAACTTCTCCACAGACCTCAAATTCAGACATCATAAGTTTAACTTCACTTGTCCAACATGTGTCCCATCTAAGTTCATTAGTACATTAGAATCATCTAAAAAGGATATTGATTTGTGAATAACAACTCACAATTTCAACTACGAGACCAGACACATTGGAATCTTATCGCACATCTCTACTTTGTAAATGTTTCCCAAACATTTAGTTTCAACTATGAGCCATTGATGTTGGATGGTTCCAAAAGTAAGTGCATGTCTTGTTAATTTCATGAATTTGCAAAAATACAAAACCTTGTCTCTAAACTGATCAAAATATTTAATGTTGAATAGATGATACAATGATGCTATGGGGTGAAGTTTCAGAGTTACATGCTAATGTAAAATGAGAATGTGCATATAAAGGTATTATTCAAGAAGAAAACAAGTTTCACGTTTGAGTCACGATGAGCATTTCCATATGTGTATACTTAAATGACGATAATTATGTGATGTATAAAGAGTAAGTGTTTCCTCAGCTTATAAATATGATATGACTTCCACAATATATAAAACAAAAGGTACAACACATAAGCTATATACAAGGACACAAATCATAAGAAATATTTACATGATATTGTACAGCTGGAATAAATTATTTAGCATCATCATCGGATTTATGCCTAACACCCCCCTCAAGCAAAGTGAATGGGGACATAACTCATAGCTTGGAACTGAAAAACCTCAAACATTGGTCAGGAAAGTGCCTTGGTGAAGACACCAACCACTTGAAGATTGGAAAGAACAAATTGAGTATGAAGCTGCTGACCTAAGACAAGCTCTCGAACAAAATGGTAGTCGATATCAATATGTATGGCTCGTTTATGAGCAATCGGATTTTGGCTGAGAAATATAGCACTTTTATTGTTACAAAGAAGAGTGGGTCCAGATGAAGGTATAGAATGCAATTCATGAAGAAGGTGAGTGACCTATATTACTTCAGAAGTCGTGTTGGCCATGGCTTTGTATTCTGACTCATAACTTGAACGAGAGATAATTGGCTGCTTCTTAGCACTTCATAAGACAAGATTTGGGCCCAAGAAAATAGAGTAGCTGTAGGTCAAACATCGAGTATCTAAACAACTGCCCAGTCAGCGTCAGAGTATCCCAACAGAGTTAAGGGACCTCGAATGAACTTAAGCCCAAGTTCAATCGTGTTCTTAACATACCGAAGGATTCGTTTGACATCCTGAAAATGCTCAATAGAAGGGTTAGACTGAAACTGACTGACAGTATTAACAGTAAATGATAGATCAGGTCGAGTGATTGTCAAATATTGAAGAGCACCGACAAGTGAACAGTATAATATTGGATTGGAATAGGGAGTATCATCAATTCGAAGAATAGTATCTACGGCTAAAGGGGTCGAGATTGGTTTTGATCGAGTAAATCAGCATGAAGAAAAATATCACGAGCATACTTTGACTGACCTAAAAAGAGACCATTGCTCGTGTAAGTAATCTCGAGACCAAGAAAATAATTTAACTTGCCAAGGTCTTTAATGGCAAACTCTTGACGGATGTGAGAGATAAGTCGATTAACCATAATAGCATCACTGCTGGTGATAATGATATCATCAATATAGGCAAATAGATAGAGCAATAGGCGGCCTTGACGAAAAATGAAGAGGGATGTATCAAATTTACTTTATACAAACCCGAGGATAAGTAAAAAGTCACAAAGACATTGAAACCAAGCTCGAGGGGCTTGTTTGAGACCGTATATTGCTTTATTGAGATAACAAACATAAGTTAGATGTAATGGGTCAGTGTGACCAGGCGGTTGGTCCATATAGACAGTTTTTTTAAGACGAACATGAAGGAAAGCATTATTAACATCTAACTGATGGAGAGACCAGTTATTCATGACGGCAAAAGAGAATTACATGAACAGTAGAAGACTTGACGACTGGACTGAAAGTATGATCGTAGTCAAACCCAGGAAGCTGAGCAATACCTTATGCTACAAGACGTGCCTTATAATGGTCAATCGAACCATCGGCTAAATATTTAATACGGAACACCTATTCAGAACCAATGATATTTTCATTCGGCGGTCAAGAAACCAAGTCCCATGTATTGTTAGCGTGAAGAGCCCAAAGTTCATCATTCATGGCGCTCACCTAGTGAGGAGATATAGTAGCTGTTTTGAAGCCTTTAAGTTCCTTGGATAAGTGAATCGTCGAGAGCAGAGTCGTGTGAGCAATATGAGTAGTGGAGGGCTGATATTTAGGCTTAAATATGCCAGCTTGAGACCGTGTTCGCATTGGATGAGTTGGGCGAACAATGGGAAAGTGTGCAGGGGTTGGTGAATGATGGACCACTGGTGGAGCAATCGTAGCTAGAGGCGAGTTAGGTGAATTTGGGAGAATTGAACTTGCTGGCTCAGCTGGAAGCTTGATAGGAAGAGACGACACTACTGTAGGTTGACAAAGTGGCTAATGGCTCGGGGATCCTGAAGATGGTGGCTTAGAATCTGTTCGTGGTATATGTGATGCAGACATGGGAGCTTGTTGATGTGGATCAATAAATGCAGCAAACTCAAATGTGTGCAATGGAGAAGACTTTGTAGATCCAGTGAACAGGAATAAAACCTTATCAAATTAAGCATGACGACTTATGTACACCCAAAAGTTCGTCAAATCGAGGCAAACAAAACCCTTACGCTTGGAACTGTAACCCAAAAACACACAGGGCACTACACGGGAGGATAATTTATTAGCAACATAGTTACGAAGACACGAAAAAACACGACATCCAAACACATGAAAGTTCTCAAAATTAAGTGGATGATAGAAAAGCAGCTCATAGGGTGACCTTTTTTTTAAAATCAACGATGGTAAGCGATTAATAATATGCACCGTAATTGCAAACGCTTCGACCTAATATTTTAAAGGTACAGAATAGTGAAATAACATAGACAAACCAGTTTCAGTGATGTGTCTATGCTTCCTCTCAGCATGGCAATTCTGAGCAAGAGTATAGGGACAAGACATGGTATAGACTATGCGACAAATGCGAAGAAGTTCTTGCAACCGGTGGTTAGTGAATTCAGTACCCCATCAATTTGAAGTCATTTAATAGAGCATGAAAATTGATTCTCCACCAGACTCTTGAATTGCACAAACACATTATAGAAATCAGATTTCAATTTTAACAGATGAAACCATGAGTAGCGTGAGAAATCATCAACAAACATAGCATAATATTGAAAACCATCGCAAGAGGTAATCGGTCCCCACAAATCACAATGAATAATATCCAATGCATGCAGTGCATGCTTATCTTTAGTAACAAAAGGCAACCGTTTGCTTTTTGCCAATTGACAAGATGAGTAAATAGTAGGATTCGGTAAAACAGATGTGACTGAAAGAAAACCTAACTTGCCCAAAAGTTTTATGACATCAAAATTAGCATGCCCAAGATGGCTATGTCATAAATCAAATGAGCCTCGAACTTTATTAGACTTTAAAGTAGCAATGAGACCTGCATGTCCACGCTCCAGTATATAGAGTCCATTTTCACATCTACCCCGAGCTATAGGTGCTCTTGTTAGCCGATTCTGAATTTCGAATAATGAGTCAATGAAAACAACTTACACAGGAAAGTCTTTGGTGAGCTTGCTAACAGATAGGAGGTTTTTCGTTATATAAGGCACGACTAAAATATCCAATAATGATAAATTAGGCGATAAAGATTGAGAACCTGTGTGAGAGATTGAGAGGGTGTTACCATTGCCAACAATGACTTTATCATTGCCAGAATAAGTAGAGGCAGAATGCAAAGAGGCCATAGCATTTGTCATGTGAGATGATGCACCTGTATTAATATACCAGTCTGATTGAGATGAGGGATTTATTGCACATCTGATGTGAAAAGCTTAGGCAAGGTTCGCCTGAGATGGGGCAGACTTGTAACGGTCGGGGCATAATGATCACTACGGAAAATCTAACATTGGGGGAAAAAATGGCCACACCTCCTTCCTCTACTTCCACGACCACCATTGGAGAAATGATAGTTACTTCCCCCAATACCACGACCAGAAGGTGTGCCAGTTTGGTGAGTTGAGCGATTAGAGGCGGGTTTGTGAGTATGGGCTGTAAAAGTAGTAGCCGATGCAGAGGATGAAGCAGCATCAAGAGAGCGTGTGAAAAGATCATGAGTTTCGGCTTTGGATAACAAATCTGAAAGGACGGAAGAGGCATCAGACTGATTTGTGATGTAGAGAAACTATGAAATTTGGGACCGAGACCGCCAAGAAACCAATGAGACTTGTCAGTATTGTCTAATGTACAACCTATGGAGGCAAGTTGATCACATAGAGATTTGAAAGCAGTGCTGTATTCAGTAATGGAGCGAGAGCCCTTTTTGATGAATTGCAACTCGTCTTTAAGCCGTAGTTCTCGAGCTTTAGACAATTGATTGAATGTAGTCGCAATGGTAGACCAGATTGCTGCAGAAAAAGAGCAGCCGACTACAATCGCCATGGCTTCTTCGGTGGGGATAGAGGCAAGAAAAACTCATATAATCTGATCCTTTGCATACCAGACAGTGTAGTAGGGATCAGTGGATGATGGTGGTGAAGAGGAGCCATCGACAAACGAGTGGAATCCTTGAGTAAAAAGGAGAGGGTGTACTTGGACATGCCACGTGAGATAATTACTGGAAGAGAGTTTAATAGTAACCATGTGGGTCATGGCCTGAAGAGAGAGGGTGGAGTCGAAGGAAGAAGATGAAGAGGAGTTGTTGGTGGACGCAATAGATGGATGAGAGAAAAGATGAAGGTTGTACCATAAAAAATTAAGGTTCTCAGCAATTTTGGCTGATACCATATAAAGAGTAATTGTTTCCTCAACCTATCAATTTGATATGGTTTCCACTATATATAAAACAAAAGGTACAACACATAAGCTATATACAAGGAAACAAATCATAAATTTACATGATATTGTACAGCTGAAATAAATCATTTAACATCATCATCGGATTTATGCCTAACATGATGCCTCCACCAAATTTTTACTCTTTTTTTTCCAACCATAAACGCTTTCCTCCACATTTCTCTATGCTTCTTCTAATTATAATAGTCATCATTGCATCTTTCATTCTCTTAGCTACTAGCACCTTGAGATTGATGGTCATGTATCCATGATTATAATTTTTAAATTATTTCAATTTGTTTTTGTTTGTTATTATTTTTGTAATAGTTTGTACACTTCGAAGTTTCTGTATTATGCAATGCCCAAAATGTGTTTGATATTTTTCTGTGAGAACATTTTTCATTTAAATTATATTGTTTATTTGCTCATTGATTGAAATAAATGTATTTTGTTATTTTGACCGTATTTTTATTATTAAACTTTAGTTTTAGATTTGAATCACCGATCAAATCACACTTCACAATCTTATATCGTTTTCATCTAATGAATTATTTGACTACTGTGAGTTGTTGTAAAAATATAGATTGTTCTACAAAGGACAACCAAACAACTGTAGTTATTGAGGATGAGAAGAATGAAAGCACTGAAAAAACTTAAATACAAGAGCAGAAACTAAATGATCCCAAAAATGGAGATATTAAACAATCAAAAGTTTGGCTATAGTTCACAGTTATTACAATGGATACCAAGAAAGAGATGTGTAACTATTGTAGTACACTTATTGTTGTCAATTCTCAAGGTTGAACCACCCGTTCCACCGACACTTGTCCAGCTTGTCTTACAGTTATTACAGTTCCAAATGGACAATATCACACATATATACCTAATGTACGTAAGAATTTCCTTTACATCATACGATAAAACAATTCCACAATGCTGTAGGAATTAGGCAGATGGTTCGATGTACATTGCCATTGGTAACCCTAGCTAACCATAAAGACTCTAAATTCTATAAACTTCTCGTGCAGTATCCAAAAAATTGGTGATTTGTATCTACTTTCTCTTCCCCATATAACACACAAGTGAAGTCATTTTTCAGTATTTGTACACCATTCTGAATCAAAATTGTTTTTGTTAGGACTCTTCCTTTTAATAGATTCTAAGCAAAAGTCGACGCTTATATGGTGCATATTTATTCTGAACTTGCTTGATGATACTCACATTCTCTATTTTTTCCACATTAAATAGGACTCCTTTAAACTGTGCTTTGTAACTGTTTTTTGCGATGTAGATTCCTCTCTTATCCATCTTCTACTTCCATCTATCAATCTTTTATTCCCATTAGTAAACATTTTGTCATACTAAATAAAAATTGTTCAAAGACTTTTTTTCTCAAATAAGTTTCTCCTCCACTCAAAACTCCACTCCCACACCCCGCATCCATGAGCTAGTTTCTCTAACTTTTGTATTATTCCTCGTACTTAAAAAAAGAGTAGGAAATTCAGCTTTCAAAGTATTCCCCTAAACCAAATTATCATTCTAGAAGCTCATTTGTATATTTAGTTTGTACATTTTTAAGTATTAAAAAATATTTGTGGAAATTTCTTTTTATTACTAATTGCTTATTTGTTCCTACCCTATTTTCAAAGTTTTGAATTTCTCACTATTTATATTAAATATAACGAAAAAACAGATAAACATCAAATAAAATAAAATATCTACATTAATTTTATCATCCTCTTGTTGGATGATACATGAACTTGAATTTATTTATATGCCTAGTATTTACAATGATAAGGTTATTTTGTACTTTCTCAAATTGGCGATTTAGTTTATGTTATTTTTGTATAACGATGAGGTTATGATCAATGACTCGACATATATATCATGAATAGTTTTCATTTGTAAGAATGATACTTAGTATAGATTTGTAAAATTTCATTATGGACATGTTTACAAAATAATACTTATAAGCTTACTTCAAAAATAATAATTATTATACTTATAAATGCATATGTGCTACGGACTAATTTCATTCACCTCTACACACTACATGTAACTATCACAAAATACCGTGAAACTGATGAATGAAAATCTAAACAATCAGATCGATCCAATCTAGGACTATTTTATATGCGCTCAAATGTACCTCCAAACGCTCATACGCACTTCATGCCTCATCTGTCTGTGCTCACACTCTCCCGAGTATTAGTGCTCTAACAAATATGTAATACCTTTTAAATATGTTATTGATACCTTTTAATTTTGACAATATTATGTTTGTGTTATGTTAGTTATGTTTTTGCATTATATTACACAAGAATGTACTACATTTAATTATATTAGTGATACTTTTTATTTACGTTAGTGCTACATTTATGTTATGTGAGTCTCTTACTAATTATTACATAAAATATATATATAAACAGAACCATTGATAGAAATGGCAAGAAATGATTTTTCCGCCCAAACATCACTTACTATATTTGGAAAGTTGAATTTGTTATTTATTCATTGTTACAATTTGAGTATTTTTTTTTTTTTAAGAATGATAGTCTTCTTTAGGGAGAAAAAAATTTCTTCTGAAAAGTTGATTGCATGCTATTGAAAGGCATAACATACAATTTTTTTTTAAAGTCCAAGAAATTAGCCATTTTGCAGTTTTTTTGGGGTCAATGTAATACTTTCCCGGAAAATTGAGGCCAGAATAAAATAGAAAATGTGAGCACACATTGCTGAAAAAGTTATTAACATTTGACTTTCCACATTCGTGGCACCTACTATAAATATCAAGCAATACTAATATATCACCTGCCATTGTTTTGCAAAACTTACATGGATTATTTAGTGATGTTTCTCACTTTCGCAATGTCAGTCCATATTTACAGCATACAATATTCGTAATATCTATACTAATATAAAAATAGGTTGAGGAATTACAAAAATGTCAAAACTATCCTGTCATGAGATAACATTTATAAAGAAGAATAAATATAAAGAATAAAGAAATTCTGAGGTTTTTTGCAAAGAATTACAGAGATGGTCAATAAAATGAAAAGAAACAGAAAGATAGAGAATTACACAGATTTGCAGAAATGAAGAGAGAGGAAACGTTCATTCAAACATCTCTTCTCCTATCTCTCAATGTATATGAAAATTGAAATAAATAATGTAAAGGAATTTAATACCTATAACCATTTACTTCTTGGTTATTAAGAAATTATAAATTATACAATTTAAACTTTTCTACAATGAAAAACTACTTATGTTCGCTTTTAATTTTTTGGAAAAAAAAAATCAAATCAATGAATTGCAAAATATTTGTCATATTTGTGAGTGTAATTTAATGAAGTACAAAAAACTGAATCAATAAAATTTTAAACGAAAAGAAAGTAAATAAAATACAAAAAAATTATTTTGTAGGGTTGAAAAATAAACCATGTATAAATAATTTTAATTCTTCAGTTTCCTTGATTTATTGACTGGGCTAGAGACAACATATACTATAGATGGAAATTATATGGTCATACAATAAATAGACCACATCTTTGAGAAAAATGCAAAAAAAAAAAAAAAAAAAGAAGGGTGCAATTATTTATGAATCTTTTTATTCATTGAATTATTTGTATTTTTTTTATTTATGTATCAATAATAATTTTATTATTTATTTAATTATTAAATTAATTATCCTATCATTCTTTTTTAATTTACCATTATAATCATCATCATCATCTTTACTATCCAATCCTTACACGTAGTGCAAAATTTAATCTAATCAAACTCCACTTTATACACGATTTTCTATAATTATAAAATATAACTTTAAAAATCAGTAGAATTAGTACAAAACTTAATCCAATCAAATTCCACTTTATACATGATTTTCTATAATTATAAAATATAACTTTAAAAATCAATAGAAATATCCACAATACCTACATTTGTATATTCTACATGCTTTGAAATAATAATAGATGTTATAAATAATCTTTTAATTGATACAATTTTATTATTTTGATACAAAATATATATACTATCACAATAAAAATAAAACCACGCATCGTGTGAATGTACTACTAATATATATATAAACAAAACCACTATCAAATATAGCGTTAACAGATTTTCCCGATCAAAGTTATCTACTATAAATAGAAAGAAAGTAGTTAGAGAAAGAAAAAATTGAAGTTCCAGTTTTTCATTTCATTTTTGTAACATAGATTTTACTTTTCTTACAATCAAATTATAATTTCTAATTAAATTACTTTTTAAGTTAAAATTTGTTTTTAATGAATGATATATGTAATTCATCATTTTTATTTGTAATTTTTTTTCATTGGTATTTTTATTTCATATTTAAAATTTTGATGGGTGGATGTGTCGTATTTTATTGTTTAAACAAAACTTACATAAATTCAGATTTTATCATTGCTGTGTTTAAGTATTTTTATAAATTTATTGTACTAGTTTCGACTATAATAGTAGACTAAAATGTGGTAATTAAAGAAAATATGTCTAAGTAAAAAACAATCTTGACAAAAAATAAAAATATGGAATAAAAATGAAAATAAATAAATTAAGAAATAGGTATTTAATATAATATTTTCTACAATAAAATATAAGATTATTTGAGAATCAATTACTAACAATTTTGTGATATAATTTTTTGGACTTTTCTCTTAGTTGACTTATAGTGAATATTAAATACATGAATATTACCGATTTTTTTATTTTTTTGCACACATCTCATATAAAAAAACAGGAGTATAATTTTTAAATGAATGGAAAAGAAACGAAGAACTATTTTAATATATAAGACAGAGAAATTGTATATAATATGAATATAATTATAAACACAGTATAATAAACTATAAAGATTCACTGGGGGGGGGCTTGCTGATATCTTTTGTAGTTTTGTGAAGAATGTCACTCTAGAATCAAATATTTCCCACTCAGACATTGAAAGCTCGCACGTGTGATGAATAAAATTATGATATTTATATTAAAAGTGAAATGGCAGAAAGAAAAATAAAATGAAAAGTTAGCAAAAAGCAGAATGCAAAAGCCAAGAGCATTTATTGGCATTTTGTGTATGTGGGGGATTTTGGGGACCCCTTTCAACAATTAATCTATACAATTCATGTGGTCTACAAATGCTCAAACAAATCAAAATATCTCTACTTCTAATCCATTTGGTACACATATTTTCATCTTTTTCCCCAAAAAGTCAAGAATATGAAATTTATTTTTGTTTTGTAATTTATTATGTTATCTCTTCCCTTTTCTAAGAAAAGTCGAATCATCCGACATTGTGGAGTGAAACTAAAGAAGAAATCAGATTTCAACTTCATTTTTAATTTAGAATACTAAGAATATATAGCAAAAACTTAGATCATATCCCGTTAATTTTATTTTCTGAGATGAAGTTTTATCAAATTTATTTCATTATAGTATAGATAAAAGTTGGTCATCTACATTCATTCTTTTAAATTAGATTCTGGTGAAAGAGAAAATATAAATATCCAAATCAAAAAGTCATTCAGGGAAAAGGCAGGACGACGGTTGTAATTAATTTCTGGTTTCCAATATATGAAAGAAAAATATTTATTGGGTTTGCATGATTGTGAAGTTATCTACTTATCTATGGTGTCTATTTTATATGAATTCCACAAATAGTGGATTTTTCTTATGAATCAGTCAAAATATCATATGAAATATTAAATGTAACAGAAAATTCGATCTGTCAAAATACATATTAAACTAGTAAAATAATTTGTTTGATATAAAATTTCATAAATAACAACGAGAATGAATTTTCTTGTTGTACCATCTATTTCGATATTATATCATGTGTTTGATTTAAAAAAAAAAAAGATGGAAAAGAGAGAGAGAAGGGATGTTGATAATATAAAATTCAAGATATGTAAATAATTAAAATTCAAAATTGACAAATGATTGAAAGATTCATATATTACTGATTTTCACCATTTCTGAAATTGTTGAGAAAAGAAAAGCTACTTGACCTTTTGCTGATCAATAGGGGCAGAGATTCTCTCTCTCTCTCTCTCTCTCTCTCTCTCTCTCTCTCTCTCTCTCTATCTGAACAAATTTAGACATCCATTATGCCACTGAACTAGAATCCAAGCAACCAATTCTTGCAGCATTACTTCTTATTTATAGTTCATTTGCAAGTTACAAGAGAACTCGTTATATCTAAACAAAGCAAGAAAATGGAAAAAAGAGATTCAAGAAAAACTAAAACAGTTAAAAGCATCAAAGCATCTATCTTCTGTGCATCTAAATTTGAACACCTATCACACTCACTCTGCCCTTCTATCAGTTTTTCTCTACAAAATAATGTACATAAACATAGTCATCAAAGGTACATACAAGTGCACCCCTTTCATCTTACAACAAAAAAAGGCCAAAACAAGATTGCCTCACGGATTGATCACTCGAGATGAGGCATTGCTTGAACAAGTCTCTTGGAAGCTAATCGAACGAGATAAAGCAGCCGGATTAGCTTGCAACACCGGTGAGGCCGACACCATACCTTTTTTCTCATCTCCCTTAGGTTGCAAGGCCTTGAAAAGACCTTCCCTACTAACAGAATTATACTTGATCCCAAGTGTTTCCCATATCGAACTCTTTGCAGCTTCCTCTGGATCATCAATCCTCAATGTTTTTGGAACCACAATTGAGCTTTCCGAATTCTTTCGCTCCAAATGTTCTTGATTTTCTAAACCATTCGGCTTAAGCAACTCCCCGTTTCTTGAATGTTTCCCAAGAGGCGAGTTGGGATTCGAGTTTGAACCCATTTGATTAGCAGTTGGAGGTGACCCCCATGGTACATTCCAATACGGTGTAGCGTAGAACGGCATGGGATAACCGGGAGGGCAAATGGCTGGTATAGGAAGTGCAGAGTTCCATGGAAATTGCCAAGCAACACCAGGAATGCAAGGAATTGGATATGGAAAGCCATTTAAATTAGGCATCACAGTCTGTTGAGGACAATTTTCGCCTCGTTTTGGTACAGAACTTGATGTCGTAACAGAGGATCCCATTGAACTATCATCCCTATTTGGTGCTTGTTTCTCAGCAAGGTTCAAGGCTGGCGGTGAGTCAGTGTCGAACGAGAGGACAGTGCCATTAGGTTTAAAAGCCTGATGATGATGAAATCCATTAGAAGGGTCCATCGTAGCTGCTTGAAGGGCTTCAGAGATTGTAATGTGACAACAATTGGAGGCCGAATTCTTGTTCTTTCTTCGACCAGCCCCCACCGGGACATTCCTCATGGTGCCACCGGCCGTCCAGTACCTCTGACAGCTCTTGCAAAAGTGACGAGGCTGATTGACGTTGTAGTTGTTGTAGTAACAAAACTTGGTCTCCATGCTGTTGCAACGAGGGCAGGGGATGATTTTGTCTGGCTTCTTCAGCACCTTTTGCTGCCCGTTTGTCTGCTCGTTTTCAGATGTGGCATCTTCATGGATCGATGGAGTTTTGGGATTCTCATCCAACTCTGATGATATACAAGGGTTCTGTGATTCCTCTGCTCCACATGGATTTTGTTCCTTTTCTTGCATCATAGTTTCACAGACTTCTCCTACTTCCTCCTAATATATTCAAGCAAAATTCACATCAGAGCTATTTTTAGACGAAGTACCTTATTATTTATTACTAAATTGTATTTCATCTCAACATTAGAACATTTGAATACATATGAAAAAAGTTAATTCCATATCAAGCAAAAAGAAATTTGTTTACACAAATAGATGGAACAGAAATTTCAATACAGCTAGATCTTTCTCCATTTATTCTTCAAAATACATATAAATGACAGTATAGAAGAACCAAATCAGCTTATATCACTGGCTAATTTGATAAAAAAAAAAAAAAACATTGAAAATTGTCGAACATTCACTTGTTCTTTTCTTTTTTGTTCAGATAAAATATATTAATAAAAAAGAAAAAGAACAGCCAATCACGAAATGAAAATGAAGTTCAGATTAATTTAAAGCAAAGAAATACAGGATTTCAGACACTGGACCCTTAAAAGTCATGGTCGTCTAATAAGTAACTAAGAAAGAGTTTATCACATTTATAGAAAGAAACTATAAAGAAAAAGGGAAGAACTATTTAGAAATGAAATTAATTTTTTAATTTCCAAATCAAACTAAACAACATAGTACAGCAAAAACCCAATTAAATCAAGGATTTGCAATTTCCAGCAAGTCAACAAATCATCACTTTTTCATAAAATTCAAGACAGCAAAAATCAAAACAAAATCAATTTATCTACTCAATTTTCAGCATTAAACCTACTTAAATTTCAATAGAAATTCACACACGCGCACACACACGCACACACACAAAATATGTTTGTAGAAAATCATAGCCATTGATTACCTTCTCGGCTTGCAGTAGCTTTTCATCATCAGCCTTTTCTTCCTTAACATCATTGACATCGCAATCGGCGGCGGCGGCTCCACCACGTCGGCCGTGACTCTCATCGGAAGACTCGGCGGCGATGGCTGAGGCTCGGGCGTTGTCGGGAAATACAATCATCCTGCCAAACAACCTGATCTCGGGCTCCTTGAGTGAGTTCATTCGAAAAAGGTATGAAAAGAAGAAATAATCGAAAAGAAGGCTTTGTTGGCAATGCTGTATCAAATGCTTTTGATCTTAAAATCTAATAAAAACGATCCCCTCGGGTGCCAGGTCAGCCGGGGCTAATTTTGTGAGCCACAAGTTTTTCTTTATGTGGGCCCTAGCACATTTATAGCTCATTCTGGGTTGCATGCTCAGTTCCGTGCTGCCTTGTGCCTTTTGGGTGCACCAAATTTCTGTTAATCCATTTCGAAGACCCAGTTGTCTAGTGACGTGGAGGAACATTCATCTGATTTGTACCCTTAACTCATCCTGCCCAATCATTGTCTCGGCTCTTCTTTCGAAATTTGACGGCTGTGATTAATGTTCGCTCCAACTTTATTTTAACGAAATTTTGCTCTTTAGAGTACATTCGATAGAAAAAAAAAAAAAATTATATCTCATTTAACCATTTCTCTTACAATGTATGTATGAGTATGATATAACTTATCTCACCTGCTTACAATTCATGTGAATTTTCCTGCCAATTATTCTGGCTTAACTCATATTTATTAAAAAAAGAAAAAAAGTGAGGTGGTGGAAGAGTATTCGCTCAAAGTGTGGTGGTGCTCATATGTGCAGTCAAATTTTTTTTTTCTTTTGAAACTTCATCCTCAATCTTTTCTTCATCCTCAATCTTTTCTTTGAAATGATCAAAAAACAATCGAAATTTTCTTAATAGTCTTTTCAATCAATTTTCAAAAGAAAATTCGAGTGTTCCATTTTCACCTAAGTTTTCAAATGTGTCTCATTCTCCTAGTTTATCTAAAAAAATTCAAGATTATGAAAATTTTGAAAATCTTGAAATTTCTCCCACTTCAAATTTTAGTCCGAATTTCGGCAACAATCATTAGGGTAATTTTCGATACAATCTCCATCTCAAAGATTTTCTACTCCACGAACAACTGGTATACACCATCAAGATCACACATATTTAGAGAATCAATAACTGTGATTCATTTCGGAAACAACAATCCGAACCTTCAAATCTGATCGATGACAATAGTTCAGATCAAGATTATGTCACCGTCAGAGGTAGGAGGCAAGTAAAATGGACAAAAGAGAAAGACGGGCTCCTTGCAAAATCTTTTATCATGGTAAGTGAGGATATCATTGTTGGCAATGATCAGAAAGGATATGCATTTTTCGGAAAAGAATTGTAAATTATTATAATGCAATCTGCTCGTATGTACAAAAGAGAAATCAATCAGATGAAGTCACATTGGTATAATACAGTTCAAAAGAAAGTAAATCATTTCAGAGCTTATTACAATAGTGTTGAAAGTGCTTACAAAAGCAGTCATAGCGATACAGACCTACTGAGTATGGCATATACCAAATATCAGTCCGAAAATAATAATGTTGATTTCAATTATGAATATGTTTTGAGGATTACAAAGGGTCGAACACTTTCTACTCCATAATTTGAAGATTCACATGATTTTTCAAAAAATGAGAAGACATCAGACTCGAATACGAGCAACAATTCTACTCCACGAGAAAATATTTAGATTTTGATCTAAACAAAGACTATGGAAGACCCATTGGACAAAAAGCTACGAAAAAAAAAGCAAAAGACAAGGCTAAAATCACATCGCAAGATAAAAAAATTAAAGGATACGAGGAATGCTTGAAAAAGTTCTTTGAATATATAGGAAATCAACACAAAGCTATCGAATTACAAAAACAACATAATTTGCTGAAAGAGCGTGAACTACAAATAAGGGAGTTCGAATTTGTGTCTTAGGACACCTTGAC
This sequence comes from Scutellaria barbata, assembly GCA_028654395.1. NCBI lineage: Eukaryota > Viridiplantae > Streptophyta > Magnoliopsida > Lamiales > Lamiaceae > Scutellaria > Scutellaria barbata. The sequence continues at coordinate 9,408,997 of CM053648.1, forward strand.
TATGACTCCTAAGCAATGAGCGATGCATGAGCATATATATGCTAATATTAGAGCAAAGTACACTTAATTGTTGCTCTTGAAATATTTTTTTACTTATTTAGTTTGGTGTAATTTAATTTTTATGTAATGACTAGTTTTAAGTAATTAATTTAATTTTGTCTTCTTAAAATTTATGTCTTCTTTTGCATTTATATTACATACTACCTCTTTGAAGTATAAGTTCAACTTTTTCGTGATACACAATTATATGTTTATGTTCAAAAAATGAGTTGGCACTGGCTAGATGGTACAGTAACACATATCTTGAGAATAAGATTCTCAATAATAAACAATTGTATATTTATATCCAAAAAATGAGCTGGCAATGACTGGACGTTACAGGAACACATATCTCAAGAATAAGATTCTCAGTGATAAACAATCATATATTTGTATCCAAAAAATTAACTAACAATGACTAGATGTTACATGAACACATATGTCAAGAATTTTATCTTTTTAGTGATAAATAGTTGTATGAAAATGAAGTTGCAATGACTAGATGTAAGGATTATTGCTGGCAATGGGTTATCTTCACTAGCTAGAGAGAAGGACGAGCAACTAGCAAGAGAGAGAATGTGCATCTTTGTCAAATGAGAAATAAAAGGCTTAAATGTGGAATTTTTCGATTTTATATGTAGTATATAGTATACAAATTGTAACATTCTCGACCAAAACATACATGTCATTGGATATTCATTTCATGCATCATATGTATTTCATATTATTTATATGCTCTTAGGTAATTAGTGTTGAGAAACCCCTATTATAATTGATTGAGACTCGAGTAATCTTCGGATGCATAATATAAATTATTTAATTTGATTAATATAATGATATAAATTATGTTGAATTTTTCCAAGAAAATAAATTTAAATTATATTATATATATATATATATAAATAGCATATGCATATATATATATATGTAGAAGTTAATTAATATTAATATATATATATAAGAGTCGTCGCATGTGTATATATATATATATAAAGAATAAGTTAGTTAATATTATAATATATATGTAAGTAGCATATGTATATAATGATATGAGAAGCAAACTTAACATTAAAATAATAATATTAAGTTAGTGAAGGAAAATAAGCCTATAAGTGAAGTTGATAAAATGTGGTGGGTTAGTAAAGAAATTAATAAAAAGAGAGAAAGGATAGAGCAGCAGAAAAGAAAAGAAACAGAGAGGGAAGGAAAAGAAAGTGCAGGGGAGAGGAAAAGAAAAGAAGGGAAGGTTTGTGAATTTTAATTTCGTTTTTTCACCATTTTCTTCAGAGTTTGAGAGGGGCTCGTGGGGACGTGCTCTTCGATTTGATCGGAGTGAATTCTCAAGATTTTTCACAAAAGATACAAAGATATTAGTGAATTATATATGTGTTCAGTTATTATAATTCATCGGATATTTTGGTAACTTTATAGACCAAATTAGGAAAAAGTTAAAACATGAAAGTTATAGTCCTATCTTTTAGCTAAACTCAGAAGCAAACCGTAGATGACTAGGTTAAATATTGAGTGAAATAATATCAAAATTTTAGGGCTTGATCTATAATGACATGATTCGAAAACGGTTAATTATGCTGTGTTCGTAGTCTAATTTTATGCAAGTTGGAGACTGAATTAGGAAAAGTGTTAAACATGAAAGTTGTAGAGCTATATGTTAAGTTTCTATAGAATTTTACCTTGCTGGACCCGGAATTTTATAACTCAAGTTACAGGGAAAGTAATAAACATGGTTAATTAAGCATACATGCATTGCATTTCATTGCATAATAGAAATGAATATTAAGAGGACGATTAGATTAAATTGCACTGAATCGTATAGGGGCATAGGCTATAGAATGAGAGGAGGAATCGGAGTGACGAACCGACCACTTATCCTAGTCGGGTGAGTATAAACCATATATATGATTTATATGCAATGTGATGCGATTTATATGCAACGTGTGTTATATAAGAAACATCTATTTATATGGATTTATCATTGGATCAAATGATATATTGGCAAATGTATACGTGATCATATGTTTGGATGATTGATGTGTTGCATTACATATGACATGGAATTAAAAGGTCTGTGACTGTCTTGCTATAGATCTGTACACAAAGTGGAGACCTTCTAGTCATATTCATATTAGATACCTACGGGTCGTATTTCATATTGGAGACCTACGGGTCTATATACACAGTGGGGTCGTATTTCATATTGGAGACCTATTGGTCTATATACACAGTGGAGACCTTGGGTCATAATCATATTGGAGACCTACAGGTCTATATACACAATGACATATTGGAAATCTCGGGACAGATCCAAGTTTGAGCAGTTCACAAAATAATAAATCGGACGTAGTGGCATTTGCACATGCATGATCATATGTTTATGATTAATGTTAATGATTGTTATTTACTTGTTATTTAATTATAGTAATGGTTTATATTCACTGAGTTGCGACTCATAAAAATTGCATATTTATTTTTTTAGGTTCAATAGCTTTTTGACGTGGATTTGTATATATAGACGGCACTTTATATCAGGTCGGCCGACTGATGCCTCATGCAACCTTCTCCTCCTCCGCATTTTGCATTTTGGACACATGTATCATGAATTGTATTTAATATGATTTGTGCTGGGATATGGGTTGTGTGTTTTAATCATATATGATATTAGTCTTTAAATAATGTTTTTATACTTATATGGATAATTGAAATGTCAGTATGATTTGCCTACATGATGAATATTTTATTGTGAAATATACGTTATAGAGGTATAGGGTGCCAGAGTTTGGTTTGGTATCAGAGTGGGGATATGATTCCTCGGTGTCATTATGCATTTATAAGTATTATACGTGATATGTAATTGATATTGAAATTACATTTACATAAATAGAAAACATGGACATTCATGAGCATGAATCATTGAGGAGAGAAGGTTCAACCGTGCCACATCAATCGATAGAGGCATCTCATCCATTACATGCATCACATGAGCCTGCACAACATTCACCTAGACGGGCATAACAAGAGGTACAGGGGCCAGGTATAGGTTCCAAAAGTAAAAATTTCAAGGAGCTCCGTAAATTAGGAGCAATTGACTTTTATGAAACTATTGATCCTGCTGAAGCTGAGACATGGCTCAAAAGAATAGAGAGAATTTTTTGGTATGATGAGATGCACGGTAGATGAACGGTTTGACTTTGCAATGTCACTTTTACAAGGGGATGCATATGATTGGTGGGAGACAGTTCTATATGCTACAGTACAACCGTCAATCCTTACTTGGGATGATTTTCTCATCGTGTTCAGAGATAGACACATGCCGGAGGTATACCAAGATAATAAACAACAAGAGTTTCTATCTCTTAAACAGGGAAATATGTCAGTTGCTGAGTATGAAGTTAAATTTATGACCACACGAAGTTTCCTATCCTGTTCATGATTTAGAGTTGGCGGCAGTGGTATTTATTTTAAAAATCTGGCGGCATTATCTTTATCGGGAGACGTTCCAGATATTTACTGATCTTAAAAACTTGAAGTATTTGATGAGTCAAAGAGAATTGAACATGCGACAGAGACGGTGGATGGAACTATTGAAGGATTATGATTACACGATAGAGTATTATCTGGGAAAGGCTAACGTTGTAGCTGATGCGTTAAGTCGGAAGTTTGATGGTACAGTGGCCCATATGCATTTGGCTCCACTTTCAGATTTGATTGCTTTACGAAGTTTGAACATGAGACTACAGTTACATACAAGTGGAGTGCTAATTGCTACCTTGGAGATTCGTCTGATATTGAGACAACGAATACAAGATGCACAAAACAAAGATGAAAAATTGACAGAATTTATTGAACAGGTGTAACAGGATAAAGACACACCATTTGATTTACAAGATGGTACATTAATGTTTGGCACCAGGTTGTGCGTACCTGACGTTGATAATTTACGATGAGAAATTTTAGACGAGGCACACAATACATCGTATGCTATGCATCCAGGTACAACAAAGATGTACCATACATTGAGGCAGCATTACTGGTGGCCAAAAATGAAGAAAGATGTTGCTGAATTTATTTCCAAATATCTTACTTGTCAACAAGTTAAAGCAGAACATCAAGCACCTACAGGTACACTGAAACCCTTATCTGTTCCGATTTGGAAATGGGAACGGATTACGATGGACTTTGTTTTGGGATTACCGAGAATGCAACAAGGGAATAATGCTATTTGGGTTATTATGGATAGATTGACTAAATCAGCACATTTCTTACCTTTACGTTGGGGTTGTTCATTAGACTAACTGGCAGAGAAGTACGTCAGAGAAATTGTACGACTCCATGGTATACCAGTGTCCATTGTTTCAGATAGAGATTCGAGATTTACTTCTCGATTTTGGGAGAGCTTTCAAACAGCTATGGGGACCACTTTAGTACAATTTTTCACCCTCAAACAGATGACCAATCAGAAAGGACTATACAGACGTTAGAAGAGATGCTACACACTTGCATTATTGAGTTTCAAGGTTCGTGGGATAAATATATTCCATTAATGGAATTTTCTTATAATAACCAGTTTCATAGTAGCATTGGAATGACACCGTATGAAGCGTTATATGGAAGAAAGTGCAGAAGTCCACTATATTGGGATAAAGAGGGTATAGAAATTCTAGAAGGGCCAGAAATTGTTCAGAACAGAATTGACAAAGTCGATGTCATTAAAAGCAAATTGAAGGCTGTACAAGATTGACAAAAGAGCTACTTTGATCAACATAGAAAAGAGATGAAATACCAGGTTGGTGATAAAGTATTTTTACGAGTTTCTCCTTGGAAATGTGTTATGAGATTCGGTAATAAAGAAAAGTTAAGCCCTTGATATATCGGGCCATATGATATCATCGGAAAAGTTTGACCATTGGCATACGAGTTAGCATTACCTCCAGAATTGGCTCAAATTCATAATATTTTTCATGTTAGCATGCTGCGACGATATCGATCTGATCCTTCACATATATTGTGGGATTCAGAGGTACAAATTACAGAAAACTTAAGCTATATAGAAGAACCGGTCTCGATAGTTGATTTCAAAATCAAACAATTACGGAACAGAGAAATTCCAATGGTTAAAGTTATTTGGAGAAACCATGGTATAGAGGAAGCAATTTAGGAAACAGAAGAAAAGATGAAAAAGTTATATCCACATTTATTCACTGGTAACTGATCTTCTTATTGATACATTGCATAGAGGAGTAACAAATTTTGAGGACAAAATTCTTATAGAGAGGGAGAATTGTAACATTCTCGACCAAAACATACATGTCATTGGGCATTCATTTCATGCATCATATGCATTTCGTATTATTTATATACTCTTAGGTAATTAGTGTTGAGAAACCCCTATTATAATTGATTGAGACTCGAGTAATCTTCGAATACATAATATAAATTATTTGATTAATGATAATATAAATTATGTTGAATTTTGCCAAGAAAATAAGTCTAAATTATATTATATATAAGTAGCATATGCATATATATATGCAGAAGTTAATTATATATATATATATATATATAAGAGCCGCCGCATGTGTGCATATATATATATAAAGAATAAGTTAGTTAATATTATAATATATATGTAAGTAGCATATGTATATAATGGTATGAGAAGCAAACTTAATATTAAAATAATAATATTACGTTAGTAAGGGAAAATAAGTCTATAAGTGAAGTTGATGAAAGACGATGGGTTAGTAAAGAAATTAATAAAAAGAGAGAAATGATAGAGCAGTAAAAAAGAAAAGAAACAGAGAGGGAAGGAAAAGAAAGAGCAAGGAAGAAGAAAAGAAAAAAAGGGAAGATTTATGAATTTTGGTTTCATTTCTTCACCGTTTTTCTTTAGAGTTTGAGGGAGGCTCGTGGGGACGTGCTCTTCGATTTGATTGGAGTGAATTTTCAAGATTTTTCACAAAAGGTACAAAGAAATTAGTGAATTATATATGTCTTCAGTTATTATAATTCATCGGATGTTTTGGTAGCTTTATAAACCGAATTAGAAAAAACTTAAAACATAAAAGTTATAGTCTTATCTCTTAGCTAAACTTAGGAGCAAACCGTGGATGACTCGGTTAAATATTGAGTGAAATATTGTCAAAATTATAGGGCTTGGTCTATAATGACCTGATTCGAAAACGGTTAATTATGCTGTGTTTGTAGCCTAATTTTATGCAAGTTGGAGACTGAATTAGGAAAAGTGTTAAACATGAAAGTTGTAGAGCTGTATGTTAAGTTTCTATAGTATTTTACCTTGCTCGACCCGGAATTTTATAACTCAAGTTACAGGGAAAGTAATGAACATGGTTAATTAAGCATACATGCATTGCATTTCATTGCATAATAGAAATGAATATTAAGAGGACGATTAGATTAAACTGCATTGAATCGTATAGGGGCACATGCTATAGAACGAGAGGAGGAATCGGAGCGACAAACCAACCACTTATCCTAATCGGGTGAGTATAAACTACATATGTGATTTATATGCAATGTGATGCGATTTATATGCAACGTGTGTTATATAAGAAACATGTATTTATATGGATTTACTATTGGATCAAACGATATATTGGCAAATGTATACGTGATCATATGTTTGGATGATTGATGTGTTGCATTACATATGACATGGAATTAAAAGGTCGGTGACTGTCTTGCTATGGATCTGTACACAAAGTGGAGACTTTCGGGTCATATTCATATAAGAGACCTACAGATCGTATTTTATATTGGAGACCTACGGGTCTATATACACAGTGGAGACCTTCGGGTCATAATCATATTGGAGACCTATGGGTCTATATATACAGTGGCATATTGGAAATCTCGGGACAAATCCAAGCTTGAGCAGTTGACAGAATAATAAATCGGACATAGTGGCATTTGCACATGTATGACCATATGTTTATGATTAATGTTAATGATTGTTATTTGCTTGTTATTTAATTAAAGTAATGGTTTATATTCACTGAGTTGCGACTCATAAAAATCACATATTTATTTTTTTAGGTTCAATTGCTTTTTGATGTGGGTTTGTATATATAGACGGCACTCTGTATCAAGTCGGCCGACTGATGCCTCGTGCAACCTTCTCCTCCTACGCATTTTACATTTTGGACACATGTATCATGAATTGTATTTAATATTATTTATGCTGGGATATGGGTTGTGTGTTTTAATCATATATGATATTAGTCTTTAAATAATGTTTTTATACTTATATGGATAATTGAAATGTCAGTATGATTTGCCTACATGATGAATATTTTATTGTGAAATATACGTTATAGGGGTATAAGGTGTCATACAAATCATAATTTAATACATGTAGATCACTTGTATAACGATATAATTTAAGATGTAATATCATATAGTGGCATCATGACAATTATGTATGGAAATATGTCCAAAATAGTACATCACATAAGTCATATAAGTATGTTTGAAAATATATTTAATGTACCACACATAATAGTCACACATAAACTATATAATAAAAATGTACCTAACTATAATTAAACACATAAGTCACATTTTTTTATATTAATTATTAAAATTATTTTATGTGTAACTTATCTCCTTTTTATTTTTGTTCATTTCATTGCTCGTGCATGTCGAGTGCATTACGATCAAACTCGATCTCCTCGGGTAGCTATCTTGCAAGACTTTTAGACTTAAAGAAATATTAGCTCATTTCTTCTTGATAAATTGTAAAGCTTGTCATAGAGGTTATGAATAACGAATTATTTAAAAATAAAATTTGAATTTATTTATAAAATATGCAATACACGTTTTTTCTTAAAATGGGGTGTTACACTAAAACATCAATTCAATCTAATGTTGTCCTTGGTCCAACTCGTTTAGTTACAAAAGACCGACGATAGAGGATTAAAAGTCATTTTCAAAAGAATAAGAAGACCAAACAAGCTACTTCAAATTCAACAGCACCAAACGAGTTTAGTTCTAAAACTCCAACTACTAGATTATTTTAGTTGAATTCTAAAATTGTAATTTCAAAATACTATTAAGTTGTATAATGAATATTACTATGTTGGACTATGTATCTTTATATTTTTTTTATCAATTTTAATATATTTATATTTGTAAGTATCTAATACAACAGAAGTAAATACCTTAAATATATTTATATAATACTTATGTAATATTTTTAAGATAGATATAGAGTATTTTAAAAGTATGTATCCAATACCTTAAAATGTAAAGGTATTATTGTAATACCTTAAATGTGCATATCTAATATATTAAATTTATTAGTATTGTAATACATTTTATTGCAATCAACTAGTACTTTTGTATACTAGCTTGTAACAAAAACAACTTTACATCTGTAATTATCTGACTAATCTTCTTATATTTTACTCTTTAACAATATCATTATTTTTTTTAAACTTTCAACTGTAATTTCCTTAAATGTACTATATAGCTTAAATGCAAAGGAGAATTGTTAAATATGTGATACCTTAAAAGTAAAAATATAATACCTTAAAACGTATTTATGTAATAGGTTAAAGGGACTTATATAATACCTTTAAAGTTGTTTTAAAAGTATGTAAGTATTTAAATAGGTAAATATGTAATATTTTAAAGATATTAGTGTAATACCTCAAAGGTGCTTATGTAATATATTTTACTATAAGTTTTAATACCTAACTAGTATCTTCGCTTATTAGCTTGTAATAAAACAACTTGCATACGTAATTATTTGACTAATCTCCTTATATTTTACTTTTTAACAATATCATTATGTTGTTAAATGTATGATATCTTAAATATCTATGTAATACCTTGAAGGTAAATATATAATATTTTGAACATATTTATTGGTCCCAAGTGGTGTCCGAGATTCAGAGAGGGATGAATGAACCTTGGTCGTTCTTCAAAAATTCTTTTAAACTTACTATTCTACTAGTTACTTGAACTTACAATACCAGCAGTTACTGCTTACAGCACTAATATGCAGTGATGCACGCTGTAACTTGAGTTTTACGTAGCGAAAAATATCTTTTAACACAAGGCTGATTTTCTAAAAAATGCTCTTTCTTTTAAAGATATTTTTATGCTTATGACAAGATAGATAAGAATAAAACAGCACATATATATAAAGTAATAAAAACACTTATGGCTTATAGTGGTTCGAATGTGATATAATCCTTCTACGTCCACTCTACTGCTATCTCGAGCAGGAACTTAGTTAATCAAGATTGATTTATAGGATTCTCCTAACAATCTATCAACCTAATGAGTTAACACCTACTAGAACCCAGTGTACACACAACAACTGCAAGTTCTATAGGCAAACCCACACAGGATTCCATACTCCCATGCAGGGAAATTGCCTATCACCTAGACAACTTATACAAACAGCAAGGATAAATCCTATCAACTGTTCGACACCTAAAACAACCTAAGCATATAGCAACAAGGTTAAAGTATATAAAATGTTTTTTCAACTGGTGCGGTGAAATGAGCTTCTAAATCCTTCGTTGGATCTTTCAACTTGAACTTGTTCACTTCACTGAGGTCGAGTGACTGAAACTAAAGGAATGCTTGAGAGAGTATAGCTTTTAATGCTTGAACTTTTTAGTGTCAATATTTCAGTAGTCAGCTTCAGGGTTGCTCGACCTCTATTTATACTTGTAGAAAGATATCCGTTGAAAGAGATATCTCTCATTTGAAATATATGTACTTGATCAAAGGCATGGCTTTCATTTTGTGTGCCTTGACTTTTCTTCTTAGAGCATTTAATGCGGTGGTTGCGGCTCGCAGCTTTCTACGGCTCGTCAGGCCATGTGTCGTCTTTGCATTGGCTCCGTGTCTGCAACTTTGATCTTCTCTCGAACGGCTCTAATTATACTTACTTCGTTCCGCGTACTGCATTTATCCTTCCTCAGATTGCAGGATGTTGATTTTCTTTGTCATAGATAAGGTTGGTTGATTATACAACAAGTTATGGTCTTTACTCTGTATCCTTAATCTTCTTGTAGCTACTCTTTCTTTACAGTGTTGCTGTATCTTGACTATCTTGCAACACTATTTCATACAGCACTGTTGTATCTTGTTCTTGCAGTAGCGCTATTTGACGTTCTTTCATTCTTGTTGCATTCACTTCTTGCAGCGTAAAGTTCCTCCATCTTTCAGCACCTATGACTATAGACTCAATTCTAGTCTATGTTTCACTTAAACATTGTGAAAAATTGGGTACTCAAACTTTCTATTACATGTGTGGTTTGTCTTATCAAAATCTATACACTGAAATCCCAACAATTTCCCTCTTTTTGATGATGACAAAACCTTTTACATTATTTCATTCATGAAGGATGTTTTTACTTTGCACTATATCTTTTTCGATCAGGATTACATATATGATATTTTAAGAAAGATAAGCCGATCCTGGATTCATCAAAGATGTATCATATCTAATCCCATATCACAAAGCATCTAGATTAAAAAAGCATGCAGAGGTTCATAAGGAATGAACTTGAACATAAACAGAAAATAAAATTTCTTCATTAAGAGAAAGAAATTTTACAAGAAAAAGCAGAAAGGTATGCACATATATATACACAATCATACAACGGTTACTGCTGAAACAGGGACCTCCTTGTTGAAGATTCTTCATGTCTTCTTTCAGCAGTTCTCCTTTCTTGCTCTTCTCTTTCTTTTGAGCTTTTCCACCAATCTCGAATGGACACTTGATAGGATTCTTCCAACTTTTGCTTGATCTTCGGAATCTGAATCCATCTCAGCCAAATGTCCTCACAGTAAGGCACTATCCTACCTTGCTTCACCAGGGATAAGTATCTTGTCTGAATCTCTAGCTCTCCATCCCTAGTAAGCTGCTCATATCTTCTCAATGCAAATTGGCAAGTATGAAACTTTCTGAAGAAGCCCTCTCTACATAGATATTTGAAGTATTTGAGGTACTCCAATCTTTTAAATAGAGTAATCGACTCAAATGATGGATTTCTATCAGTAGACAATTTAACCAGCTTGAAGATGTTGAGGTTCCAAGCCATGTTTTCTCTTTCTGGCCTCTGATCCATCAATATAGATACTTCAGTAGATATGTTGTCTGTGTTGAGACATGGTATATCTTGAGGGGGGTATTGGTAGAGAGCTCTGTCTACATCTTCCATCATCTTTGCTCTACTCTCTCCAATCACACCAAGCCTCTGTATCCAGGCATTCTCTTCTTGCTCTATTTTGGCTCTTTCAGCCCTTTGAGCAACCATCTTCTCATTATAATACTTTTTAGCTTCAGCTCTGCTCACCCTCTTCCTTGATCCTCATTGCTGATCATCTCTCTCTCTCTCTCTCTCTTGGTGTGGTGAGAAGAGGGAGGTGTTGTATCCTTTCTTGCAGCGGCACTGTATGCAGCGCCTGCAACTGGTCTGCTTGCAGCAGCTGCACCACCAACTCTTCCTTCTTCATCATCCTTTTTCTATCTCTTCGGAGAAGGAATGTCAGCAGCAGTAGATGACCCTGATCTTTTCCCCCTTCTGCTTAGAGGCTGATCATCCTCTTGGTCATCTTCTTCATCATCTTGCTCCCATGTGCTCCTGTATCTATCATGAAATTTTTCCCCTTTTTTGACATCATCAAAAGTCGAGGTGGAGCAGGGGCAGTCTGAACCACTGAGGAACATAGTCTTCTTGTAGGAGCTAGGGCTTGTCTGGACTTTTGAGCATGCTGAGGGAACGCACTGGCCATCATGTCTCTCAGTTCTCCTACGATTATTTTCAGGTTTCCAATCTGTCATCGACACTTCTAGTTCTTCTGGTTTGGTCAAGAACATTATCCAGAAGTGTCTCCAGCAGCATGGAGTGAGATTGAAGTATGTTTGCCGCAACATCAACCGAATGTTTACATAGTTTGATCTCTGCGCGGTTGATTGCAGCCTCTCTCTCAACTCTCTCTCCATCCGATCCCTGTCCATGTACAGCCTGTGGGCAGTATCTGTAAGATCGTGTCTGATCATCCCAGGTAGTGCTTCAATATATTTCTTGAAGCCGGACATGGTTGCAACATGGAATTTGGCACTAACTCTCATGTTGTTCTGCACGTTAGACTCATGATCTTGAAGAGCATGCAACAGATGTCTAACAGCAGCAACAACCCTATCAATTGATTCTTCAGGAGTTAGGCCAACTGCACTTTATTGTTTGGGGACAGAAACTGATGTAGCATATGAAATCATAGCTTGAGGGGTTTGTGTTGCATCCTGCTCTGCAGCATCAGAGTTTTCTTCTTCTTCTTCTTCTTCTTCTTCTTCTTCTTCTTCTTCTTCTTCTTCTTCTTCTTCTTTATTTACCTCTTCAGCTTCCACCTTCTCAACTTCATCATCGCTGCACCTCCCCGTTCTTACTCTTCTGAGTGCAGTGAGTCTTCTAAGGTAATCGGAGGTTTTTAGCGTCCTTTTTTTTTCAACTTCGGCCTCCTCAGTAACCTCTACTGCTATAACCTGAATGGGTTCTGGTAAGCTTGCAGCAGTAACAACATCAACCTCCTCATGAGGTGTCTCTAGCTGTACAGGGGTTACTTCAGCCACTTCTTCATCCTTATCCTCTAAGGTTACTGTCTCAACAGTCGCCCCTTCAGAGGTCTTCAATCCCTCAAAGAGTGTTGTCTCAACAATAGCCTCATCTGAGGTCTTCTGCATGGACCCCATCTCTTCGACCGATCCTACAACTTCGACAGCTTCTATAAGAATCTCTTCTTACAGCTCTGATTGGTTTCTTGCAGCTTCAACAGTTTGCAGCACTATAAGCTCAATTGCTGCAAGAATCTCAACATCCATCCTTCTTATTTCTTCAGCAGCTTCTGTAAGGATGTCTGCCTACTGTACTGCTATCTCTGCCAGTACAGAAAGTCCAACCTCTGCAACTTCCTCCGTGGTCGCATTATCGGCAATCTCAGAGAAAACTTCTCTGATAATGATGGATGGTTCCTCTTGAGCATCTTCAGCGGCTTCAGGATCGACGTGAACAGAAGAATCACCCTAGTCAAGCAGTTGAGTCTCCTCTTCCTCCAAAGGATTGAGAGTGACCAGTGATGAGAGGCCCTCAACCACTTGCTCGTATACGGGGGAGCTTGAATTATGACTTGAGCTTCCTTCTCCCTACATTCTTCTAGAAGTGTACAATATCCTTGTCTCCTTCACACTAGCTTGCAGTGCTAGATGCATCATGGCTTCTTCAGTCTGTTCTACTCCCAAAATGCTGATTTGCTCTGCAGTAAATGCAACATTATCGCCCATTCTTACAGCCTTTGCAGCCGGGGCTAGGAAGACCTGCACATCCTCCATTGCTACTTTCATCGGCAGCTCTGCAGACTCAAACTCTGCAACAACTTTTCTCTTTCCCTTGTCCAGTGCTCTCTGAGCAGCAGTGCTTCTTGATCTCTCTTGCACTAATGTTGCATACTCAGGTTGCAGGAGTTTCAAAATATCTTCTGATTTAGCCCACTCCAGGACAGTCTTCTCTACGGTGAGAAACTTCTTCCATTGTAACAGAGTTTCCCCCTTAGCCAGTCTCATCTTCCTCTAGAAACTGTATTGCTACTCAATATTTCTAGCAGCTGGGAAGGTTGGATTGAGCACATCTTGAACAACAGTACCATGTTCATGCAACGGAGCTGAGTCAGCAGCTTCTTGTTCATGCAACTGTTCAACTGGCTCATCCTCTTGCTCCTCCTATACTGCAATTACCATCATGCTTACAACAGAGAGTTGGGGATTGTCTCGCAAGAGCTGCTCTTCAGATCTTGTTGTAGCTGCAACAACTTCTTCTTGCTGCGAAGGGAGACTGTTTTACTCGTCTCCTTTCTCACAAGGGGCGCATCATCATCTGAGGATAATGATAACTCAAGTTGTGCCCTCCTAGGAGCCCTCTTGATGACGAGAAGAGGACTGTCATCTTCCTCATCTTCCTTCTCAACCTCACTGCTTACAACTTCATCTTGTAGTGCCAAGGTTGCAGTCTTTTGTCTTTGGTTTTCTTCTGTGCAACCCCAGCAGCAGCTGTACCAGCAGCACCCTTCTTCAGGGTCTTCCCCTTCTTCTCCCTGAGATACTTTCCAATGGGGATGGGGGTAGGAGCAACAAGCTGAAGGCCTAGCTTGCAGAGCAGAGAACAAATGGTGATGTCATAGCTCCTTCTTGCAGTGCTCTTCTCTGCCTCCTCCCATATCCGCTTCAAGATGAACCTGACTAGTTCACTTTTTCTCCGGCCATGATGACAGACATGATCCGAAAGCAGAGGTCTGTGCACTCTTTATAACTCCCGATTCGACCTTCAATGGAGTATGTAGAGATATCATGAAGAAACTCAAACTCAGGTTAGAAGAGTTTCTTCGGGGCACTTCTCTTCACATCGGTCCTGGTATCTCTTACCCGGAAAAGATCCCACATCTCCTGAGAGATGTCTTCCCCGTAAGTCAAGAGCTGACTTGAGGACAACCCTTCTGAAGAAATACTGAAGGCGGCGGCTACGTCACTGATGGACAGTGACTGTTCCTTATTATCTGCATCCATCCTGAAGAGGATGAAGTTCCTTCTCTCCTCGGATCTCCTCATGAGGGAGTAGAATCACTAAACTGATTCTACGGAGTATCCGACATATATAATGGTTAGGAGCCCTAGGATTTGGGTCATTTCCGATGCGTCAAAAATACGGTGGATGATGGAGTTGTCATACATCCCAAAAGTATAAACATGCTCCTGGTTGACCAAACGACCTTCAAGGACTATGGTTTTTCTGGTAGCCATTGATGTTTGAGAGAAATAAGGTTTTGGGAGACTTAGAGAATTTTGAAAATTGGAAGCTTCTCTCTATGAATGATACTCAGCAAAATGATTTCAAATGTTATGGTTATGATATCATGGAGAAGTTTAAGGGACGTGTAGTAAGATCAATGATTGAGATTAAAAGATGGGAATTGATTTTACGGTTCTTATAAAAAGATGGAGGGGTCAAATCGTAATTAACCAGGACTTAGTAGTCATGGCCTCTAACCGCGTCTCTTCTAATTTTGACAGGTGCAGACTTGCATTAAATGTGATGAAAGACATGTAATTTGCCGCCTAATTTATTATTTTTTTAAGGCTACAAAGTCTTGGTATGAGGTTGCAGAGAGTATTAAATACTCTTAGAAATAAATGTTGTATTCTTACGCTGCTTTCTTCCCTTCTTGATGTCTGTGCTGTAAGAATTGAAGATGCAGCGCAGTTTGGATCCACTGCTATATAAAGTCGCAACTTGCAGCATGATTCTTACAGCTTCTCGCAAGGTTGTAGAGATTCCCTTCAAGCTTCTGCAACTTCTTTTTCCACTCACAACTTTAGAATTCCCAGCTCATTTCTTAGCATAGAAAACCTTGATTCACATAGGGATTTAGTGAATATATCAGCTAACTGGAGATCCGTATGAACTTTCTCAAGTACGATATCTTTTTTCTCCACATGATCTCTTATAAAGTGTTGTCTGATATCGATGTGCTTTGTTCTTAAGTGAAACACTGGATTATGAGTAATTATAATTACACTTGTGTTATCACAGAGAATTGGAGTCTCTTTTTCCTCAATTCCATAATCTGTTAGTTGCAGCAATATCTAGAGGATTTGAGCACATCACCTTCCTGCTGCAACATATTCTGCTTCTACTGTAGATGTTGCTATCGATGTTTGCTTTCTGCAGAACCATGGAATAAGTCTATTTCCCAGAAATTAACAAGTTCCACTAGTGTTTTTCTTGTCAATCTTACAGCCAGCATAATCTGAGTCAAAATAGCCTTTGAGCTTGAATCCTCCTTCCTTAGGATACTATCGGCCTATTTCTTGAGTTCCCTTCATATATTTGATGATCTTTTTTACTGCTGAAAGGTATGACTCCTTTGATGCTGCTTGAAATCTTGCACAGACTCCTATTGTAAACATGATGTTTGGTCTACTTACTGTAAGATACAGCAAGGATCCTATGAGTTGTCTGTATTTCGTGATATCCACATCTTTTCCATCTTCATCTTTGTCAATGTTTATGGATGTGGCCATGGGGATTAATGTGGCTGATCCATTTTCCATACCGAACTTCTTGATAAGTTCCTTTGTATACTTAATTTGACTGATGAAGGTTCCTGTAGACAGCTGCTTTACTTGCAACCCTATGAAGAAACTTAATTCTCCCATCATACTCATCTCAAACTTTGTTTCTCAAACTTTGTTTGCATCAGGTTGGAGAACTTTTCATATAGATATTTGTTAGTGGATCCAAAGATGATATCATGCACATAGATCTGTACTAAGAGAATGTTTTCTCCATCCTATATCCTGAACAGAGTCTTGTCGACTGTTCCTTTCTTGAATCCATTTTCTAGCAGATAGCGGGATAAGGTGTCATACCAAGCTCTTGGCGCTTGTTTGAGACCATATAGGGCTTTGTGCAGTCTAAACACCTTCTCTTCTGCTTGATCTTCAAAACCCGGAGGTTGCTCCACATATACTTCATCTGTAAGAAGACCATTGAGAAATGCACTTTTCACATCCACTTGATATACATTGAAATTCATGTGAGCTGCATATGCCAGAAAAATCCTTATTGCTTCCAACCTTGCTACAGAGTAAAAGTTTTATCAAAATCAATTCCTTCTTCCTAGTAATATCCCTTAGCAACTAATCTTGTTTTGTTTCTAACAACAAGCCCTGATTCATCCAGCTTGTTCTTGAACACCCATTTTGTTCCAATAATTCTTTGATGAGTTGGTCTTGCAACTGTTTACCAAACTTGATTTCTTTCAAATCCATTCAGCTCTTCTTGCATGGCTTGAACCCAGTTGCTGTCTTGCAGAGCTTCTTCAATGTTCTTTGGATTTGTTTGGGATATAAAGCATGCAAACATTGCTTCATGAGGAATATACCTTCTTGTTCTTACTCCTATAGATAGATCTCCAATAATAAGATCTCTAGGATGATTTCTTAGTCATGTTATGTCAAACTCAAAGGTATGCACAGGTCTAGATTTATTCCTTAGCATGCTGTAAGATCGGAGGTTCTGGTGTTGTAAGAATATCTGCTGCATCACTCTTCTTCTTTGTCTTCAATTGGAAGTAGAACTCCTTCAATACAGGGAACATCATTTTCTTTCTTTGGGATTGTTCCTTCAGCAGGTTTTTCCAGCCTTTTGGTGTCACAATGTGGTTTATCAAACATCACATGAAGACTCTGAATGCTCTTAGGTTCCTTCAACCACTAAGGTTCTTTTGTTGAAGACTCTGAATGCTTTGCTTACAATAGAGTATCCAAGAAATACTCCTTCATCTGATTTTGCATCAAAGGTTTTTAGATACTCATTTCCATTGTTGAGGATATAACATCTGCATCCAAAAATATGTAGATAGGAAATATTTGGTGTATATCCATTCCAAACTTCATATGGAGTTTTGTCTAGATCTTTATTGATCAAACATCTGTTTTGAGTGTAGCAACAGTATTAGTAGCTTCAGCCCAAAATCTCTTGGGAATCTCTACCTCTGGTATTATTGTCCTTGCTATTTTTTTAGAGTTCTATTTCTTCTTTCAGCAACACCATTCTGTTGAGGTGTTCTTGCAGCAGAGTATTCATGACGAATACCATTGTCAGAACAGAATTTTTCAATAAACTTATTTGTGAATTCAGTTCTTTTGTCAGATCTTATCTTTACAATGCTCAAGTTTTTCTCATTTTGAATCTTCTTCATGAGGTCAGACAGCTTTTTCTGAGTTTCTGATTTCTTAGTAAGGAATATGGTCCAGGTGTACCTGAAGTAATCATCTACTACCACAAGTGAGTACTTCTTCTCACTTATGTTCACTGGTTCTACTAGTCCAAAGAGGTTCACATATAGAAGATCTAGAATCCTGTGAGATGATTTCTGCAGCTTGTCTTTAAATGAGCTTTTCACCTGTTTTCCTTTCTGACAAGCTCCACATGCATTTTCCTTCTTGTATGCTACATCTGACAATCCTCTTACAAGATCTTTTCTTGATAACTTGTTTATTGTCTTGAAGTTCAAATGGCTAAGCCTCTTGTGTCATAGCCAGCTCAGCTCTGGTGGACTTTTTACAATGAAGCATGTTGGTGGAATAGAAGAGTTCCAATCTGCAAGATATATGTTTTCTCTTCTTGTTCCTATAAGCTTGACTTTATTTGATGTGTTGTCTTTGATTAGGCACTTGTTGAGGTTAAACTCCACAGTGTAACCTTTGTCACAAAATTAACTGATGCTCAGTAGGTTATATCTAAGACCTTTCACATTGGATACATCTTCGATTTTTATATTTTTTTTTACTAGACTTCCACTGCCTTTTGTGCTTCCTTTAGAATCATCTCCAAAGATTCCAAAGATGACCTTCGATCTTTTGTATTCTTGGAAATGTTTTAAAGCATCTTTGTTGCCTGTCATGTGCTTTGAGCAGCCACTATCTATGTACCATACATCATTGTAGAAACCTGACATTGAAACCTGTAACAATTTCAAACAGATTTAGGCACTCATTTCTGTAAGGGTCTTTTTGGGTTAGTTTCTTTTGGAACCCAAACTTTCTTAACAATCAATACTTTGCTGTAAGATTTGTTGGTTCCACTTCTGTAGGCAGTTTTGTTCTTAAATTGTTTGTTAAATGTATAGAAACTATATATGTGTTACCAACACTTTTGTGGTGTGGTCTTCCACCAAACTTTCTTGGAGTATATCCTCCTTTAGGTTTAGACATGAGAGTCTTAGTATTGGTGGGGAAATGTCTTTTATATTGCAACTTTGTGGGTCACTGTATCTTCTTGCTGCATAGAGCAGATGGCTTCTACTGCAGCCAACTCTTAAATACAGGCTTATTTCCTGTAGTTGAGCATTGGGGTTTCTTGCCCTTATCCATCAGTATTGGCTTGTTCAAGATCTTTTCAGAGTTACAGGGTAACTCATTCTCCATTAAAATTTCAGCTTGAACAAACAAACAGTCTTATATGAACTTGCTGTATTCTGAGAGGTGTGAGTGTTGTATCCTAAGCCCGTTTTCTCAAATAGACTTCTGGCTTGGTTCAGACACTCTCTTACGTCCTTAGTAGATTTGCTAAATATTCTAATCGTGGACTGCAAGTTCCCCTTCTCACTTTCTAGCTTGGTGACCAGTAGATTGAGCCTTAAGACCTTCTTTTATATCTTGTTGTATTTTGAGCTATTAGACTCACATGCTGCTAGCATTTTTACAATGTCGATGTTTTTGCTTCTCAAGATCTCATTCTCAATTCTAAGTTTTTCATTTTCAACCTTTAGCTCCTCATGAGTTGAGTTAATCTGCTCAAAGTCACTCATGATCCTTTTGAGAGAGTGGATCATGTTCAGCTCCTCTTTGTCAAGTATGGACAACGGTTGATATGTTATCTCATCTTCTACGCTGTCCTCATAGTCTTTTGTCATCAGGCAAATCAGTGTTTCTTCATCTGAGGATGAGGTTTCACTATCGTTGTCAGAAGATTTAGCAGCTTTCAGCATCTCTTTTGAGACTACTGTATCCTTAGCTTTTTCCATCTCTCCAATGAGAGCTCTAAGTTTGTGTCTGTCGTCTCTTCTCATTTCTCTCATTTGCTCTCTCTCCTTCTAGGTACTTGTGTACAGTTGGATGTGGACACCTTCTTGCATAGTGTCCAGGCTTCCTACAATTATAATACAACTCAAGATTATTTGAGTTTGATTATGGAGAGGAAGATACCTGAGGTGGTGGATGACTTCTTCTGAAGTCATTCCTCTTTTTGTTGTTGCTGCTGCTGTTATTGTTGTTTTTCATGAATCTTCTAAATTTCTTTAGAAGAAGAGCCATATCTTCTTCAGCATCCTCAGTTGTAACTTCTGACTGCTTGCTGTAACTGGCAGTTGTTGTATTCTTCGAGCTTCTTGCAGTCAGTGCAGTAACTTTGGAACCTGATTCTTCTACCTCCTTTTTTCTTCTGTTGATATCATATTCAAATGCTTTGAGGTTGGAGAAAAGGTTGAATGTACTCATGGATTTCAAATCCATAGACACTCTCATAGCGGTGGTCTTACTGTCCTATTCCGCTGGCAGGGCTCTCAGTATTTTCATATTTTTCTCTTTTTGTGTATAGTGCTTGCCTAGAGCTTCTAGCTCATTCATGATAGAAGTGAATCTTAGATCTAACTGCTCAAGAGTCTCTTCATTCTCCATCGGGAAGAGCTTGAATAGTTGGGTGGCGTTGGAGATCTTATTATCTTTGGTGAGTTCAGTGTCCTCACATATTTGTTCCAACTTCTCCTATATCTCTTTGGATGTTCTGCATGTTTTGACCTTGCTGAATGTGTTTTAATCCTAGATGATGAATAGAGCTTTTTGGCTACATTGTCCAGGTTGGCTCTCTTCTTGTCTTCATTGTTTCATTCCTGTCTTGGCTTGATCAGGAAGTCAAGTGGCGGAGGTGCTCTTTCCTCCACGTCTCTTCCCAGTATGCGATTCACCTTTTTGGGAATAATCGATCCTTCTGTGATGACCGTCCACATTTTATCATTCATTGCTGAAAGATGTGTCTACATTCTAATTTTCCAATCATCATATTCTTCTATAGAAAACATGGGTAACTTGTGATTAAAGGAATCCATGATATGCTGTAAGAATGAGATTTTCAACGATGCAGAGAAAAACAACGAGTTTTAAGTGGATCTGGGTAGGTGACCAAATAAGTTGGCTTTTAACCCAACTTGCTCTGATATACCTTATTGGTTCCAAGTGGTGTCGAGGTTTAGAGAAGGGTGAATAAATCTTCGTCATTCTTCAAAAATTCTTTTAAACTTACTGTTTTACAAGTTACTTGAACTTACAGCACCAGCAGTTACTGCTTACAGCACTAGTATGCAGTGCTGCACGCTGTAACTTAAATTTTACGCAACAAAAAATATCTTTTAACACAAGGCTGGTTTTCTCAAAAAATGCTCTTTCTTTTAAAGATGTTTTTATACTTATGATAAGATAGATAAAAATAAAACAGCACAGATATGTAAAGCAATAAAAACACTTATGGCTTATAGTGGTTCGAAGGTGGTGTAATACTTCCACGTCTACTCTACTGCTACCTCGAGCAGGAACTTCGTTAAGCAACATTGATTTACAGGACTCTCCTTACAATCTATCAACCTAACGAGTTAACACCTACTAGAACCCAGCGTACACACAGCAACTGCAAGTTCTGTAGGCAAACCCACATAGGATTTCATACTCTCACACAGGGAAATTGCCTATCACCTAGAAAACTTATACAAACAGCAAGGATAAATCCTATCAATTGTTCGACACCTAAAACAACCTAAGCACACAACAACAAGGTTAAAGTATATAAAATGTTTCTTCAACTGGTGCGGTGAAGTGAGCTTCTGAATCTTTCGTTGGATCTTTCAGCTTGAACTTGTTCACTTCACTTTTCTTCTTGGAGCATTTAATGCGGTGGTTGCGGCTCACAATTTTCTGCAGCCCTCAGGCCACGTGTCGTCTTTGTATTGGCTCCGTATCTGCAACTTTGATCTTCTCTCGAACGGCTCTAATTATACTTGTTTTATTCTTTGTTCCTCGTATTACATTTATACTTCATCGAATTGCAGGATGCTGATTTTATTTGTCATAGATAAGGTTGGTTGATTATATAGCAAGTTATGGTCTTTACTCTGTATCCTTGATATTTTTGCAGCTACACTTTCTTTACAGTGTTGTTGTATCTTATTCTTGAAGTGGCACTGCTTGCCGTTCTTTCTTACTTGCTGCATTGCTGCATTCACTTCTTGCAGTGTCTTCATCATTTCATTTTCTCGATGCAGCACAGTTTTATAAAGTTCCTCCAGCTTTTAGCATCTATGACTATAGACTCAATCATAGTCTATGTTTCACTTAAACATTGTGAAAAATAGTATACTCAAACTTCCTATTATATGTGTGGTTTGTCTCATCAAAATCTATACACTGAAATCCAAACAATATTTATGTAATACCTTAAATATTAATATGCAATATCTTAAATGTATGTATGTGATACCTTTAAGGTAAATATGTAATAGCTTATATTATATCCATAATTACCTATGTTTGCATTCAAGTACTATTTTCCTGTAATAACCTTTATCAAAAACAATTTTTGATTGGAGTAATTATTTATTTATCTACTTAATAATACCTGTAAAAGAAACAACTTTATATTATTTTCAACTCAATTACCAAACATTGAAAATCAAATTATTGTTTGTAACCAAATTCCTAAACACTATGAACAAAAAAAAAGTGTTTCAAATTTTTCATCTTGGCATGTATGAATTTTGAATTGCTATTTTTTATTCTTGAAATCCATAACCTTATTTTAACCTCAGGCTTATTTTAAAAAAATTGAATATTTTTTGCAGCACAAATTCTCTCACCCATTCGTATGTAACGTTACAATTTTACAATAAAATCTTTACATATTTATAATCAAATTGATCAATCAAAGACCTTATTATAAATTAATAAAAAAATCAGACGAGAATAAACTAAAGAGTTATCATTTGGTCATTAAGTTCTTGAGAATGAAGACGAGATAACTAAAGACCTAGTCTAACGTTATGTATTAATTCAATCTCACATCTTGTTTCACATTGGCCATTCCCATAAGTATCAAGTTATCAACACAAATACAACCATACCTTTTGGAGGGAAACAACAAAGAGGCCTTAGAAATCTGAAATCTCCAATCCGAATTTGGTTTCATTTTGTGAAATTTGAAATCTGAAATCTTTAAAATAACCACAATCGAATTTTTATCTTAAATCTCTAATCCAAAATCACAATTATACAATTTCTATAATTCTAGTGTCATCACATTAAAGTGTAAGTTGTAAAATTTAATTGGAAGATAAACCTCAACGACTCTATGCATTGTTTCTATCTGGGTCTTCATCTTCTTATTATTATTTGTTGAGTTCTGAACAACATCATTTTGATAACTTGTATCTAGATCAAAGCCTTGCTCATCTTGGCACTTGTGAAACCCAATAGATTTGAAACTAGTTTCAAAATGTGTATTTAAGCCAGAATGTGTCTGCAGATAGTTATAAGCTCAAAAATGTAATTTGGCCAAAGCATATGGGACAAAGGAAAAAATAGTGGATATATGAGATTTGATGCAATATTAGATAAGGTAGTTGTACATTTCTTTTAATATGAAGCTCAAATCAAAGATGAGGATTATATAAAAGAAATTAAGTCGTGCGATCACGTCAGAGTATCGAATAAATGATTTATGAAATTCTTCAATGTATCATTTCTGGGAAAAAATGTACAATTTCATTTCAAGGGAAAGAAAGTAAGGGAAATGAGGCATTCATCGGGCTGGCAGACGTTGATTCCTTTTCAAACCAATGTTGTTTGGTCTCATAAAAAACCTACTTGACTGGAGCGATTCTTTCATTCTTCTACTGCCAATACATAAGTCTTACGTTGGATCTGTCTCGCAAAGCTATCCTCCAATGCACTTCCAAACTTAACACCGATCCACTGCCATTACCTACAATTTTCGCAGAAACTCTTAAGTCACATCCCTGAGAAGCCAACAAAAAAACGTCCAATAGTAGCAGTGAATTCTATAGTTCTACTGCTACGAGAGCTATGAATAAAAGGAAAGATACCGCTGAGATAGTTGATAAGAGGATGATGAATTCAGATAGCTTCAATCAACACTGAATAACTTATTCCATAAAGAAAACTCTAAACTTGAGGGTCGAGAGTCAAACCTTCCATCAAAGTCATCTCACCCCCGACGTTGAATGGGACGGGGCTTAGTTTTGGATCCTTCCTACTTGCAAAAATAAATGGATTAGAAGGGGGTTATCTCTATTTTCGGGCCGGGCGGGAGATGAAGACCATAAAACATATTAAAATCAAAGCCTCAATCGAAGACAATAGTGGGTTGGTGGTTGTGGATGATTCAATTATTATGGAATGCCATAATTAAGAATAATTTTATTCTTATATTTAAATGGTACTGTAATTAAGTTGAGTGTGAATTATAATATGTGGAAGGTCATTGAAATGAGTTATTTAATGTTATTTACTATGTTATTAGGTTAATATTATCACCAAAATTTATATATACTAAGGGCACATATCCGTGCCCCTAATCTGGCTCGATGATTGGGCCATTTCCACGCGCGGTGTTAGGATAGAATCGAATGCTTTAGTCAAAGATTCATAGTATTGTAATATATTTGTTGTGATTTATTTTTTTTTGTTTATAGTTCTATACCTTGTATCCTATACTCAATTTATTGAATAGATGATCACTAAAATCCTCAATTGTGGTCAACTAAACATTTTTACATGGTATCAGCCTAACCTGAGCAAACCCTTCTTCTCTTACCCTTTCGCCCCCCCTTTTTCCCTTCATCTCTTTATAGTCATGGCTTCCAATTCCGTCTTTGATTCATTGTTATCCCTTCATTCTATGTCTCACCTTGTCCACATCAAACTTATGCCCACAAATTATCTTATTTGACATGGTCAGATATATCTCTTACTCGTATCACAAAAATTCTGGCCCTACATTGACGGTACGTGCCCTCTTATCTACCATCACGGTGGATGATAAAACTTCTCCAAATCCAGAATATGCAGTTTGGCATGCACGCGATCAGATCGTCCGTGTTTTCTTGGGTACCACCCTATCTGAGGGTGTGATGGCTACGGTGGTTGGTTGTCAAGCCTCCACTTCAATGTGGTCCATTCTGACCACGACATTTAATCACCCATCTCAAGCCCGCAAACTTCGCGTAAAGGACAAGCTTCAACTCATCAAGAAAGGTAATCGTTCTGTTACCGAATATGGTGTTGTTTTTAAGAATCTATGTGATCAGCTTTCATCAATGGGTTATACTATTGACGATATGGATAAATCGCATTTCTCTATAGTTTGGGACTCGATTTTATTGGGTTTTCCACATCCCAGATTAATATTTCTCCCCTCCCTTATTTTACTGATTTTCTTGCTAAAACTGAAGCACATGACTTGTTTATCAAGTCCCTTGATTCTGCCCAGTAACATCACATGCCCCTGCTTTTATTGCTCACACTAATTGGCCCTCCAAGAGGTCAAGTCATCCTTCTAGTCGTGGTTCTAGCAACCATGGGGGTTGTGGTTATAATTTCTTCCATGGTCACGGTAATAACAACAAACAGAGTGCTTGTGGTCGTGGCCGATTTACTCAGAAGTGTCAAATTTATGGTGATGACCATTACACTCTCGTTTGTCCTCAACGCTATGCCAATTCTACTCATCAGGCAAACCTTGTTGAAGTCTTTCACTCTGTTTGTTCTTTGAACTCCGGTGCCCAATTAAATTGGTTTGTTGATACAGGAGTCTCGGCACATATATATAATTCTCCAACTGCTCTTAATTCAGTCTCTAATTACTGTAGTTCTGACAAGGTCATTGTTGGCAATGGTAACTCTCTCTCTCTATCTCCCATATTGGTTCACACTCTATTTCTCGTGATTTATCATTATTAAATGTCTTGATAGTACCACAAATCACGAAGAATCTCTTATCTGTCAGTTAACTCACTAGTGATTATCCGGTAAATGTTTTGTTTTTTGATAAGGCATTCCAAATTCAGAATCGGGACACATGAATGGTTTTGGCTCGGGGGCACCATGATTAGGGACTTTATGTTTTGGAGCATGGTCATGCGGCTTTAATAGCAGTTTTACAACGTCGCAATGTTCGTGGTTCTTTTGAATTATGGCACAATCAACTTGGGCATGTCCATTTCAATATTATCAAATTACTGAACAAGTTGGGTTTTGTTTCTGTTACTTCTATTTTGCCTAAACCTGATAGTTGCTCTTCTTGCCAACTTGCTAAAGGCAAACGACTCCCTTATTTTGAAAATAATAATTAGGCATCTACTGTTTTGGACATTGTTCATTGTGATCTTTGAGGACCTTCGCTGTAAAATCATGTGATGGATATCTTTATTATGCAATCTTTGTTGATGAATATTCTCGATTCACTTAGTTTTATCCTATGCACTTAAGTAGGGATGGCAACAGGGTCGGGACGGGGCACAGACCCACGGACTCGTCCCTGCCCCATGCACGCCACAGGTCTTTCTTAATGCCCCGTGCCCCGTCCCACGCTCCGTATGGGGTAGGTCCACCCCGTCCTGCCCCGCATGTACTTTTTTTCAAGTCAACCTCATCAGAAGCAGGATATTTCTCAATAATCCTAACCAGTTTTGAAAACAGTTTCTGATAATCCACTTTAGATTCCTCAGGAGCTGAATTTGCTTCAAACATGTCCAAATATTCTGTGCAGGGAGAAATAAAGAAAAGATAGAGGCACAGTGAGTGTTAATTTAGGGATTCAATAAACTATTCACAAAAGAGCATAACGGTTAAGTGAGAATGAACAGCTCTTTCCTGTGACTGTTTTGTGCAAAACTGCGAACTGAGAAGTGAATGTTGAAGGGTATACTATATTAATATTATAATAATAAACCCTAGGTAGGATGGGGTGGGGCCTATATGGTACCCGGATTGCCCCGCTCCGTTTACGGGTCGGGGTGGACCTGTCCCATTTCTAGCACGGGATGAGTTTTACCCGTCCTAAATGTAACGAGCCAGGTCGGATACCCGTGGGGGTGGGTCAAAATTGTCATCCCTAGCTTTGAGAATGAATTTTTTGATATTTTTGTTCGATTCAAGACTATGGTAGAAAATCAGTTTTCTATGAATATCAAACGTTTTCAATCAAATGGGGACACTGAATTCACTAATAACAAGTTACAGCAATTATTTATCACTTTTGGGATTGTTCATACCATGTCTTGTCCATATACGCCTGTTCAAAATAGCAGGGTTGAGCGCAAACTAAGCATATCATATCATGGAAACTATCTTTTTCTTACGTTTTCAATCGTCGGTTCCTACCCAGTATTGGGTTGAGGCTTTTAGCACTGCTGTATACATCATTAATCGTCTGCCTTCCTCAATCCTCAATATAACACATCACCTTATGAATTGGTATTCTTGATACCTCCTGCTTATGAAAATATGTATGTTTTCGGTTGTCGGGTCTTTCTCTTTCTACGAGATTATGTTGTGAATAAACTAACTCCTCACAGTTTGCCATGTGTATTCTTAGGATACAACGCTCATCACAAGCATTTTTGTTGCCTTGATCCTGTCATATCTCGGCTTTATGTGAGTTAGTACGCTCAATTGATGAAAATTACTTTCCCTTCGATAAAAAATCAAAGCCATCGCCCATCACTAATCTTGATTACTCAGCATTTTTTTGAACCTTCATCAAATATCTTATTACATGCTCCTACCATGCCATCTACTTCATTATCTCAAGTTGCCTCAGGCTCTTGCTCCGCATGCATTTTACCAAACATCCATCCTCATCCGCCAGCATTGCCTCCAACGGACCAAGCTGACCCTCTAGCTTCGTCTGAGCTTTTCCAACAGCGGGGTTAACAGTCTCCTGCTTCACCTGATCAGCTCTTTTTCTAGCAACAACACGATCCGCCAGCACCGCCACTTAGGATTCAGCCCTCGCATCACATGAAAACCAGGGCCAAATTTGGAATTTTTAAATTGAAGCATCCTTTCAACATCTCTTTCTTGGCAAATCACGCTCTTATATCCACTTACATACCACCTCAACACCCAAAGGATTCAAATTCACTTCCAAATATCCACATTGGGTCGCTGTAATGGATGATGAGCTTAGAGCTCTTCATTCAAATCACACTTAGGAATTAGTTCCTCGACTTTCCGATGAAAATATCATTGGTTCTCTAAGTAGTTTTTAGAACCAAATTCTTAGACAATGGCTCTATTGATTGTCACAAGACGCGGTTTGTTGCTTCAGGGTTTAGTCTGCTTTTCGAGTTCGATTATGATTATACTTTTAGTCTAGTTGTCAAAGCTTCTATGGTTCGGATCATTCTATCTCTTGCCATTATGAACAATTGGTCATTTCACCAGTTGGACGTCAATAATGCCTTTCTTCATGGGCATCTGAAGAAGCCCGTTTATATGGAGCAACCTTCCGGGTATATTGACTCTACTCACCCAAACTATGTATGTCGTCTCCTAAAATCAATTTATGGGCTTAAGCAAGCTCCACGTGCTTAGTTCTAATGCTTTTGCGATTTTCTTTTATCTTTGGGCTTCACCGAGGCAAATCTGACACATCCCTCTTTGTTTTTCACCGGGGCTGCACCTTACTTTATTTGTTTATCTATGCCGACGACAATATCATTACCGGGAGTGATAATTCTCTTATCGGTTGTCTCATACTTCACATTCGTAAGGAGTTTGCAATCAAAGATTTGGGACGTTTGAATTACTTCTTGGGTCTCAAAATCACCTACATGGCAGATGGGCTATTCTTGGGATAATCGAAGTATGCCAAAGACACTCTTCTTCGTGCAGACCTCTTAGACTCCAAGCTGGCCTCTACTCTCTTGGCTCCTAATGAGATCCTTCAAATGGACAGTACCGCTTTTGCCAATCCCACTCTCTATCGTTTTTTGGTGGGTGCTCTTCAATATCTTACTATCATGAGACTTGATCTCTTATTTGCAGTCAACACCGTTAGTCAATTTCAAGCCAAGCCTAATATTGATCATTAAGGCTGTCAAACGGATTCTCCGTTATGTCAAAGAGACTATTGATTATGGTCTTCAGATTTCTCGTGGTTTGTTATCTTTTTGGGACCATATCTTATTTCGTGGAGCACCAAAAATCAACCAACCATCTCTCGTTCCAATTGTGAGTCCGAATATCGGGCTATAGCTAATGCGGCCTCCAAATTTTATTAGGTCACTCAACTCCTACGTGAATTGCATGTTTCTCCTACTGCCATTCCAATTTTGCTATACGATAATAAAACTGCTATTTTTCTCAGTCAGAACCCAATTGCTCACAAGCGTGCTAAATATATAGATATCGACTATCATTTTGTCCGAGAGATGATGTTGGCAAATTGTCTATCCACCCAATTTATGCCCTCTCACCTACAATTGGCGGATATCTTTACTAAAAGTTTATCACGTCCATTATTTGAGTCATTTCGATCCAAGCTTCGAGTTGGTCCCACCTGTTTCACTTGAGGGAGGTGTTAGGATATAATCGAATGCTTTAGCAAAAGATTTATAGTATTGTAATATATTTGTTGTGATTTCCTTTCATTGTTTATAGTTGTATACCTTGTATCATGTACTCTATTTATTGAATAAATGATCACCAAAATCCTCAATCGATGTAAACTAAACATTCTTACATGCGGTTATGCCATAGTTGGTGTGCACCGCACAATACCTGAATTTCATACTTTAAGGTATCACTCATTTATTTTTAAAGTATCACACTATTACCCTTCAGGTATTAGTGTAAAAACAGCGCTGTTTTCTTCTTATTTTTCCTTTTTTTTCTTCCTTCCTTAATCTCTTTTCTTATCAATTTTTTATTCTTCTTATTTGTTTTGTACATTCTTCTTCTTCTCTATTTTTTTGTTCTTATTCTTCTTCAAATTCTCATGGACTCATTTATGGGGTTTTTTGTTCTTCCTCTTCTCTTTTACTCATTTTCTTAAATTTAGATAATTGATTTCAAATCACAATCTATTACAATAATTTTAAAACATTGAAAATCAATTATTTTAAACAATATGAAATCATGATTTGTTGATTTTTAGGAAGAAGATGAAACATTTGAAATTTTAAGACTTTTCAATAAAGGTATTAGTTGTATGCTCTTAAGGTATTACATGTTCTTTCAAGTATTATATAAATACCTTATAGGTATTACACATGTTCCTTTCAAGTGCTTATCTTACAGATATTATACATGTAATTTTATAATACCTAGTAATATTTTAAAAGTATCACTGATGCATAAACAATCATATATCAATATTTTGGGGTAATTCTGATTTATAAAACCATGAAAAGTCAAAATTTTTGTAATACCTGTAGAACATATATGTAATGCCTACAAAATAAATCAGTAATACCCCAATTTTTTTTCATAATATCTTGAAGGTTTTACTTACATATAATTCAACCATGTAATTTTATAATACCTGAAGAGTATATATTTAGTACTTATAAATCATATCGGTAATATCTCAAAAGTATCACTGATATCATGAACAATCATATATCAATGATTTGGGGTAATTCTAACTTATAATATCATGAACAGTCAGAAATTTTGTATACATGTAGAACATATATATAATACATATAAAATAAACCAATAATACCCCAAATTTTTTTTTCATAATATATTGATGATTTTACTTACATATAATTCAACCATGTAATTTTATAATACCTGAAAAGTATATATGTAGTGCTTATAGATCATATCAGTAATACTTGAAAAGTATCATTAATCATATATCATTGTTTTGGGTTATTCTAATTTATAACATCATGGACAATCAGAATTTTTATAATACTTGTAGAACATATGTATAATACCTATAGAATAAATCAAAATTTTAAATACACAATTTTCATCATCTTCTTTTACAAAATTTATTCAAAATCATATTACTCAATCAATAACCAACTACGGTGTTTGTTACATCAATTCTATCATATATTGGAATCAGATCAAGATAGAAAGAATTTCAAGTTAAAGAAAAATTAAAACCACCCTAAATTTTTATACACATAGAAAGAAAAGAACTTCTTGGAGTATTAGATAAATAAGAATCCTAAATTTGTAGCAATCATATGAAGAAATTGAGATGACAGAGAGAAAAAAGAAAAAAAGAAGGAGGAGGAGCAGCAGCGTGCAGAAGTAAGAGGAAAAAAAAAGGAAAAAAGAGGAGTGGAACATATCTTGACGGGTGGGACGGGTTGGGGGCACACAAGTGTCTCTCTAACATTATTTTACAACTCCTCTCAAATAATAATAATAATTATTATTATTATAATTATAATTATAATTATAATTATTATTAATATTTTACTACTTTGCTTTCAAATAATTTTATATTGGTTTTTTTTTGAATATTTTCTTTCTCTTTTTAATTATATAGTGCAATGCAATTATATATATATATATATATATATATATATTTATTTATTTATTTACAAAAGTTAAATATATATATATATAGCCACATTTTTGGATAGAGTTGTCACCCTTTTAATTAAACATCATTTTGTTAACAATACAAATAATAAAAGTGTATGCAAATATAGCAACACTAATAAATAGCGTGATGATTAAAATTTTCGACAACAACACTTTTAAATAGAATTGTGATATTTTTTGTTAAGCATCACATTGTTGACGACACAAATAATAAAAGTGTTTGCAAGCATCACAAAACTTTTAAATATCGTATTAGTTAAATTTTTCAACAACACTTTTGAATGGAGTTGTAACGTTTTTTGTTAAACGTCATTTTGTTAACGATACAATTAATTAATAAAAGTGTTTGTAAGTATTACAACATTTTTTAATAGCATTTTGAAAATGTGGTGAGACAAAAAAATTATCCAATTATAAACTCAAATATAAAGTGTCATCAATTTAATGACACATTAAACTAAATGTTATTGCTTTAATGATACAAGCAAAAAAAACGTCACTACAGTTTTTCCTTATTGCGACACTTCCAAAACTGTGTCAACAATTGTATTAACACAAAAACTTTTGTACACCTTATGTATGGATCCTAGATCCATACACAACAATTTGACCCGCCCCACGCGCCCTCCACGCGTCCCCACGCGCCTGGGTGGGTGCGCTCAAACCCACCCAAAATTCGCTCAAGGTGTTTGACCTTTATTTTATGTTAAGTGTACCTTTATGTTATGTTAAGTATACATTTATGTTATGTTAGTCATACCTTTAGGGCCTTTTATATTATATTAAGCATACCTTTATGCAAGTCTTTTACATTATATTAATTATACCTTTATGCAACGTTAAACATACCTTTATACAAAGTTAAGCATACCTTTATGTTATGTTAAGCATACCTTTATGATTTTATGTTATGTTAAGCATACCTTTAGGGTTATAATGTTATGTTAAACATACCTTTATATTATGTTAAACATACCTTTATGTTATATTAGTCATACCTTTTAATTATATTAGTTGTACCTTTATGTATTATATAAAAGTATGACTAATATTAATTAAAGGTATGCGTAATATTTATATAAAGGTATATATGTACAAATTAGGGTTTTTTTATGTTGAAATTATAATTTTTTCGTTAAAATTAGGAGTTTTTGCCAAAATTAGGGTTTTTTTTAAAAGCTAAACTGTTACATAAAGGTATGCTTAACATAATATAAAGGTATACTTAACATAATATAAATGTATAACTAACACAACATAAAAGTCATGATAAAAAAAAAAAAAAAAAGGAAATGCGCGAATTCGGGTCGGATTCAACCCGACCCGACCCGCGTTGCATGGATCTAAGATCCATGCAACAGTTACACACAAGTCCTTCTCTTGTATTAAAATTAGAATGCTTTCAAAAAAAGGTCTTTAAATTTATGAAAATGCTAATATATTTTTTTAAATATTAGTAAAATTTATATCGTACACTTTTTACATGCGTCATTAAATTAATGTAGTTAGAATTTTTTTTTTTTTTTTTTAGTGAATGCAATATATTTTGCTCAGTTATTTTCTCTTAGTGGGTACTGGGATTTTTATTTTTATTTTTTTTTGATCGAGAAGTGAGGGTTAGGCCCGAAGACTCTTATTAGGGCGCACGAATATCTTAAATTTCAATCTTGTTCTTTGTGCAAAACTGTATCAATTACGCTAAAAAAAAACAAAAAACAAAAAAAAAAAAATCATCAATGATTTTATCTATATATTAATCTATTTCAATAGGTATTTGTTCTAATTCTTAAATTCAAGTCTATTTAAATATGAATTTCTCCTTAAATGCAGTAGATAAAGGATGATGGAGTACCAATTGTAAGTTTTATTTATATGTTTTTTTTTTTCATAATTTAATGAAGTAGTAGTGGATTTTTTTTTAAAGGCAAAGTGGTAGTAAAGCGTAATGTTGTTAAGTAATATTTCTTATGAAAGAAGCTACCCCAACAGGCTATGTTGCTTTCCAAAAATATATGAATAAAGTTTAATTCTTTTTATTTTACATTTCTCATTTTTTCAAACTCACATATACTTTAATTTCCATATTGTTTTGCTTTTTTTACAGAGATTGATCGAGATTTATCTTTTGGTAGGAACAGTGTAAATTGTAGTTTTGAAGAATGTTACATAAAACCACCACCAATATTAGAAGAGATTGAAATATGTTGAGTCATTGATAGAAATAATTGGAGCATAAAAGTTGACAATTGGTCAAATGGTGAAATGTCCTGATAAAAGGTTTCAGTATGAGAAAAGAAAATTAAGATTATTTGCATGATGGAAGTAGAGAACTTAGGAATATGTCTGTTTTTGTAAAGGAATAAAAGATGAGAAATGTAACATCAAAAACAAACAAACAACCTACCTTAAAATTAAAATACGAACTGTTTCATCATGAACTGTTCAGACACGACTTAGAATTGGGCATAAAACGAATGAAGAGTGATTATTTTCAATCTGAAAATCATGACATGATAACAAATCAACCTATATGTTAACATCTACTAATACAATTCCACTTGAAAGCATTAGTGGATGCAAGATTTTCAATGGCCAACGTAATAAGATTTGTAAATAGAAGACTTAATATAAAGAGTGCTACTATATGTCTCACTCATTCCTAGATTGATGGATACATCATTCCTCCATTGACTGTGCGTTAGAATTAAACTAATTTTGAAGCATAATTAAAAATGATATTACCTAACAAAAATATTTAATAAATAAGAGCATTTTTTACCCAATAAGACTTTCAGCAAAACACACTTAATAAAAATAATTAACGCTTTTGAACAATGTCTAATTATAGAAGTTAATAAATTTACTTTAATAAAATTATTTGTCGGAAGAGATTTATAAATGTGAGATTAAACTATTTTTTTCTCTATAAGATAAATCATCAAATGACTAAGTACTTATTAAGTTATAAATTTATTTATTAATTGATATTACACCTTCCATCACACCACCACAGCCAAGCAGAAGCTCCTCAATTTGAAAAGTAATTTTAATGAACACAAATTCTCCTGTGCACCTGGTGCACGCATCTTAGATCCATGCAATCTGGGTCGACCCGACCCGGATCCAGCGAATTTCTCTTTTTTTTTTTTTTTTTTTATAAATTTTATGTCTTGACCTTTATGTACAAATTTGGTGACCTTTATATACAAATGTTGTGACCTTTATGTATAAATGTTGTGACCTTTATGCATTGTAACTTAGAAAAAAAAGGAAGAATTTAAGCAAAATTTGTACATAGATATCTTTATATAATATTCATGTGACCCTTATATATATTTTATATGACATTTATGTACAAATATTCATACCTTTATATATTACATAAAGGTATGAATATTTATGCATAAAGGTCACATAAATATACATAAAAGTCATATGAATATAACATAAAAATATCTATGTACAAATTTTGTTAAAATTCTTTATTTTTTTCTAAGTTATTTAACATAAAGGTCACAGAATTTATACATAAAGGTCACACAATTTGTATATAAAGGTCACCAACTTTGTACATAAAGGTTTTGGCCTGGAAGCAAAAAAAAAAAAAAAAAAATCAAAAGTGCGCGGATCCGGGTCGACCCGAATTGTATGTACACCAAGTGTACAAGAGACCTACTCTTTAATGAATTGGGTGAGTGACACTTGGTTAGTTGGATAATGTTCGTTAAAATTAAATACAATATGTATGCGAGATAAATTGTTACTATATACAGAAAATTAAGAGAATTGACAAATCAATTTGTAAGCATTGCGGACAAATTCGATGATCCACTTTTGATAATCTTTGACCAATTCTGACTCTCATAAACATTGACATAGTTCATAACATATAATTTATTAAAAAAAATATGGTCGAAGAACACAATGCATGGATTCATTAAAACATTTATGACATGATTGGTATGATGGAATGAGTTGGGAATGGAATCATCATTCCTACCTTCATTCTCATTCTTTTGATTGACATGGTTTATAAGTGAGAATCATCATTTCTTTAGAAATTGTCATTACCATGAATGAGGGAATGATCATTTCTTCCCACCCCCATGGTATTATGTATTCCTCATTTACAAATGAATGAATTATATTTATTAATTTGATTATTTATCATTATTTGATTTAATTTTTTACAAGTTGACTTCCCAAAATTAATTTATTATATAAAATTATTTATAAAAAAATATAATATATAAATTTAATATAAAATAAAATAAATGAAAATATCAAATAAATAATAAAATTAAGTAGATAAATAGAATAAAAATAAAAAATGAATATAAATTTTTAAAAGATATAGAGATAATATGAATATAATATTAGTATAAATAAGTGTAGTCTAGTTTATATAAAAATATATAAATAAATTATAACTAACTAAAATATTTTTAAATAATATAAAGTATTATTTTAATAGCACAAAATCATATAAAATAATTAATAAAATTATCATAAAATATAATATAATTAACTACTATAAGAGTATATAAATAATAAAAAATTAATATATTAATAATAAAATAAAAAATAAAATATTTAAATATGATATACCTTAATATTATTGATAAGGGTGAGCACGGTTCAGAACAAATTGAGGATAAGATAATCTCTGGAATTGCTTCAAAATTCAGAGATTTTGGAAAATTGCAAAAAAATATCTCCAAACTTGCTCCGTCACATCGGTTCGGTTCCTTCAGAGATTCAGGTATTATGGATCGGATCAATTCAGATTTTGAAAATTAAGAACTTTATAATATAAAATAAATATTTGTTCAAACAGGTCATAAACTAATAAAATAAATTGGATAATTTAAAAAGTAGTTGTCTTTTTTCAAAAATAATAAATTACATTCAATTTTTTTTCAAATTTTATTTTTCAAAAACTTTTTAATCTACATCTCATAAATGGTCATTAGAAATTATTCATTTTAAAAATGAAATAAATATACATTTTATAGTAAAATTTGAAGGTAGGTATAACCTATAATTAGTGCAATGATTAATTTTTTATAATTTTTTAATTAATTAAATATATCATATTATTTAAATTAAATGGAATAAGAATATTAAAATAAAATTATAGTGAATGATAATTTGATCAAATAAAAATTGATTTAATGTTTTATTTATAGTTATCAATTATGAAATATAATTATAATGATTATTTCATTCATTTCCTATTCCTCTGCGATACCAATCATAGGAATAAACATTTTAATACCATTCAATTCTCATCACCATTTCATTTTTAAATTCATTCCATTCACACCTTATTTCATTCCACCATACCAATCATGCCATTAATAATGATAAACATAAATAAGAAACCCCACCTCAAAATGTTGGTAAAATTGAATGTGCTGTTGTAAATGATGCATATCTACTAATCAAGACCTTAATTTTATTTCCATAATTCTACTTCATGTAGCTCACTATCCATATTTATTTCATCATTACATAATACGTACATAATTACAATTCTTTCACGACATTAATGGCCAATAGATGACCTCCATTATGATTCTTAAATTATATGATAATAAAATGGAACCGAATATGTGCAGTACACACATATTTTAACACGACATATATAAATGGAATATAATATAAATAAAATAATACTATCTGAAACTCACATTCCTTGACAATATTAATAACATTTCTCATGAAAATAAAGTGATTGAGAGATACTTTATAGGCTACAGTAAAACGATTTGCAAGAATGAAATAATTTATTTCATTTATACTTCTCGAGTTGATGAATACTATTAATGAGTAAATATCCCACTTTACCACTATTCCTTATATTTTATCTCAAATTACCACACAACATAACAAAATATCCCAATATACCACAATTTATAACAAAACATTCATAACTATCACATTTTTATGCTAAAATATTATTTTACCCTTGTTGACTTTTATTAATTTCCAAAAAACCATGCTTGCCAATAGCCATTAATTTTTTTTTCCTATCCTTATATTTATTAGATCCGGATTAATCATTTGATCAATATCAGGCCCAACATACTTCCGTAAATAAAATAAGACTGAGTTTAAATCATACCTCGCCTTTGTCTCTTAAATTCTCCTGGATCTCGGTTCAAGTTTTACCGATCAAAAGATCCAACCACTCGCCCGCAGTCTATGGTTCTAAACCAATTTTCTTGAGAACCCAGATCGCAACCCTTCTCAACGGCCACCTGCCTTTAAGAGGATCACGGGAAGACTCACTGTTGGATGAATTTTACTCAGAAATATAAATTTTTGGAAAGTATGTCGGAAAGCGAAAGCTTTTTTTATTGAAGAATATAAACTAAACTTATTTTACAATAATAATTTTCTCAAATATTGGAGGAGAAACTTGTTTTAGCCAATCATGGCTAATACTCGAGATGGGGAAACCTCCATGAATAGGAAAGCTTGAAAGCTAAACTATTACAACTTAGAGAGAAGATTTCTCGAAATTTAAGAAAGAGAGAAGTGTTGTGTGATTTCGATGATCCTCTTTTGAGGCCGAATGCCTTCTTTTATAGGCATCAATATGCTCCTGTGTGGATCCATTATTGCCTTGTCAACTTGCACTCCACTTGGTTAGTGAGTATGGGGTCGACCTTCTTTAATCTCTCACCCACCGTTTGGTAAGTGCACCTTCCACCATTTATTGTCGAGTTAGGTGGCTTCGTTGTCTTTTTGCGTCGGCAACGATTCTTTTGTTAAGTGGAGGGGTCCTTCTCTTTTATCTTTTGGCAATCGTCTATCGTTGGTGTTGATTCTTCAAAGATGGTGGGTCCATCTATTACACCTTATCTGACGGGAATGCCATGTGCTGGATAGCGCCAAGAAAGATCTCTTAGTACCCTTTGAACCTGTATAGGGTTTGTATTTAAACCCTTTATACTGTATTCCTACATTTTTTAAAATATAATATAACTTGTTTACCATCGAGTCCAATTAGACTCGCTTCCTTTTATTACATTCTTGGTTTTTATTGTCTAAAAACCTTTCTCTTTTCCCTTCTTTTTCGGGAAATCGGGTTTGTCTTGTTTAACTTTTAACCCTTATCCGAACAAAGGTTTTTCTTTAGTCTGATAGTAAGAACATATTCGTTCTTCCTATCTTCCGATATGTATGTTACATATCTTCTTTCTGGTGAGTTCCGTTGCTGGAACCTTATTTTCCCAAATCAGCTTCCTCTTATTTTCAAAAAGGTTTTTAGCAAATCTAGTCGTATTTCCTGTCATTAAGTTTAACAGGAAAAATCCATTCACCGAGTTTTGAAAAATCTTGAATGGATACTTAACTTTGTTCATCTCTGTGAGACAGACCCAAAGTCCCCAGGCTCGTCTTGTCGATATATCATCTTCAATAAAGGCGACCACTAAGGGGTTGTTTGATGGTGGTGCTTTAGCTCTGTTGAAAGCCACCATGTCTGGTCTCTGAAGTTTTATGAATTGAAAAATTGGGTGAGACCCTTTACTCATGATTTTTGGAGCTGATGAAATGATTTTTAACTCCAGTGTATCTCCTCGACCCAAATGTGGGTTATTCTGCCATGAATCATGTACGGCAGTAGCTATCCATTCCAATAATTTGGAAATCTTTGAAAAATTGGGTGCGGTTGTGAATATTTAAACAATAGCTCTAAAATCGAACCACTCTCGTACATCTTATGGGTTTGCACCCGAAAGCATCCAAAGCCTTGGATACTTTCCAGACCAATCAGCAGTAATTTTACCCGGATTGATCCCATTTCTTGTGACCAATTTTTCCCATGTTCTTTGATAAGCCTGAAATAGAGAAACAACTTGATTAGTATTAACCTGTCTAAGGCCTGTCTGGAGCCTTAGGTTAACATCTTCTTCTTTTATCCCAGAGGTACTGGGTTGACTCGGGTTGCTTGGAATTGCTTCCTGAATTTCTGAATTAATATTTTTATCGGAGTCCGATAAAGTACTTGTTTTGGTGTTATCAGCATTTTCACCGGTATCCGATGAAAAACACTTGTCTGCAGGATGCCCTGCCTCCGATGTAAAAACACCCTATTTGTTCATCGATGATGAACCTTTCTCATGTATTTCTTTCTGGGTTACCGATGGTGAACCCGCCCTTGTACAAAGCCCTTCCAATGTTTTCCATAAATGGAGTTGGGCCAATCGCGAAGCTTATATGGCTGTTTGGACTTTGTCCAAATCTACCTTTTGAACATATGAGGTTGCTTCGGCATGTATCCTAAGCAACTCAAATGCTTTATTCAATTCCTCAAGGTGTCCCCTAAGGTGTCTTGATCTGACTGTGATGGAATCCGCTTCAAAGATGTCCATCTCTTGTTAAGAAATCTGCAAGAACATTTTTATTAGATTTCACAATGACAATATCAAATAAATAATATTGGCATTCTACTTGTCACCTGATAATACGAGCCTTTTTGATTTTTGATTTGAGTTTATTTTTCAAAAAAGCTTTCATATTGGTATAATCAACTTTTAAAATAAATTCTTTAGCTAATAAAAATAAAGGCCATTTTTTAAACGTCTTCCAAACCGCAAAGAATTCTTTCTCGTTAATATGCCAGACTCTGGCTTGTTGTTCTGTAAACAACCCTCCTGTGTATCTACATGATTCTTCACCAGTAGCTATCTTTCTCATGAGCACTACTTCCCATCAAAAATTGTTAGCGTCTGTGTAAACAACCAACTGATCCTTATCTTGAGGAATCGCGAGCTTCGGCAGGTTACTATAAACCTGTTTTAACTCTCGAACCCTTTGGGAATGGATATCTTTCCATTTTCATTTGGTCTTCTCATTCTTTTTGTAATAAAGGACGGAAATCAAGTCCTTGATAAATGAACCTGCAAAATTAATCACTCCCAAGAAGCTTTGAAGATGCTTCTTATCTTTAAGAACATCTGAAAACTTGCGGATTTTCTCCACAATGTGTTCCTGTAGTTCCATACCTGCATGGTCAATAATAACATTGAGAAACTCAATTCTATTAACCGTGATTATTGGGAATTCAAATTTCAAATCATAAAGATATCTTGAGATTTGTTGTTTACATAAAATAAATTCAGTTGTAAAACAAAGCATTTATTTTTAATCCTACAAGATCATAACAACATTTTGTATGATTATGAGTCACTTTTCTATTATATATTTTAATTGTTGGATTATTTACATCAAACTAGAATATCACGGAATTGTGTATCAGACAATTGTGTATTAAAAATATATTATAACAACACTAATAGTTCCTTTTAATTTATGAACCCACGTATTTAAAATGTATCTTTTATAAAATACATTATTTACATAAAAGTTTATCACTTGTGTTTTTACAATGTAAAAAAAACTATTTTTACTGATAATATCATATTGTGGGCAATTCATAATATACTTATTGATGATGTGAAATGATCATATACTTTAATAATATGAAAAATGAAATTAATAGATATACTAGCATAATTAATTTTATGCAATAGGTGCATGGAGCCTAAATCCGTGTAATTGGATCGACCTGACCTGATGGTGTATTTAACGCGTCTCACATGCCTATACGTGCTCAAACTCTAACCCAAACCCTAGCTCAAACCCTAGTTTCACAGTTATATTGACATAACCTTTTAGTTTAACGCATCTAACCTTTTAGTTATATCTGTATAACCTTTTAATTATATTTGCATAACTTTTTCAGTGCATGATAGAATCAGAATACTTTTTAAAAACTTTATGTTGTAATAACCTAATTTTTATGCTGTAATAGTGATAGGATTAATTTATATAAGATTTTGATGAGACAAAACATGTAATAGTTAGGTCTTAGCAATTTGTTTAGGCTTTATAATGTAAATGTTTAACTAAGGCAAGCACATTGGGAGAGGACGAAGAGGATACTGCATGCAGGAATAATTCTGGGTAAGTCCCTGCTCTCTACCAAGGTTACTGCAGAACGAAGTGAAGAAAATCGTCTAAGTATGGAAGGATACAGTGAGCTAGCTAAAAGCATCCTGTGGTGAAAGAAGCTAGACACGTCAGATGACAAAGTAGCAACTAGAGTTCAACTGCCAGTTACATCAAAGTTATTACACCCTGAAGAGCTGGTAGAGACATCAAATATGAACCAATCAAAGCGTGCCACCTGAAAAGATCAAAGGACAAAGTAGGAAGCGTTGTAGGGCAAGAGAGACACAATGCAGAACAAGAGAGGCGCGGTAGGAAAGGTGTCAGAAAACTGTGTACGAACCAATCCCACCAAGACACCTCACTATAAAGAAAACTGCTTCCTCAACGGGCTGATTTCTCAAAGCTATAAATAGAAGTTGAGTGCACCTGGAATGACTACTGAAACATACAACTCACGAGCTAACTCTCAAGATCTCAAACGCTCTCAATCTTATTCGTTTCAGTCATTCAATCTATCAAGCAGCAAACCAGCTTTCTTACTGTATTCTGAAATTCAAAGGAGCTTGCTGCCACCAACCGTTGAAGAAAAACTTTATCTTTTATAGATTGTTTTAGGAGTTGCATAGCAGAGACTATTCTTGCTAGGTATTAGTTCTCTCTATTGAAAGAAAAAAAATATTGTGTGGGTTATTTGTATTGGTCATTGTGCAGCTACCTGTGTGAATAGAGTTGACAGTTTTGTTAGTAGTAGAGTTTGTATTAGCTGAGTCTTTGTAAATCAAGCTATCTTTAACAAAGTTGCTCCTTCGAGAAGGAGTAGAGAAGACATAGAGGAATTACTCTACCCTCAAACCTCTGTATATCCGCTTATCTGTTTTACAAGCTTTATTTATTTATCCTTTCATCTATATGTTAAAACTCTCTGCATTCAAAACATATTTCAAAAAATACATTATTTATGTTGTGCTTTTAAACTCTTTCTAAAGTCCCAAGGTCACTGCCGGAAAGCAGTAACCTCATCTTTGTAATAAGCTCTCTAAGCTTTGATAAGGTTAATTCACCACCTCCTTATTAACCTTATACTATTTGGGACTAACAAGTGGTATCAGAATGGGTTGGACTAAAAACGCAAGCTATCTGGTGAATCCTTGATCCGTTTGCTTTTTTTGAAAAATTATTCTGTTCATTTTGTTATCATGGATTTTTCTAGTCATAAGTTACCTATGATCTCTATTGAGGAATATAATGATTGGAAGATTACAATGTAGACACATCTTTCAATAATGAATGATGAGATGTGGACAATGATCACTGAAGGACGAATTATACTAAGGATCTAAATCCATTCATTGGAAGAGACATGGAGGAAGGAGCTCCTCCACCACAGAACTACCTGGTCAAGTCGAAACCGGAGTGGAAAAACAACGACAAGAAGAGAGCTAACCTGGACAACGTAGCTAAGAACTCTTTGTTCATCACCTTGAATAAATGAACCTTCAGCAATGTCAAGACGTACAAAATATCTAAGAAAATATGAAAAAAGTTGGAACAAATATGCGAGGGGACTAAGCTTAATCCTTCTCTATGACATGCTTTTGAAAATATTTGAAGATGCTTTAAATGATCTTTCATATTTTTAGATGCAATCAGAATATCGTCTATGTAAACAAACATAAACTCAAAATAGTTTTTGAAAACATTATCCATCTTTCGTTGGTATATTTGGGGTGCATTTGCAAGACCCATAGGAAGTACATTCCAGATAATACTGACCTTGAGGTGTGGAAAAAACAGTTAATTGTTTCAACTCTTTTTCTAACTTAATCTGGTAGAATCCAAACTTACAATCAAATTTCGAAAACACTTTTGATCTCTTAATGCAATCGATTAAGTGTTCTCTACTTGAAATGTAATAACCATCAAATTCAGTAATCTTATTAATACCTTGATAGTTAATTACTAACCTTGTTTTTCCTCTCTTTATTTCACCATGGTTTCTTATCAAAAATCCAAGGCTACTATAAGGAGAAATACATGTTTCGATCAGATTGAGATCGATATGCTCTTTTATAATTTTTTGCATATATTTTCGATCTTCAATGTTCATCTGAATCAGCTTATATCGAACCAACTCGTATCGGTATTGTTCTTTTACCTTTAGGGTTGCTTCGATCTGGTTTTTGTCCTACCAAGCTAAAGGATTCTCGTTGAAATTCCTTTGGATTAGTCTTTTGATATTTTCAAGGGAAAGTAAACTTTCCTCATCAATGTCAATCTGAGGTGGTCCTTCTTGCAAGGCATTTTTTAGGAACTAAATTGCTTCTTCATGTGCCTTCTTCATTCCCTTTTGTCTGTAGGACAAAAGAGCTTCTCCAAATTTCCTCTTATCTTGCATTTTAGGATGAGTTAACTTGGCATCATTATGACCACGTTTGCTGCGAAAATTAATAGGCATTATCCTATTAAAAGTTTTCTCTCGCCGTAAATCCTGTATCAAACTACCACAGTTTGTAGTAAAGGTTAACAGGTTCTTGTGATTATCTTGCTCATATTTTGCAAATGTTTGGATAAAATTATTACCCAACAAAATATCAGCACCTATATCATGAATATAGATAGGTGGCATTCTTACTTTATACCAAGGGATATCAAATGTACCTCCGATCATTATTCTTGATTCTCGAATACCCTTATTGAGTATTAGGATTTTCTGGGAGAAATTCCTTTCTGCAATAAGAGGTAATTTTTCCACTGCTTCGTTGGGAAAAACTCATGGCTTTGCTGTGCAAATACCTGAACCTGAGTCAATATAAGCTGCAAAATACTCTGTCTTATATTGATCATATAATATTCTCACGGATATATATAGAGAAAATACTTGTCATTCAAAATCGTTTGGATCATTTGGATATATTTTCATATTTTTCCAGGATTCCAACATGTTTATCCTTGAGCGTATTAGATTATGCTCATAGGCCAGCTCTTGTAATCTTATCACATCTTGTATTTGATGAGTTTGATCATTTCTTCCCATATTCCTCATGAGGTTCAACAACTCATCTTTCTTTTTTCTGAGATCTTCGATCTCTTCGTTTATACACAAACCTGGCATATAAACTGGTTTTATTCTACCGTGATTGTGCGTCCATCAAGGTCGAACTCCATCCATTTTCCTTTCCTTCCCCAAGGTTTGTGATCCTCAAGAAAATTTAGACCAAGAGTCATAACACCCTTAGTTATACATGCTCTTCCTGTAGCAGATACTTCATAACCTGCTATGTTAACAAGGTTTCATATCTATTTACACTCGGTTGCTATAAATGATATATCTCATCACAAGGAAACAAATTATCAGCT
The DNA here is from genome assembly GCA_028654395.1 of Scutellaria barbata. Lineage (NCBI taxonomy): Eukaryota > Viridiplantae > Streptophyta > Magnoliopsida > Lamiales > Lamiaceae > Scutellaria > Scutellaria barbata. The sequence continues at coordinate 9,453,611 of CM053648.1, forward strand.
TCAGATATATCAAAAACAACATAGATTTCTTTCCAACCATCAGGGCAATTAATTTTAACATTTCTTACCCTAATCTGTTGTGGATTAAAATCCTCATTTAGTTCTTTTTAGGCTTATAATCCTATTTTCGGAAAATAACATCCTGTTACTAATCTCAGAATCAAACCTTGAAGCTTTATTTAAAATCGGATGATCTTTAATTAGTATATTAACACCACCTATCCTAGGAATCTGGATTGGGTCTGGTGTCATAACTTTAGCAAATTCCTTGAAAATTCTGGGAATTCTATATACCCTTTCCTAAGAAACATATCTGAATGATGTGTATTGGAAAGCACATATGCAATTCTATACGTGATAGAATATGGTCTATTACCCTTTTTCATTAAATCAATTCTCTTAAAGTCCTGATGAAGGGTTAAGACTCTACTGAAATCTTGGTCAGCTAGGTTGTATGCAATCCTAGGATGGATATTAAACATGAGTTTACCTGCATACAAATTACCTACCATTGTCCCAAGACAACTATCTCGTAAATTATTGATTCTTCTATCCATTACAGATAAATGTAATTCAGAATCAATACCTTCTTTGAAGGTAGCTTTAATTACTACTTCAATAGTTCCAATATGAATCCATTTCATAATAACTGCTACTTCTTATTTGATATGGTTTAGTGCCTCAAGAATTTCTTCTTTTGGGATGAGCTACATATCAACTTTATTATTGGTTAATTTCATAGGAATTGAAAACTCACTTGAGTTTACTTGGTAGATTATGTGGTGCTTGCGCTGTCCTAACCCGATCTGGTTACAGATTCGATTAAGACTTCCAATCCTAAATCCGTCATATGGATTGAAGGTTGAGTCTTGTCTCATGATTTTCTCCATCATCTTGTTTGAGATCGTCATTCTTGAAAAAAATCCTAATAGACTTTCCGAGGTTTGAAGTCTATCTTCCTGTTCACCGTGGTTACTCGTCTGATTCTGTAGATGATCCATAGGATCCTTCTGAATCAAATTCGAACTCTTCTTTATAGATGCTTTCATCTGAAGAGATGTCCTCGAACTTGTAAACAGGCACCAAGTCACCGTAGTAGACTGCATCAAGGATGTCATCTGTTGGCTCAAACTGGCGCACATCTTATTGCTTCTGTAGGTAATCGGGTGAAATATATCCTCTCACACCACACGTCCAGCGGTTTCAATCTTTGAAACTTTCATTTATTCGATTATGAGCTCGTTTGAAAGTTCTCCTTCTGGTTGTTCCTCCTGTTGACTTCCTTGTGGATCTAGATCCTTGTGAAGAAAACCTGAAAGGACCAGACTTTTGACTAAATTTATAAGATCTAGCATTTGATTTGGACCACCATGATCTTCCTTAATTTGAAGGTCTTCAGTATGATCCTTCGGACTTAGATTGAAACCTTCTTCTAAAGTGTTTCTTTCTTTTTCCATGTCTTTCGCGACTTGGTTCTCCAATAATACTTGAAAAATCATTATTGTCGCAACAAAGAGGAGTCTTTTTTACCAACCCTCTTAGTTTTTTCTTATTCTTTTATAGTGTCGTTTGATAACACCATTCTCTTAAACTATCCTTTAAAAATGACATTCTTCTGGCCACTGAATCGATTCTCCCTGGAGGCACCTTATATGTTTGTATAAGCATTTCTCTTCATGGGCTACATATTTTTGCAAAGAATAATTTTGTTGCAACATTCAGTGGTATTAGAGCTTGGAAGTAATATATAACATCCCAAAATAAAATTCGACTGCATAAAATATAACGAGAGTTTTCTACCATTGAAATGAGACTTAAATAATAATAATTATTATTATTATTATACTAATCAAAATGAAAGAGAAATAAAAATAAAATTTATTTATATATGTTAAGTAAATGTATACGCACGCACACAATATATATAAGTTATATATATAATAGAACTTATTATATATATATATATATACATAATAAGTTGTTAATATATATATAGGTGTGGGTGGAACGTGTCATGCAAAGCCATGAAAGTATGAGGGCACTTGGCAACAAACTAAGTAATTTACATAATAATAACAAATGAATTGGTGGAGAGAGGGAACAGAGACGAAAAGGGAAAAAAAAGTGGAAAAGGAAATAAAAAGAAAGAAAAGAAAAACAGAGAGGAAGCCTCTCTTCTCCTTCACACCGCCACCTTCACCGTCGCTTTTCCAACCGCCGTCGATGAAGCCTTTCCGGTAAGATAACCCGATTACGATATAGTTCTCGCTGAGCCAATCACAAGTATGGACTCGGATTTTTACCCGATCATGTCTTTGCCGCGTACGGCATGTGTATATAATTTTTGATTTATATATATATATATATGTAGGCGTCTGTATATATGTATGCAGGTATATATATATTGTATTTGTATGTCTGTGCAACGTGTGTGTGCCCAGGTGTGGAGTCGCCAGCGACGTGGGGTCGCCAGCAGTGTCGAACGTCGGTAGGAAGGTGGTAGGGGAGGCGGTAGAGTGGGTTTGGGGCTGGGGTGATGTTTTGTAAATTTGATTAAATCCAGGGACTAAATTATAAATTCTAGAACTTAGGATAAATAGCAAGTAGGTCCCTGAACATATGGGTAATTACAGATTAGTCCATAAACTTATGAACATTAGCAGATTGACCCCAGAACTTCTCTAAAATAGCAAATTGACCCCAAAACTCTCTGAAATTACAGAATAGTCCCCAAAATTTCTAAAAATTACAAAATCACCCCTAGACTTTGATAAAATGACAAAATGATCTCTAGAACTTGTAAAAATTATATTATGACCCTATAATTTGATAATTATTATATTTTGTGACCTACAACATTATAAAATAGAAGTTTGATCGCAAATCAACTTCGAATGTGACAAATCAACCTTTGAACAAGAAAATCCTAATTTTCAGTAAACCCTAAATTTAGAACTTCCGTCTATCGACCTTCTCAAAGGGTTAATTTTATATATTTAATTATAAACAAGTAAATCAGAAGATAAGTTATGTTCTATACTTTGTAGGGAATACGAGCGAAAGGCAGGAATAAGGAGGGATAAGACAGAAAGCTTTTGAACAAGAATTGTGAAGTATCCAAGGTGGGGAAAATTGCTATATCGGTATTTATATTTCTTTCGAAATATTTAAAATATGAAATGTTATACTTGAATGACATGAGGTCGGTATACGTGTTATGTGAATAAAGTGCTATGAGCTAAAATATTATGATATGATGAGTAGGAGAACGTGTGAATATGTGATTTAAATTATATGATTTTAAAAGTTATTGATTTCAAGTGACATCAATGTGAATGATTATATATAATGATAAGTTAGGGTAATTCCTGCGCAAAAAGGGGATTCTTTAGAAGCCAACATATGTCAAAGGATTTCTTTACCTATGTGTTGTCGTGAATTATGTGGCCAACGTAAACGTGACAATGCATAAACATAGTATTTTATGTGTTTACTTGTATTATATGATAATAGTGAATTTGTGTTTCTTGATATTAGTGATTTGTATTTTTATGTGTGATTAAAGATGATACGTAGACATTGAATTTTGTACATATCATTCATGAGCATGGATAGGAAGACATGTTGAGTTTGTATGCACATTATAATCATACAAAGAAACAAAGTTAAAGCAAAGTTGACCACTACTAGTACATCGAGGTCGGTGACATGCGAGGCATGGATATGGCTTAAAAGTAAAAGTGTGTATATGGCATGCGAGCCGTGGTTATGGTTAGAAGATATTAGGCCATAAACATGACTTTAAAGTAAAGTAAAGTACAGAGATTATTGAGCTAGCTCCTTTCCGATGTACTGTAGATGGGTCAAGGGCCCAACATAGTAAAAGATATCAAAGTCATGCATTTACGATATTCTTAAAAGTCCTTACAGCCATTTGTATGACAATGCATGCATGATTTCTGCTTGCTGAGCTTTCATACCGGGAGATAACTTAGGTGTTGTGGGCACTAAATATGTTGTATTGTGTGCACGTGGTGTATGGTGTTGTGTGTACGATAAGACCCGTAAGAGAAATGATATGTTTGCATATGAAAGAGATGAATGCTTGCAGTATTGAAGTAATCTATTTTTCTATGATTTTTATTAAAAGACAAACGTTTTATGAAAATCTGTTTTATGTGATAAAATCATGGTTTGGTATGTGCGTTTAAAATCTTTAGAAATTATTTTATGTCATCCCGAATTTCCCCACCCCACTGAATGTATTTCACACACTCACCCCTCTTTTAAAAAATATTTTCAGTTTAAGGATTTTATGGCGTGAAGTGTGAGCGGTGGATGTTGGTAGCCGATGATCAAAGGTTAAAGAAGATTTTATTTAAAATGATTAATTTCATGAATTTAAGAAATGTATATTTTATAATTATTCTTAATTTTATTTATCTTTATTTTATTTAAAGAATGAATTTTATAAGTAAGTAACGCCTTGATTAAAATTTACCTTCAAAAGAATCAGGGCATTACAAAATACTTGCGGAACCAATAAATGTATTCGTCCGCATAACATATACTTCTCAATTCGAGAGCATACAAGGCTTGTGTATATTCTCGCTTCTTTTCTTCTTTTCTTTCATCAAAATATCCGTCTCCAATGAAGAATAATTTGAGCAAGTGACCGATCTTTTCAATAATTTCATAAATATTATCTTCAGATCCGATCTCTTCTTTGATATGGGCCTCCATGTTGTCCCATGCTTTTTTGGTTGAACCTTGCAAACTATTTTCAATTAGTTTGCTGAATTGATCTCCCTCAATGTCCAACACTGATGCAGCAACCTTTAAGGATGTCTCCATTCATCGATCAAAGTCTCCATATTTCTGAAATCGATGATGTTGGTTGTGAGCATCAACCCGAACGGATGTGTTGGCTCTAGCATCGTTTTCGCCCAAGGGCTATTTGATGCTGTCTGATTCCCTTCTGGTCGTCTCCTTTGTCGTGCCTTGAATACACTATAATCGACTTGATCATATTTCCACGATTCTTGTGGTTGTTGGGGGATGGGTGTTTCAGCACTCGTGCTCCCTTCCTCTTATTTGGGAATATGATCATTCGTCTTGAGATTTACCAGATCCACAATTCCTAGATTGGAAAGTGATTCGATTAATTCCTAGATTGGAAAGTGATTCGATTAATTCCGAGATGTCTACTTTTGAGACCTCCATCAGACTTGTCGTATGATGTCGAGCAAGAGTTCCTCGTAGCTTTTAGACTTCGAGACTTCTGTAGTCTTTCCTTTAGGAATGTTTGGTTTATCTCTGAACGCGTCTTTAAATCGTTCGTTCATCAATCTACCTGTTCCCCTGGGTATCCTTCCTTTTAGATTTGTAATTTCTTTTTTTAGATCTAAAACTTCTTGTTGGATCTCGGATAGAGATCGGCACAACTTTTCCATCTGTCCACCATAGTATATGATGGTCTTTTGGACTTCCCTAAGGTCTTGGGTGACCTTAGATGTGTCTGGAATAATTATGTTCCAATCTTTGCTGGATGTCATTTAATGAAATCATGCACTTGTTTTATCTCGAAATAATTTCGGATACATTTTTCTTGATTTTCTCCTCCCGTTAGGCACAAGAAAATAATATTGTACAAATATTTTTAATTTATATCTTCAATAAAACTTGGCTCTGATACCATTTCTGTGCATCGGATCTTAATAAATATAAATCATGAAAAACCAGTATTATTTATTTTCCCAAATAATAATTTCTTAATACGTGACATTGTTATACCACATTGATCCTCTATACAAGTGAAAACACAAGTATAGCGTTGGATACGCAGGGTTTCCAGCCGATATATTAAGATAATTATATCCGATTTTAATGCGAATGACTTAGCAAAATGGTTTGGAAATAATAAAATTAGAGTGGAAATAACATTTCATATTGTGTATTTTTAGGGATAATTTGGTCTTCAACCACTTTTAAGGTATATGAGAACTATATTTTAAGTTTTGTGGCATTTTGAGCTCAAATAATAAGGTTTTGTGGTGTCTTTTCTCTACTATTAATTATGTCGACAATGAAAACTAAACCCATTCCACAACGCACAATTGTTATGGATATTAATTAAGTCAAAAGGTTCAGCGTAACGATGATGATTGCAAAATGTCATAATTGTTGAAAATTATTATACCCATAAATATTGTACATATGATCCTATTGTCAATGAAACGTGATGGTCAATAAATAAAATGTGCAAAAGTCGTGTACAAACTATGATTGATGCTGTGTGAGAATCTAAATTTTGACTCGTAACACAACTTACTTTTCACACGAGTTGGTGTGTACTTTTTTTTTTTTAATTAATTTATTTAAATTGGCAAAATTTCTAATTTGTCATTCTCCCACAAATTATTTAACACTAAAAAAAATATAAAATATTATTCTTTTTATTTATCTTACAACATAACTTCACATATATCTTACCTAATAAGCTTCAAATATATTTTAAATAATAAGCTATCTTATAATTTATATATAGGAGTAGAGATCACATAAGGTTATATTTCAATGATTGGGTTGTTATAATAATAATAATATTATTATTATTATTATAATAATAATAATAATAATAATATTATTATTATTATTATTATTATTATTATTATTATTATTATTGTTGTTGTTGAACAATTTTCTTTTCATAGATATTTAAATTATATATGTTATATAAATTAGTTAGTTATTGGGTTTAAATCTTTAATACATGTCATATTTATTTTTAACTTCTATATTGCCTAAAATAAAATAGACTACAACAACTCATGAGTATGCACATTACATTATTATTTTTATACAGGATGATGATGATGATAAATTTAATTATTAAATTTATTATTATTATTATTATTATTATCATCATCATCAGTGTAAATTATTAAAAAAACAAAAAGTGTAAATTAGACCATTTTAATTACTCTAATAATTAGGGTGACTGTTAATCAATTATAAGTGAAAATAAAACAAATTAATTCTTGGAAAAGACATATATTGGTGGCACATAATACATCACACTATAAATATTGGATAACTAAATTTATACCATTCTTAAATCGACATTTTAAATATTACAAAAGTAAGAAAATACATAATTACATAACAATACGTAATTGACCTCTCTATTAGAATTAATGAAGGGCCGTTTTGAGTTTATAATTTTCATGAGCTTTGGAGCTTTGCCAAATTCCTTTTTGGGAATTAATATTCGGATCGTTAATCGTTATTCATTTGATTTCTTGGGCCTTCAACTATTTGGGCTCCTGTGTATATAGCCCTGTAGTGCTAAATCAGAGTGGGCCACCTATATCACATCACTCAACTTTTGTCAAACCATCTCACTCCTATAATTTCACGATCTAAATGCATTAACCAATAATATATTGCAATGGTACGATTAATATTTTATTTCTTTAATCTATTTTATTATACGACATAGGTTAAGTCATAATCCATTTTTTATAATTCATGTGTTGTTTGCAGATAATGGGTTTCATCCCTCGGTACTTTTCCACTAAAATTCTCTTCCTACTTTTGATAAGTTGACCTTTTGTTCATTTAATTGCATTTGTTTCATTCATAATCAAATTTACTTAAATATTTAATTTAACTATTGAATAGTAATTAAATAAATTTTTTATTTTTTATTTAGTTTTAAATAATAGTTATAAAAATTTTAGAAAAGGGTGGATGTATGATTCCCCCCGTCCCCCAACTAAATACAAGTTCATAATTACAAATTAATTTCATTTCAAGTTTATATTTAAAACATACATGATGTATCAAATTTATTATTATCACTTGCAGTTTTATTTATAAGTTAGAGGTTTAAAACTAAATATCTTCTTCAATTATAATTTTTTTAATATATGATGTATTAAATTTTTCATTCCTATTTGAAATTTTGTTTATTGTCATTTTTTTTAATATTTAGAATGATAAGTTTTTAAACAAATCATAATTTTAAATTAAAACTTATTCGTATAAAATTTGTTTTTAATGCATGGCATATAAAATCCATCATCATTATTATTTTATAATTTGTTATTTTCATTGCATATATATATATATATATATATATATATATAATCTAAAATATTTATAATAATGTATCGAATTTATTATTCTTATATGTAATTTCGATTATTGTCTACTTTATTTCGTATTTGTAACTTTTAGGGGTTCTAAAATTTTCTAAACAAATCAAAATTTCAAATTAAAACTTAGTTTAGAATTTTCTTTCAATGAATGAAATATCGAATTTATTTATGATTTTTATTTTTTATTTCCATTGCATATATAACAATAAAATATCAAAATTTAAATTTAAATTTAAAGTTGACAATATTTGATTTTTTTTTATTAGGTACATAATAATGTCATCGATAGTAGTAAACTAAACTAAAATATTGAAAGTTAAAAAATATATGTTCAAAATAAAAGTTATATTTAAGAACTTATAAATATGAAATAAGATGTTAATAAATAAAATTATAAATTAGGAAAATAAAATATTTTTTAAATATAAAATTAAAATTATATGAGAGAAAAAATTTGAAACAACCGTTTAATATAATTGTTCAAATATAACTACAAATATGACATCCCGTCTAACACACGGGAAAAATATTTGTTTAATAAAAAGGAGGAAGAATAGACAATGATAGAAGGAAAAAAAAAAGACAACTACAACAACAACAAATCAAGTAATCCCTACATTTAATTACATGACCAATACTTGATTTTCGGCTTTAAATTATATTGATGATTCCTGGAAAGACTGATCTTCTTATCCCCTTAGTTGTCTTTGAGTGAAGTCGGGCGTTGGTCCCAAGTGGTGTCCGAGGTTCAGAGGGGGGTGAATGAACTTTGGTCGATATTCAAAATCTTTAAAACAACCGTTCTGCACTGCAAGTTACTTGAGCTTGCAGCGATATATGGTTACTGCTTGCAGTGCTACGATGCAGTGCTGCACGCTGTAACCTGGAGTTTTATACGCAGCGGAAATTAACTTTATAAACACAAGACTGTTTTTCTCAAGAATGCTTCTTCCAAAACGTTTTATGCACAGAGATAAGAGAAATGCAGAATATAAGCGCACAGATAAATAGAGCGATTAAACACTTATGGCTTATAGTGGTTCGAAGGTGTGTAACCCTTCTACGTCCACTCTACTGCAGGAACTTTGTTAAGCAAGATTGATTTACAGAACTCTCCTAACAATCTATCAACTTTACAAAGAAACCACCTACTGAAGTCCAGCGTACACATATCAACTGCAAACTTCAAAGGCTAACCCACACAGGGTTCCACACTCCCACACAGGGAAGCTGCCTAACTCTAGACAACTACACAAACAGCAAGGATCTCTCCTATCAACTGCTTGACACTACTAAAACAACATAAGCACACAGTAACAAGGTTAAAAGGATAAAAGGTTTTTCTTCAACTTGTGCTTCGAAGTAAGCTTCTGAATCCGTAAGGAAACTTTCAGCTTGAACTTGCTTCACTTCGGTAGGTTGAGTGACTGATACTGATTTTAGGCTTGAATGTTTGAATCTTGTAAGCTTGAATATTTCGCGAGAGTTTCAGTAACAGTTACAGTTTCAGTGCTCCTCAACCTCTATTTATACTTATAGGAGAAGATGTCCGTTGAAGGAGACATCCCTCTTTTGAGTTTGAAATAGTCTGGCCAAAGCATGGTTCACATTTAATGCGACTTGACTTTCTCTTTCGGAGCATTTAATGCGGCAGTTACGGCTCGCAGCTTTCTGCAGTGCGTCAGTCCATGTGGTATCTTCTTATTGGCTCCGTGTCTGCTACTTTGACTTTTTCTTGAACGGCTCTTTTAATCTTGCTTGAATCTCCATTCCTCGTACTGCATTTATCCTTCCTAGGATTTGCAGGATACTTCGTTTTGTAGTTGGCGCTGTATGATTTAACTGTACTGTAAGTTCTGCGCTGTATCATTGGTCTTCGTGCAGCTGATACTTTCTTTCATTGCTGCGGTAACATAGACCTGGTTGCAGTATCTTCTGACAGTGCTGCTGTAACTTCTTTCTAGCAGTACTTCTGTATCCTTTTCTTACAGCGTTGCTGTATCTTCTTTCTTACTTTGCTGTATAGAAGACTTGACTTGTTGAAGCGTTGCTGTATCTTCTTTCTATCAGCTATGCTGTATCCTGTCTTCTTGCAGCGATACTGTATCCTGCCTTCTTGCAGCGATAACTTCCTTTAAAACTTAGATGCAACTTTATCCTTGTTTAACCTCCATTTTTCAGCGTTTTATACAAGACTCAATTCTAGTCTATTTATTCACTTAAACAATGTGAAAAATGGGGTACTAAAAACTTCCTTTTACATATTTGGTTTGTCTCATCAAAATCTAAATATTGAAATCCCAACAATTTCCCCCTTTTTTATGATGACAAAACCTTTACATTATTTCGTTCATGAAGAAGTTTTATTTTATATTAACACATATGGATTATCAGGATTACATTCTTGATCAGCTTGATAAAATTAAATCTAATCCTGGATTCATCAGAGATGCATCAAGCTATTCCTTCCATCATAAGGTAACAGAAAAACATAAACAGCATGCATGAGTTCATAAGAGTTGAACTTGGTCAGATCAGAAAGAAAAATTTCTTCATTAGCAGAGAGAAATTTTTACAAAATAGCAAAAATACAACATGGATCACAAGAGGGTATATACAAAGCTTAGTAGAACAGAGACCTTTTGCTTGGCGGTTCGTCAGATCTTTTGCCAGCAAATCTTTCAAGGCCTTCCCTTCCTCCTCATCCTTTCCACCAGTCCCTGATGGACTCTTGATAGATTTCTTCCAGCTTGTGCATGATCACAGGAATTTGAATCCATCTAAGCCAGTAGTCCTCACAGTATGGTACAATCAGTCCTTCCTTTGCTCGGTTGATGTATAGTTCTTGAATTTCAAGACCTCATTCCCGAGCGAGCTGTTCATATCTCTTCAATGTAGTCTTGCAAGTATGGTACCTGCTGAATTTGCATTTCCTGCATAGATCTCTGAAGTGTCTGAGGTACTCTGATCGTTTGAAGATTGTGATCGTCTTAAATGATGGATTCCTGTCAAAGGGCAGTCTGATTTCCTTGAAGATATCAAATCTCTAAGCCATGTTTTCTCCTTCAGGCCTTTGATCCATTAAGACGGACACTTCAGTAGAGATTTTCTGTGTCAAGGCGAGGAATTTCTTGAGAAGGGAATTGGTAGAAATGATCTGGATATATTCTTCTTTCACCAATTACTCCGAGTCTTTAAATCCAGGCATAAAGATCTGCGTCTTCTTCATTCTGACGCCTCTGATTCTCAGACTCGTCCCCCCTCATCCTCTTCCTTGAGCCTTGCTACTGGCTATCATCCCTTCTCTTGTGATGATAGCTGGGAGGCGCTGCATCCTTGCTTGCAGCTCTGCTCTGTGCAGCGCCTGCAGCCGGTCTTCTTTCAGCAGCTGCACCAACACCTCCAGCTCCATCATCATCATCTCTTCTCCATCTCTTCGGAGAAGGGATGTCAGCAGCAGCGGATAATCCAGACCTTCTTCTCCTCCTGCTGAGAGGTTGCTGGTCATCATCTTCATCTTCATCTTCAGCAGCAGCAGCCCCTTTGCTCCTGTATCTTCCTTCTACTACTTCCCCCTTTTTGGCATCATAAAAAACCGAGGGCTGAGCAGGGGCAGTTGGGACCACCTTGGAACGTGGGTGACGAGTCGTTCTGGAGCGGCCGCTAGAGCTTCAACATGCTGAGGGAAAGCTCGGACCATGATGTCCCTCAATTCTCCCACAATTAGCTCCAGGTTCCCCAAACAGTCGTCCACACTTCTGGTTCTTTGAGATTGATCACATACGCGATCCAGAAATGTTTTCAGGACAGTGGAGTGAGTGTTTAGCCTATCAGCTGCACTCCCAGCATGACGCTTGCACGCTCTGACCTCCTGGTGTGTTAGTGCAGCTTCAACTTTTAGCTCTTTCTCCATTCTGACCCGTTCCCAGTACAGCCTGTTGGAGTGATCATTAAGAGTCCTCTTGATCATCTCCGGCAGTACTTCCAGGTCCTTCTTGAAACATGTCATGGTTTCAGCATGAAATTGGGCAGTGACTCTGAGACTGTTGCGCATAGTAGACTCATGCTCTTGGAGAGCATGCAGCAGATGTCTAACAGCAGCTTCAACTCGGTTGATTGATTCGTCAGGGGTCAGTCCCGAATTCCTTCTTATCGAGGCAGCAGTGGATGCAGCAAATGGAATAACAACTTGACATACTGGTGCTGCATCCTGCCTCGAGATTTCAGTAGCAACCTCATCCTCATGGTTGCTGGTTTGAGAGCTTGTAGAGCTTGAGGATGGGTGTTCTTCTTCTTCTTCTTCTTCTTCTTCTTCCTTCTCATCTGCCTCGTCTTCGCCGGATGAGATTTGAACAGGATCTGCTCCGCCAGATTTTGGCCCATGAACAGCTATGTTGCGTTCCTTCATCATCCTTGCGAAGTCGGCATCAGAGACCTCGGCTTCCTCAGTAACCTCCGCTACTGTAACCTTGGAGGGTTCTTGAGAGCATGCAGCAGCTGCAGCATCAACCTCCTCTCGAGGTATCTCTAGCTGCACTGGGATTACCTCAGCTTCAACAGACTCTGTTTGGTTTCTTGCAGCGTTCACAGCTTCCAGCACTGTATGCTCCACTGCTACAAGAATCTCAGCTTCCACCCTGCTTGATTCTTCTGTAGCTACTTCTTGATGGGTGGTCGCTTGCTGCACTACTGTCACGACCAGTGCAGGGAGTACCGCCTCTGCAACTTTCTCCGTAGATGCTTCATTGGTAATTGCAGCGATGTCTGAGATGACATCTCTGATTATGGCAGTTGGTTCCCCCTCAGAAGCTGCATGAGAAGCATCTTCAACTTCATGAGCCGGGGAATCGCCATAGTCCAGTAGTTGAGCTTCTTCCTCCTCCATGTGATCCAGCATGACAATGTTGGAGAGGCCCTCAACTACTTGCTCATATGCAGGGGAGTTCATCTGATGCATATATGAACTTCCTCCTCCCCGCATCCTCCTAGGAGTGTGCTGCATCCTGGTTTCCTTCATGCTTCTTTGCAGCGCCTGTTGCAGCATAGCTTCTTCAGCTTGCTCCACTCCCAAGGTGTCGATTTGCTCTTGAGCAAAAGCGACGTCATCGTCCCTTCTTACAGCCTCCGCAGCCGGGGCAAGGAAGACCTGCGCGTCCTCCACTGCTGCTCTCATCGGCAGCTCTGTAGAGTCGGATTCTGCAAGAGCTTTTCCCTTTCCTTTGTCCTTTGCTTCCTGTGCAGCACTGCATTCTTCGAGCTCTTGAACTCTTGCTGCATACTCAGGTTGCTGGAGTGCCAGAATATCTTCTGATTTAGTCCACTCCAAGATAGCTTGCTCGACTGTCAGGAAGTCCTTCCACTTCAACAGGATTTCCCTCTTAGCCAGCCTCATCTCTCTCCAGAGAGAGTACTCCGCAGCCATATTTCTAGCTGCTGGGAGAGTAGGATCGAGCACTGAAGCTTCTGTTTGTAGACGAGCTTCTTCTTCAATTGGCTCGATCTGGTGCTGATGTGGCTCCTGAAGCCGATGTGACTCATCCGCAAGGTCAACTACAACCATAGAAGGTGTAGAGAGTTGGGAATTAAGAGAGTCTTCTTTATCCCTAGGCTGATGTGACTCATCCACAGCAGCAGCAGCAGCCTTCTTGCTGCGTGGAGCCCTTCTCACCAAGAGTGCGTCATCATCCGGGGAAGAGGATTCAAGTTCAGGTACAGCCTTCCCTGAACTCCTCTTGATAACAGGAAGAGGACTCGGAATGTCCTCTTCTTCGGCTTCCTCCCCGCTGCCTGCAGTTTCATCTTGCAGAGCAAGAGTTGCATTCTTTTTGTCTTTGGTTTTCTTCCTCGCAACTCCTGCTCCTGCAGCCTTCGGTTAGATCTTGCCCTTCTTCTTCTTCTCCCCGAGATACTTCCCGATGTAAATGGGGGTGGGTGCTGCAAGTTGAAGGCCAAGCTTGCAGAGCAGAGAACAGATGGTGATACCGTAGCTCCGACGCTCCGTTATCTTCTCTGCTTCCTCCCACAGCCTCTTCATGATGAACCTTGCCCAGTTCACCTTTTCCCCGGCCATGATGGCAGACATGATCCGGAACTGGAGATCCGTGCATTTGTCATAACTCCCAGTCCTTCCTTCGATGGAGTATGCACAGATGTCGTGGAGCAGTTCGAACTCCTGCTTGAAGAGCTTCTTCGGGGCACTTCTCTTAATTTCAGCCCCTGCATCCCTTGCTCGAAAGAGATCCCACATCTCTTGAGCAGATGCCTCCCCATATGTTGTCCTGCAGTGGAGATGCTAAAGGTGGTGGAAATGTCCCTAATGGTCAAAGACCGTTCTTCATCTTCTGCATCCATCCAAAACACAATGCAGTTCCTTTCCTCCGCCTGCCTGGCGTAGGCATAAAATCTCTATACTGACTCCATAGAGAAGCCAGCGTAGACAGCGGTCAACAACCCTAGGATTTGGGTCTGTTGAAGAGCATCAAAAATCCTTTTGATAAGGGCGTTATCATACAGCCCTGAAGCATAGATGTGTTCTTGGTTGATCAGCCTTCCATCAAGAACAATGGTACGTCGGGTAGCCATTGACGAATTTTTGAGAGAGAGAAAGCGAGAAATTTGAAGATTTGGACTTAGAGAATTTTTTGCGAAGAATGTTTTATCTTCTTGGAAGGTGATGAATAATGAATTCAAAAGACACGGTTATGGAGTTTATGGCGGTTTTCAAGAGACGTGTGTGAGATCAACGGTTGAGATAAATCAAGGAAATGGTCTTGTGGTTCAGGAAAAAACGGAGATGTTAAATCGTTGCTAATAATTACCTGGCGCGTGGGTCTGACTGCGCCCTTTCCACTTCCTGACACACGCAGACATGCATTTAATGCTGAAAGACATGCCATTTGCCGCCTAAATAAATGCCTTTTTAAGGTTACAGCATTTCAAGTACGAGGTTGCAGAGTAATCAATACTCTCTTTGAAATAAATGCTGTAACCTGGTGCTGCTTGAATTTTCGGTAGCTGCTGTACTGTAAGAATATGATGCAGCGCTGTCTGAACCCAGTGTTGTATTGACGCTTAGCTTACAGTACCGTTCTTACTGCTTCTCACAAGCATGCAGAGGTTCCCCCTGCGTTTTTACATCTACCTTTTCTCTTCACAACTTAAGAATTCCTAGCTCATTTCGAAGCATAGAAAACCTTGATTCACTTAAGGGCTTAGTGAATATATCTGCAAGCTGGAAATCCGTGTGAACTTTCTCAAGCACAACGTCCTTCTTTTCAACATGATCTCTTATAAAGTGATGATGCATATCAATGTGTTTCGTTCTTGAGTGAAATACAGGATTATGCGTTATTGCAATAGCACTTGTATTATCACAGAGAATAGGAGTTTCTTTTTCTTCTATCCCATAGTCCCTTAGTTGCTGCTGTATCCATAAAATCTGCGCACAGCAACTTCCTGCTGCAACATACTCTGCTTCTGCTGTAGAGGTTGCGATAGAAGTTTGCTTCCTGCAGAACCATGAAACTAGTCTATTTCCCAGAAATTGACACGTCCCACTGGTGCTTTTTCGATCAATTTTGCAGCCAGCGTAATCTGAGTCGGAATAGTCTTTAAGCTTGAATCCTCCTTCCTTAGGATACCACAGGCCGACTTTCTAAGTTTCTTTCAGATATTTAATCACCCTTTTTACAGCTAAAAGGTGTGATTCATTTGGTGCTGCTTGTAACCTAGCACAGACTCCTACTGCAAACATAATGTCTGGCCTGCTTGCTGTGAGATACAGCAATGATCCAATGAGTCATCTGTACTTGGTAATATCAACATCTTTGTCTTCTTCATCTTTGTCAAGGCTTATCGATGTAGACATAGGAACGGACGTTGCAGCTCCATTCTCCATGCCAAATTTCTTAATAAGTGCCTTCGTATACTTCGCTTGACAGATGAAAGTTCCTGTAGGTAACTGTTTTACTTGCAGTCCGAGAAAGAAGCTTAATTCTCCCATCATGCTCATCTCAAACTTTGACTGGATCAGGTTGGAGAATTTCTCACATAGCTCTTTGTTTGTGGATCCGAAGATGATGTCGTCCATATATATTTGTACTAGAAGTACACTTTCTCCGTCCTGTATTCTAAACAGCGTCTTGTCGATTGTTCCTTTCTGGAATCCATTTTCCAGGAGATAAAGAGATAATGTGTCATACCAAGCTCTTGGTGCTTGCTTAAGTCCATATAGAGCCTTTTGTAACCGAAACACCTTCTCTTCTCCTTGATCTTCGAAACCTGGAGGTTGTTCAACATATACTTCCTCTGTAAGGAGTCCATTCAGGAATGCGCTTTTAACATCCATTTGATAGACATTGAAATTCATGTGTGCTGCATAGGTTAGAAAAATCCTTATAGCTTCCAACCTTGCTACTGGAGCAAAAGTCTCATCAAAATCAATTTCTTCTTCCTGACAGTATCCTTTAGCAACTAATCTTGCTTTGTTTCTTACAACGACTCCAGACTCATCTAGTTTGTTCTTGAATACCCACTTTGTTCCAATTACTCCTTGATGAATTGGTCTTGCAACTGTCTGCCATACTTGATTTCTTTCAAATCCATTTAGCTCTTCTTGCATGGCCTGCACCCAGTTGCTATCTTACAGTGCTTCTTCAACGTTCTTGGGCTCTGTTTGTGATATAAAACATGCAAACATTGCTTCATGTGGGATGGATCTTCTTCTCCTTACACCAATGGATGGATCTCCTATAATAAGATCTCTTGGATGATTCCTTAGCCATGTCCTATCTGGCTCGAGGACATGAATTGGTGTAGCTTGCTCATCTTGTTGCTGTATTGCAGGAGGTTCTGCTGCTGTAAGAATGTCTGCTGCATCCAAAGTTGTAGCTTCTTCTTCTTTATCTTCTCCTGTAAGCAGAACTCCTTCTATGTAGGGTACATCATTTTCTTCCCTTGGAGCTGTCTCTTCAGGTGGTTCTTTCAACTTCTTAGTATCACAATGTGGTTCATCAAACACCACATGTATAGATTCTTCTACCACCAGGGTTCTCTTATTAAACACTCTGAAAGTTCTACTTACAACAGAGTATCCTAGAAATACTCCTTCGTCTGATTTTGCATCAAAAGTTTTCAAATGTTCCTTTCTATTGTTGAGAATGTAACACCTGCATCCAAAGATATGCAGATAAGAGATGTTTGGTGTATGACCATTCCATATTTCATAGGGTGTTTTGTCTAGATCCTTGATGATTAGACATCTGTTCTGCGTGTAGCATGCAGAGTTGATAGCTTCAGCCCAAAATCTCTTGGGTATTTCTGCTTCTGCTATCATTGTCCTTGCTGCTTCCTTGAGGGTTCTATTCCTTCTTTCAGCGACATCGTTCTGTTGCGATGTTCTTGCAGCAGAGTATTCATGACGAATACCATTATCAGAACAGAATTTCTCTAAAAATTTATTCGTGAACTCAATTCCTCTGTCTGATCTTATCTTTACTATGCTCAATCTCTTTTCATTCTGAAGTTTCTTCATAAGTCCAAGTAGCTTTTCTTGAGTTTCTGACTTCTTTGTGAGAAAGATCGTCCATGTGTATCTGGAGTAGTCATCTACTACTACAAGGGAGTACTTCTTCCCACTCAAGTTTATTGGTTCTACTGGCCCAAAAAGGTCCATGTGTAGAAGATCTAGAATTCTGTGAGATGATTTCAGAATCTTATCTTTGAATGAGCTTTTAACCTGATTTCCCTTTTGACAAGCTCCACAGACATTCTCCTTTTTGTATGCTACATCTGGCAATCCTCTCACGAGGTCTTTTCTTGCTAGCTTGTTGATAGTTTTGAAGTTCAGGTGGCTTAATCTCTTGTGTCATAGCCAGCTCAGCTCTGGTGGACTTTTCACAATGAAGCATGCTGATTGAGTAGAGGAATTCCAATCTGCTAGGTAGATATTTCCTCTCCTTGTTCCTGTAAGCTTTACTTCATTCGTGGTGCTGTCCTTGATTAAGCATTTGTTGAGGTTGAATTCTACCGTGTATCCTTTGTCACAGAATTAACGGATGCTTAGAAGATTGTATCTAAGTCCTTTCACATATGATACATCTTTAATCTTTATGTTCCCTTTGATTAGGCATCTGCTTCCTCTTGTGCTTCCTTTGGAATCATCTCCAAAGATGACCTTAGGTCCATTGCATTCTTGGAAGTCTTTCAACGTTTCTTTATTGCTTGTCATGTGCCTTGAGCAGCCACTGTCGATATACCATACATCACTGCTGCAACCTGGCACTGTAACCTGTAAAAATTTCAAACAGATTTAGGTACCCATATTTGTACGGGTCCTTTGGGGTTAGTTACTTTGGGAACCCAAACTTTCTTAACAATAATAGATTTACTGTAAGATTTGTTGGTTCTCGAGTTATATGCAGTTGTCTTTGTAAACTGCTTGTTGAAAATGTGTGTGTTGAGAACGTGTGAGATACCAGCACCTTTGTAGTGTGGTCTTCCACCATACTTCCCTAGAGTATGTCTTCTTTGAGGTTTAGACATGTAAGTCTCAGTATAGGTGGGAAAGTTTCTTTTATGCTTCAACTTTGTTGGTTGCTGCATCCTCTTGCTGCATGCAGCAGATGGCTTCTACTGCAGCCAATTCTTAGATGCAGGCTTACTTTCTGCAGTTGAGCATTGGGGTTTCTTCCCCTTATCCGTCATTGTTATTTTGTTCACTATCTTTTCAGAGTCACAGAGTAACTCTTTCTCCATTGGAGTTTCAGCTTGAACAAAATTTACAGCTTTGGATGTACTTGCTGTATTTTGAGAGGTATGATTGCTGTAATCTATACCCGATTTTTCAAAAGGGCTTCTGTTTTGATTTATGCAATCTCTTGCGTCCTTTGATGATTTAGTGAAAGTGCTTATCGTGAACTGCAAGCTTTCCTTCTCAGATTTTAGCTTGGTGATCAGCAGATTTAATCTAGAGACTTCCTGTTCCAGCTTACTACACTTTGAGTTATCAGACTCTCGTGCAGCGAGCATTTTGGCAATGTCGACGTTCTTGCTCTTGAGGATCTCATTATCGATTCTTAGGTTTTCATTCTCAACCTTCAGTTTCTCACAAGGATGAAAATATCGATATCGCATGTCGTATCGCAACTTTGATTTTACGGATATATCGATGGATATATCGATATCGCATATCGATATCGCAAAAAATTTGAAAAAACAACGGAAATCAGATTAAAAATTTGGAAATTTAATATGAAATTTTAGAGATTATTTTTACACATGATTACACATATATTCCACTCAAAATCACATTAAAATAATATATTTAAAACTAACATATAGATAATAAGCATTATAAATACTGTATTTTGAATTAAAACTGACAATATATTACATAATATAAGATAAAATTACTAAAATTACATCACACAATACATTAGTACCAAAAGGATGACCTATGAGATTCAAACATAGTAGATGGAATGTCATCTTGATCCAAACAGTACTGATACCAACTCATCACATTAGAGTACGTATTAACATAGTTATGCACATGTCATTTATAAGTTGCTCTATCTTGTCCAACTGCTTCACCATGAATTGGATAGTGTATACTAATCCAATCATATTGTTGATATTCATTTTGGCCTCCATAGGACATTTGAGGATGTGGGTTATCAAAAACATCTTGAGTAGTCCCTGTCCAACCAAATTGTGAACTTTCATAGATGTCAGGAACATATAAATCTTGAGACATATCACTATGATCATTGCTACTCATATTCATTGAATCAAAACTGGCTGAAAGTTGTTCCATATCAATGGATGTATTTTCTTCTTGATTCCAAGCCCATCTTTGAGTGTATTCCTTTTCAATAGCCCCTATCCCTGAACCCCCTTCTTTGCTTCTATGATCCATATCTTGTGTTGTATGAGTAAAAACAGTAGCACCAGCCTCACCATTCCCACCATCATCATTGGCATCATTACCACCATCACTATTTCCTCCATCAGCAGAGCTATTTTATTTTGAGCTGGAAGATGTATGACCAACTTCTTGTTGTAACACTTGATCTACATCAATGCCATAATCACGAGCCATAGCAGCTACTTTTGGATCAGGATTCTCTTCATTGTCATCTAAGTGTGCAGGTCGAACCCATTGAAAAAGTGGATCCTCTTCATCATCATTTTCCTCTGCAGTTATATCCAATAGGTCTAAATAATCATACTCTGCAACCTTATCATTTTCAGCTTCTATATCTCGTATTCTTAACTTCATATTGTAATAGCAAAAGACAAGTTGTTGAAGTTTCGAATACGCAAGTCGATTCCGTTGCTTAGTATGTATTAATGCAAAAGTGCTCCAGTTCCTCTCACATGCAGAAGATGATGCCGTTTGTGATAAAATTCGTATTGCCAAATTTCTTAATGTAGGTGATGAATGACCATACATAACCCACCATTCAGCTGACATACACCAATAAACATAAAATGCATTAGAAGTTGATATATATATATATATATATATAATATTTGAATAATGAATTTAACTTATTTCAAAAAAAATTAAACTAATAAAACCTACAAGGAACCATTGTATTTCGAGAAGCAATGGCAGCACGATCAGCAAATCCTTTTCTCCCATCACGAAAATATGTAAGCTACACATGTATTATCAAATTATTAATTTTTTAACCTTAAAACAAGAGTATAATTATATATAACAAACAAATAAATAAATAAAATTTATATCACCTCATTTCCAAATTGAGCTACACCATCAGAGTTCAGATCCAACTTGTTAAAAACTTCATGAACCGATTGAATTAACATGGGATCATCACCAACTCCTGAACGATATTGGAATCGCGGATTCAAGTAATAAGCTACGAAATTAAACAAAAAATTGTTAGAGTACCATGTAATTAATATAAAGATGCTTTGAATTCACGAAAAATGACAATTATTACCTGTTGTATGTAACGGATGACAAAGTGTACGATCCCACCTAGATTCAATTATTTTCAGCATCCATCGTGATCCTTTTAAGCGTTTAACCTTTTTTTTCATAACACTAAACAAGTCATACAATATGGGCATAGTAGGAACAACCTCAGTGTCCACTACTCGAAGAACTTGATATAGGGGCTCATAAAGATTAACAACATGTTGTACAGCATCCCAGAATGTGTGATCAAGAACCTGTCTTTCTACCTTTCTGCCCAAATCTGTTTTGCTTAGTCTGTTTTTTCCCCATTCATCACTTGTAAACAACCTCTTCAATCAGATTTTTTCTTTAGAAGACTGTCTAATGCGATGTAATTTGTTGCAAAACGTGTAGCCCCTGGTCGTACAATATCGCCCTGACATATCTCTCGCATTTTAGCAAGTAACCAACCATGATTATAAATATAGTTGGTTAATTGTCTAGCCTTTGAAATGACCTCCGCAACACTCTCTTGTTTTCCAATATCCTCAAATATTAAGTCAATGCAGTGGGCGGCACATGGTGTCCAATATAAATTAAACTTCGTCATCAATTTTTTTCTTGCTTTGACAAAAGCCGACCCATTATCAGTAACAATTTGTACGACATTCTTCTTCCCAACCTCCAATACCACATCTTTGAGCAAATCATAAATATATTGATGATCCTTAATTTTGTTCGAAGAATCAACTGATTTAAGGAATACAGTTCTACCCTTATAGTAGACCATGAAATTTATGATGGACAACTTAGTCGGTCCAGTCCACCCATCTGACATGATAGTGCACCCATAAGTCTCCCATTTCTCCTTTTGAGCATTGACGTAGTCATTCATTTCTTTATATTCCATATCGAGATATTTATGTTTGATTTCATATGGACTTGGTGGGGGCACTCTTGTACCTACTTCTTGTACTGCAGCAATCATATTTTTGAAATGATGTGAGGATGCTTTACTGGGTGGTAAATTCTCATAAATAAAGAACTTACTCACAATTCTGCCCAATTTTTCTTTGAGGCTACCACGGGAAAATACATCTTTGATCTTCTTTTGTTTTGCTCTTTCTGATTTGTATGAAGATGGTGCAGCTGGAGGTGGTTCCAAACTTGATTCTCGAACACTATGTGTTCGACGAAATTGGGAAGGTTCATCAACACTCCCACTTGTACTGCCTCTTTTATTACTATTCCAAATATGTCTTTGTTCCCTTTCCCATTCACTGGCCTTGGAAGCTTCCATGGCAGCCCGATATGATTTTCGTTCTGATCGATCAATGTCAGCGGGATACATGAACACATCATCCTCATCTTCATCTTCATCATCATCTCTCAAGCCTTGACGCAGTTCTGCTCGAATTTTCTTTATTTTCTCAGCTTTCTTTTGTTTTGCCGTTTCTTTCATTTTTAGCAAGTTCTGAATCTCTTGTTTAACTTCAGGAGGCACACAAGAACATGCTCGTGAATTTTTTCTAGGATCTGTATGACTCAAATGATATTTAAAACGAGTAATCCCTCCACTTTGAAGTACAAGACCACATAAATTGCAAATAGTCCCATTTCTGTTATTAGGAATGACTCTACAATATTTCCAAGCAGGATCAAGTCTTGTATTTTCTCCTTGACCACTGCCATTGCCACTTCCACTTCCTGTTGCCATTTATTTTATATATACCCTTGAAAAAACATTAAGCTTATTAATGGTGGATCTAAGATTTTAAATTTGTGGATACAAAACAATAATTAAACTTTATATATATTTCCTTCGTTTTCATATGGAATACATAAAAAATTAAAAAAAAATTCAAAGCCTTATAATATGCAAACTAAAAATTACTTCCTCTATTATTTATAAAAATTAAATTACACCACAAGAAAATATGAAATTTGAGAATAAAAACAACAAAATGCGAATTTATAAATTATATTAGTAACAAATTTGTGACCAAATCATCAATTAAAAAAATACTTGTTGCTTAATTTTAGTGGCTAATTTTCGTCCTTAATATAAATTGGAGATTGCCTTACAATATTTATGTCGTCTCTAAATATTCGATCGCTAATTGATCACTAGCGAGGTATTGATACTATAATAAAATTTATGTCACGTTCAATCGTCAATTTGTTTCCTTTTTTGGTCATTATTTAATGAAGGATGTTATTTATTAATCTATGAATTTCTTGTAGTGTTATTAAAGGCAACATAATTAAAAGGCTTTGTAAGAAATGTGATCAAAATAAATAAAAAAACACTACTCTTGACATATTCCTTATTAGTTTAAATTTCAATGTCATGAAATATTTTGTCAAGGAGAAGTGTCATCAGAGTTGGTTTATTTACATAAAGTTTATAAACTGCAAATACTTTTCTTAATATTTAATTTCTTCTTGTTTTACAAATTATACCAATGGGAGGAAGTATTTGTAAGAAATGATATAATCTTTAACAAAACATTTATAAATTCAAAACATGGTAGTGTTTCTTTTTAGAGGTTAAATTTCAATTATAGCATTATTTTTTTCCAAATACATTAGTAATACCTCTGTTTCATATTAAATAAATGAATTTTAAATCTCTAAAAAATTGGTTTAAAATGAAATTTATGAATTTCAAATACATATAAAACCAATTATTCAAAAACCTTTGATTCAACTTCAAATTAAAAGCAACAATACCAAACATATAAAATTCTTTTCATTTTAATTATAAAAGAAGTTAAATTGTTATATCTCAAAAAAAAAGAAAAAGTATATTTTATATTCTAGAAGATGGATTGATTTGGATTATTTGAAGCTCAGGTCTAAAAAGAAGTTCTTTAAATTTGGTTTTAGTTGGAAAATCCTTAGAAGTATTTTAAATTTATATTGTTATAAATCTTTAAGTTTGATCCTTTACCATATTGTTATATATTATGATTTTCAATATTCCTTAATATTTAGAGCATTAACTAATTGATTTTTGTCTCTTGTCATTGTCCAACATAATTTACATGATGTCGGATCTGCTTAATAAATATGGAGCCTAAGTCTAAATTACTTAAATTAAAAAGACAATAGGCAAAGAAAATGATTGCACTACTCTAACCAACAGCATGCTATATATTGTTTGGTGCCATAATTTCAATATATGAATTGTGATTCAATGTGATGATGAAATCTGTACCTAACTTTCACAATGCCAAAACTGATTTCATTTTATTTTTTTCTTTTTTTTTGTTGGGTGCTATAAGAGCTCTTGGTGTGTGTATATAAAAGAGGCTGTATCTTATATATTATGAGTCTAAGAATCATACTTGAATACTATAAAAACAAATAAATCCCAAACGTAAACTTGAAAGAATTCACGGCCTAAAATAAAAAAAAAAGATAAAATAAACATACCAAAGTGTAGACACTCTCCAATGTCACTGTCCTCAATGATCTATTCAAAAAAAATGAATAAAAATAGATACATTAAAATACTCTTAATATAGAAAGTAAATATGGGAGCTTCATTTAATTAAAAATATTAGAAAAGAGAAACGAACCTTCAAATCTTAGAATGAATGAATGATAGATTCAAATTTTCATTCTTCTTCTTCTATTATATAGACAAATTTTTTATCACATGCAAAACAGCAAAAGTGTAGCAATAATTGCTATTTTGAAAGAAATAAAAAGCCAAAAAACTTGCAAAAGTGTGATGTGCATTAATTAGGGCGTGTAGAGAGAATATATTCTCTCAACATAATTGGACAAGTATAAAAATACATCAAATTAAAAAAAAAATGACAAAATCAATTTTTTTTCATCAAAAATGCGATTTTTGATGTTGTTGCGATATTTCGCGATATATCCGCAATATATCGCAATTTCCGTCCAGTTTTGTTCTACACCGAACCGATATCGATAGCGATATCGATACGCTGCGATATATTCGTGATATATCCGCGATACCCGGGAAAAAAACATTACCCCCCAATATCCATATCGCAATATCCGTATTCGCGATATATCCACTATATATCCGCGATATATCACGATATTTTCATCCCTGGATCATGAATTGAGTTGATCTGCTCGAAATCACTCATGATCCTTTTTAAAGAGACGATCATGTTCAGCTCCTCACTTTCTGGTATGGACAACGGTTGATAGATTACCACATCTTCTTCGCTGTCCTCGCCATCTCTAGCCATCAGGCATATGAGTGCTTCTTCATCAGAGGATGAGGTTTCGGTGTCGCTGTCAGAGGATTCTGCAGCTTTCAGTATTTCCTTCGGAACTACTACATCCTTGGCTTTTTCCATCTCTCCAATGAGAGCTCGAAGCTTGTACCTTTCCTCCCTTCTTTTATCTCTCCTCTGCTCTCTTTTCTCCTTCGGGATATTTATGCACGGTTGGGTATGGACAGTTCCTTGCATAATGTCCCGGTTTCCTGCAATTATAGCACAAGTCAATATTTCCTGTATTTGACTGTGGAGAAGAGGATACCTGAGGAGGTGGATGACTTCTTCTGAAGTCATTCTTCTTGTTGAGGTTGGTGTTGCTGCTGTTGTTGTTGCTTTTTATAAATCTCCTGAATTTCTTTAGGAGAAGCGCCATATCCTCTTCAGCAACTTCTGATGTCTCCTCACTCTTTTTACTGCAACTAGCGGTTGCTGTATCATTGGTTTCTCTGGCGGTCAGCGCTGTAACTTTGGAGTTTGACTCTTCTGACTCCTTTCTTCTTCTATTGATGTCGTATTCAAAGGCTTTGAGATCGGAGAATAGGTCGAATGTGCTCATGGACTTCAGGTCCATAGATACTCTCATGGCAGTGGTCTTGTTGTCCCACTAGCGGGTAGGGCTCTTAACACCTTCATGTTTTTCTCTTTTTGAGTGTAGTGTTTGCCCAGAGCTTCTAGTTCATTCACTATTGATGTGAATCTTAAATCTAGTTGCTCGAGAGTCTCTTCATTCTTCATTTCGAAGAGCTCAAATAGTTGGGTAGCGTTGGAGATTTTGTTGTCTTTGGTAAGCTCAGTTCCTTCACAGATTTGCTCCAACTTTTCCCATATTTCTTTGGATGTTGAGCAAGTTTTAACTTTGCTAAATGTGTCTTTATCCAAAGTAATGAATAGAGCATTCTTTGCCACATTATCGAGGTTGGCTCTCTTCCTGTCTTCGTTTCCCCACTCTTGACGTGGTTTGATTAAGAAGTTGGGTGGTGGCTGCTCTCCTTCCGCATGGTCTCTTCCATACATTGGATTTACTTTCATGTGGGTTATTGGTCCTTCAGTGATGACCGTCCACATCTCATCATTCATGATTGAAAGGTGTGCCTGCATTCTTATCTTCCAGTCGTCATCTTCCTCTATGGAAAACATAGGTAGCTTGTGGTTGGAGGAATCCATGATATGTTTAAAAATGGGTTTTATGCAGAGAAAACAGCGAGACAAGGGTGGATCTGGGTAGGTGACCAGATAAGTTGGTTTTTAACCCAACTTGCTCTGATACCACTTGTTGGTCCCAAGTGGTGTCCGAGGTTCAGAGGGGGGTGAATGAACCTTGGTCGATATTCAAAATCTTTAAAACAACCGTTCTGCACTGCAAGTTACTTGAGCTTGCAGCGATAGATGGTTACTGCTTGCAGTGCTACGATGCAGTGCTGCACGCTGTAACCTGGAGTTTTATACGCAGCGGAAATTAACTTTATAAACACAAGGCTGTTTTTCTTAAGAATGCTTCTTCCAAAACGTTTTATGCACAGAGATAAGAAAAATGCAGAATATAAGCACACAGATAAATAGAGCGATTAAACACTTATGGCTTATAGTGGTTCGAAGGTGGTGTAACCCTTCTACGTCCACTCTACTGCTCCTCGAGCAGGAACTTTGTTAAGCAAGATTGATTTACAGGACTCTCCTAACAATCTATCAACTTTACAAAGAAACCACCTACTGAAGTCCAGCGTACACACAACAACTGCAAACTTCAAAGGCTAACCCACACAGGGTTCCACACTCCCACACAGGGAAGCTGCCTAACTCTAGACAACTACACAAACAGCAAGGATCTCTCCTATCAACTGCTTGATACCACTAAAACAACCTAAGCACACAGCAACAAGGTTAAAAGGATAAAATGTTTTTCTTCAACTTGTGCTTCGAAGTGAGCTTCTGAATCCGTAAGGAAACTTTCAGCTTGAACTTGCTTCACTTCGGTAGGTTGAGTGACTGATACTGATTTTAGGCTTGAATGTTTGAATCTTGTAAACTTGAATATTTCGCGAGAGTTTCAGTAACAGTTACAGTTTCAGTGCTCCTCAACATCTATTTATATTTATAGGAGAAGATGTCCGTTGAAGGAGACATCCCTCTTTTGAGTTTGAAATAGTCTGGCCAAAGCATGGTTCACATTTAATGCGACTTGACTTTCTCTTTCGGAGCATTTAATGCGGCAGTTGCGGCTCGCAGCTTTCTGCAGTGCGTCAGTCCATGTGGCATCTTCTTATTGGCTCCGTGTCTGCTACTTTGACTTTTTCTTGAACGGCTCTTTTAATCTTGCTTGAATCTCCGTTCCTCGTACTGTATTTATCCTTCCTAGGATTTGCAGGATACTTCGTTTTGTAGTTGGCGCTGTATGACTAAACTGTACTGTAAGTTCTGCGCTGTATCCTTGGTCTTCGTACAGCTGATACTTTCTTTCAGTGCTGCGGTAACATAGACCTGGTTGCAGTATCTTCTGGTAGTGCTGCTGTAACTTCTTTCTAGCAGTACTTCTGTATCCTTTTCTTGCAGCGTTGTTGTATCTTCTTTCTTACTTTGCTGTATAGAAGACTTGACTTGTTGAAGCGTTGCTGTATCTTCTTTCTATCAGCTATGTTGTATCATGTCTTCTTGCAGCGATACTGTATCCTGCCTTCTTGCAGCGATACTGTATCCTGCCTTCTTGCAGCGATAACTTCCTTTAAAGCTTAGATGCAACTTTATCCTTGTTTAACCTCCATTTTTCAGCGCTTTATACAAGACTCAATTTTAGTCTATTTATTCACTTAAACAATATGAAAAATGGGGTACTAAAAACTTTCTTTTACATATTTGGTTTGTCTCATCAAAATTTAAATATTGAAATCCCAACATCGGGCATTTTCTATCATTGGCATGTGGTTTTGCTCAAAGAGATTGATGCAAGTTCTAGGGGGTTACTCTACTTTTTTTTCTTTCTTTTGTCGATCAAGCTGCTCTCATACGTATCTCTTCCATGTAATAAGCCATGACTCTATCAAAATATGATTGAAAGAAAAAATCTCCATTTAAGAGAACTTCTTCTTATACGTTAATACCCGTTTTGCGTTACCTTAAAAAATATCAAATCTCATTCCCATAAGTTTTGGGAAGGGGTATTGAGGTGATATTGAACTCTTATATTTATTTCATAAAGGTCTAACTCAATTTTCTTGTCAAACTTTTCCACGTGTCAACTAGTTCCTTGTCTCATCGAAAAATTTCATAAAATTAAATACTTAACGCCGCTATTTGAACCAAGTTAAGTGGTAACCAACTCATTACAAAAAAAAAAAAAAAAGATTGTTTAATAAATGGGAAGTGGGGTGGGGAGGATTTGCATCATTGACCTCCTCATAGTAAATGAATATTATATATTAATAGGATTTTTATTCCAAATCTAGCCCTATAAATTGGACGGGGTTCATTTTTCGACCCCAGTTTCTTTGATATATAAGAGTTCTTTAAATTTTAATTATCATTATTTTTATTTTTATTTTTAACTAATATTTTTAGTAATAATTACGGACGTTAGTAAAACAGTAAAAATACTCCAAATTGAGATTTTGATCGTAATAAGGGAAAATTCGTTAGAAAATCAAAACAAAATTGAAAAGAAAATATAACTTAGAAGTCCACGATAAAAATCTTTAAATTTAGAAATTAAAAAAAATAAAAATGAACAAGACATAAATTATATAACAAATATCAAAAAAATTCCCTTAGTATTATACATGTTAGGTCTGAATTCACTATAGAAGTTATCTTTTTGGGTATGGTTGAAGTTGTTAGATTGAACAAGCATAAATTTAATACAAGATTGCCAACTAAAGACATGCATGCATATATCATTCAGTAAATGTCATCTTCCACTTGCAATTGTGGAACCATCTTTTGTTCCAATTTTGACTTATTAAAATCTCATCATTTCTTCCACTAGTTGTGTGAAATCAAAAAGTCCTCCACTCACTAAACACCTCACAACTGTCCTTAATTCATGCTCTTTTTCACATATTTTGACATGCAAATTAAAAAAAAGGAGATTGAGATATTTGCCAAGATTTGAGCAACATCTTATTATATACTATTTAAATATGTGTGCTTGTGTGATAAACTTTCTACACATGATGGTCTTTCATTAAGGCCAACACCTTTTTGACTTATATTAGTAAACCATGCACCATCCAAAGTGCCCTACTGCCCACTCCCCACCTTAACTACATTGTTTAAATGCATCACTTGATTTCTTTCTGGAGACTATCTTCATCTAGAGAGAGAGAGACAGAGAGAGGGAGGAGTATCAATGGCTGGCAATTGCACTAAGTTAATAATGTTGGTGATTTTATGTTTCTCTTACCTTATATGCATGAATGAAGCCATCCCTGTTACAAGTAAGCAATCTTAAATGGTTCTTTACCAACTTTACATTCCTCATGTTTCTTTCTCCTCTTCTCATATTGTTGTTTCCAATTTATTAATTGCAGGAAGTACAAATCTGGTCCAGAAGCCTCTAATTCATGAAGCTGCAAAAAGGGTTCTCATGGTACTTAACCAAAATATTTTTACATGACTTCTAAAATTTTACAAAAAAAAAAAATAGCAAAAAGTTTATACCTATTAATATCTTCTCGGGTTAAAATCAATTTTCGTCTCATAACTACATTGTCTTCCAATTTTGATCCCAAAAGTATTGCTATTTCCAATTTAGACGTCCCACAATTAAAGAATCTCTCCGATTTCAGTCCAAATTTAGCCGGAAAATGGCTTTCCGATGACCTAGAAGTGAGTGGTGACACATGTCAATCACCGGAAAGCCCAAATTCGGATCGATAGATTCTTCATTGTGGGACTGAACTGAATATCATGACAATTATGAGACGAAAATCAAAAGACATCATAGTTCTATCTTCTCTCTCTTTATATATATATACTAATTTTGAAGTGAAACAAAATAAATATGCAGGAAAAGGGTGAAGATATTGTGATGAGAAGAATGGAAATGGAGCTGAATGACTACCCGGGATCGGGGGCAAACAATCGTCACACACCAAGATCTCAACTAGGAAGATCAGGCTGCATTGACTGCTAGCATCATCATCATCAAATCTTTATTTTCTCTAATATGGTCTATTGTTAAATGGGTATTATATGTGGTTTTATTCATTTAGGTAACATAGGATCAATTATGTAGATGCATGGATTCAGATGTAATTTTTTTAAAGCTAGCTTTCCCAAATGGGAACTTAATTTATCTGCTAGCTAGCTAGGTGATGAAAGTAATAGATATGGTTGGATAAATGAGAGATATATATTTTACTTATTTCAAGTATCATAGTTTATTTTGGCATTTTGGACCAAAATTTCAGTTGATTTATGGTTTAAGGGTAACTGCATATCTATGTTATGTGCCTTTTTTTTTTTTAATTTCGTGATGAGTAATATATGTATGGAAGAGAAAAATTAAAGATATTTGTAGGATGATGAGTATCATTATGCATGTCATGCGATTCGTGAATGTTTGAGATCATATCAGAGTCAATATAGTCAACTACACTAATTTGCCTACGCTAACATAGCACTAATGTTGAGATCAGAGTCAATAAAAAAGGTATCTTGTCAATGTGTTTTGATATAGTTTTTTATTTATCTTTTTTGGTCTATACTGGTAATTTTGGCAGTGTAGTTGATTTATCAGAATCCAGTATTGATAATAACCATATATATTTTCTTTCTTGAAAATTATCCCTTATTTCTGTGTTAGCAATATAAGCCACATGCATCAACTGGTGTAATACATGTAACATTTGTACTAAAAGTATTGAAGTAAAATATAAAACACCATTTCCCATAGGGTAATTCTCTATGCCCTACAATCAATTTTTCGGACTCAAGATATTTTACACTTAAATGTTTGAAATAATAAATAAGATCAAGGATTTCAGAATTAACTAAAACAGTATGATTCTTGTAGGAGCGTAATTTTTCTGAGATCGTCCAACACATAACATAACTCCCAAAATAGAATTTAACTTGTGATAATAAGTTTAGGTTGTAGGAAACAAAAGTCTTTTAAAATGATTTCATATAAAAAAAATTGTAATAAATAAAGGAAAACAGTTTATCTACCCAATTCATATATAGATTACCCAATTGATTTAACAACTACCAATTGGTTAAACTAAAAATAATAATAGCTGGATTTTCCATATATAGGCCCTCAATTATTGAATCTATAGCATGTTTGACTTTGATCTAATTCTTTAAGCGTTAGGTTACTTTTTTTAAGAAACAAAGTTTATTTATGATTAGCATGAAGATTGCCTAACCAAATATGGGACAACCTCGATTGTTTGTCAAAAGAGAACCGATATTTTAAAAATACACTCAAAACCTATGTAACATTCTTAAACCAAATTAAAATGTGTTGAATAAGAGCCCATGTCGTGAATATTTTTACGTGAAACGGGTCGACCTAGACATTGTGCAATCCACAAATCATACGACTTTGTAAAAATTAGTTTGGTTGATGGATTATGGAACTTCGTCTTATGAAATATATCTCTGAGAAATTCGTATGTAAGATTTTGTGAAATTTGTT